>VXBI01006140.1:176487-252862 GCA_013397375.1 Toxostoma redivivum
GCCTCCTATCCCCTCTGCTCGTCCACAAGCACGGCCACCCACACACACACGGCCCTTCAGGAACCGACCCCGCGCTGCTCCGCCGTCACTATCCGACCCCCGCCCTCACAGCTCCCTCCGCTCCGCTCCACTCCGCTCCACTCCGCACCGCNCTGTGCGAGCGAGGGGATTCAGCGAACAAAGAGTAAAATCCAGCTCCCTCAGAGATCCCTGCTGCGCTCTGTGTCAAATGGAGGATCTCAGGTTTGTTGAACACATTCCCCGCGCCTGTATTTAGCTAAACTATTTAATGTTTAAGTTTAAAGTATTGAAAACGAGGTAGAGGGATGGTTCAGGTCACAATACAGCGAAAAGCTTCCTCAGGTTTAAACTAGCGCTGTGGGTATGCAGAGCTCCTAGTAATGACTGCAATTTGTGTTTATATTCACATTCTCTTAATTTTGCCTCAAAGGATCGTTTCAAAGGAGCAACACACTGGATTTGGCCTTTACCATGTGTAGGATGAATGAAAATTAGGTATACATAAGAAATTTGCACATGTGAGAGTGTTCCCTGCCCACCACTGAGAGACCAGTCTAGCACTGTACACCACATTAAAGGCAACAAAAAGGAAGTTTCAAAGAAAATGGAAAAGAACGAGCTCGGTTCCAACCCCACCAAGTCAGGTCAGTGCTTAGAAACAGCACATGAACATTCAGAGTTTTTATTTTGAGGTAAAGACCCTGGATTGAGTTACCCTGCATTTTTAGCTACAGGAAGGAAAAATTACACATTCCTGCTTTGTCCTTAAAACAAAACTTTTTTTTTTTACTGACCTGGTGTTACAGGGCTGTGACCCAACCCAGGACAAGGCAAAGACTCTAAAAAGAAGTTTGTATTCATCATGAAGTTATTAAAAAAGCCAGCATATATTTTAATACACAAGATGTGTTGACATACCCGAGCCCAGACCTTTGTTCCTGTTCTTTATTGTATGTTTGCACAAAGCAAGCTGAAATTAATCAGTTTCCCCCTCCCTTTGCTTTGGATTTCTTGGCACAGTGTTACAGCTGCAGTCCTTACAGCAGCTTTTTTTTGTCTTTAGATGGAAGGCAACAATATCTGCTGTAAGCCTTGAAATTCCACTCATTAATAAACAACTCTCCTATAATGCACATCAGCAGATTTTTGCTTTGTTTCTATCTCTAGGGTGTTTATTTCTGCTAAAACACAATCTCACCCCAGCCATGTGGATGTTTTCAAGCCAGGACATGTCAGTGGGATTAAGAAACATTATTTTGCAGGCTGCAAATGTTCTGTTCTCTTGTCTGGGGAGCATAACAAACTGTACTTTTCAATTCAGATCAAGGATGACACAAGGTCTGGCTGTTTGTCCTCACTATCTTTGAGATAATTAAAGAAACATCTTGTCTTTCAGAGCTGGTTTTGGGGTCAGGCTGACACATTTAGCCTGGGGGAGCAGGAAATGTTAGTGATAAGCCATTCCTGTATTTGTGCAGCAACTGTTCCACTGAAACAAACTGAGTCATTCACAGGCCAGCAGGAACACGAGGGTATTTTTTAAATCAAAGGGACAAATACCCCCCAAACACCACAAAGTCCAGCTTGCAAAGTTGTGTGTTGCACCTTTCAGCTGTTGGAGCCCTGGGCTGGTTTCCTCTCCTGGAAAGGAAGGGAGATGTTCCCAGAGCTGTGGTAACCACAACACAGACAGGAGCACTCGAGCTGAATCCTGAGGTTCTGGCTCAATCCTTTATCATCACCACCCGAGATTCCTTCAACAGGAGCCACTTCACTGCTTCAAGTCATGATTTTTAAACCCTCTTCCTTTTCAAAGGTCTAAATGTAACATTAGTGACTCCTAAACCTGTGGCACTACATCGACCTCAGTTACTCCTGGGCAGGCTGGGATATTTTAGCTGCCTCCAGGATAATGCTGTGCCCACCCTTCACGTCCTGCAGCCCTCCAGGTGCTCCAGAGGCAGAACACTACTGGAACAGGACAGTGCTTCCAAAGCCACCCTGCTGTGCCACGTGGTGACACAGACTGGGTGACCTCAGCTCCACGACACCCTCTCAGAACCTGTACCAGCATGTACGGTTTTCTGTTGTGCAAGTGTCTGCTCTGTCTGGATTATTCCACTTCCTCCAGGCAGTCCAAAGATGACTGCAATAAATCCCAGCTTCCCTCACGTTCCCAGGGAGCTGCATTACCCAAATCCTCCTCAGCTCCCCACCACAGTGACAGCACCTCAAGGATTTCCCCAGCCACCTTTATTTTTCACTCAGCACCTCCACTCCCTCTCACAGCAAACATTAATCCAGCCCAGGGAAGCAGCTCCATCTGTGCTGGCACTGCCACAACCAGCAAGTCCCAGTGAAGACAAAGCCTCCAGAGCTTCATTAGCCCCAAATGAAGATGTTTCCAGCTGTGGCTGAGATGGATCTCAGCACACACTCCTGCCCAAGTGTTTCAGTGGAGCTCTCAGCGTGGATGCTGCAGGAAATCTGCAGCATGGATGACTCATTTTTTAAATCAACACTGAACCATTGCCCCAGTTTTATTTCCCAGTGACGAGTTTCCGGCAGTGGGTGACTTTCAGTAAACCCAAGATGTTTACTTTTTGTGGCTCCAAGAGCCCCGTGACACACTTGAAACTCGTTGCATGTTTCCACCTGAGCCAAACATTAACCAGATTGTTAATCTAAGTTTCCTCATAAGGGAAACGTGGGAGCTTGTGTTTTCTTTAAAATCTGCATGAAAGCACTGGGTATACAGTAATGTCTAGAATATCCTTTATTCTGCCTGGCAGAGGACTCATATTAATCAAATAAAGCTCAGGATATTCGCAGCAGTGAGCTACAGGAACTAAGCAGACATTTGAACCTCTGCAGGATAAACGGAGAAGAGTCTCAAGAAGCCAAACAATATGATAAAACTACACATTTTAATAACTTAAATCTTTTTATAAGTGTATTGGTATAAGCTTTAGACATGAAGTAAGTTGGTGTCCACCAGTACCCGAGTTACATCAGCTCCAGTTCCTTCCTCTGCAGGGCTGGAGCTCGTGAGTGTGAGCTCACATCCACCTCTGCATTGTGCATTGGTGTGTGTGGATGTGCACAGCACCCAGCAGACAGCACTAGGAGTCAAACCATCCTGGACACCGACAGATCAGTTATCCAAACCCTGAGCCTGGGGGGTTTGAGGGGCTTGTGCTGAACAGCTTTGTCACAGCTGCCAGCCCCACTCTGGAAAACAAACACATCCAGGCACGACTCCCGAGTCACGCCCTGTTTTCTGCCTCAACAGCTCCCCGTGTGAGCCCACACCGGCTGAGTCACAGAACCCTGCAGGAACCATTTAAATCAATATGCCTGGTTCTCATCCCAGCAGCAGGAAAAACATTTTTACCTGAACCTTCCTCTCTCCACAAGAGCAGCAGAGGTGTTTCTGCAGCAGGCCAGGGCGCAGGAGAATCCCTTGGACAAGCCCTGTTTGCTCTCAGGAGCTGTGCTAGACACAGCAGGAAATCTGGGGGTTTTTTTCTGAGAATTTTCTCTACGAGTGCAGCAGTCACTCACCGTAGCTCTCTGAGTCACAGCTTATCAAGGTGAGCAGTGCCCCCACCCTCAGCCCCATCTGCACCACCCAATTTTCAAATTCGGCCCCAGCAAACACAACAATCAGAGGAAGAGGAGCAAATCCCTGCCCTCCCGCAGAGCACAGACACACTTCCTGCAGGGACTGCTGTCTGAGTGTCCCATCACATGCTCTGTGTCCCATCACGGCCCCAGGGCTCTTCGAGACAGAACCACCACTGCCTGCACAGCATTTCTTCCACCCTGGGTATGGGGCTGTTCCCAAAGCAGGGTTATTCCAGGCTGGATTAACTGCAGTTGATGCCAGGGAAAAAAATACAAGCTGACCAAAAAGCCTTTACATTACAGGAATTAGCTGTAATGTTTTCTTTTAGTTTGGCAGGAAATTTTTTTTGCTACAAATCAGAGTCAAATTAAAAGCTAACCATGTTGCAATAATGAGATTTAGTTCCTATAACACATTCGTGTGACACAACAGTTCCCTCTGCAGACAGAGGAAACTTGGGTCCATATTTCACAGGATGATGCTGGATGTGAAGCTGTGTCAAAGCAGGGAATAATTTGGGGCTGGGTGCTGCTGCTGGAACTCAGGACCAGTATAAAGAATCTTTCTGTTTCTCACCTGCTCTTTACAGATTCGTAGCTGTTCCTGCAAATTTCTCACTTCCTGAGAACGTGAATGGAAGAATTCTTTTTTGAGACACAGCTGCCAGCCAGCCCATCTCCTGTGCTTACCCCACAGCCCGGGATCGTTACTGTGGTTCCCAGAGAGGGGGTCCCGGACCCGCCCAGCCCCGGAAGGCTCCGGCAGGTCCCTGCAGAGCCGCGGAATCCCCTTTTCGCCAGGAGGAAGCGCTGAGTTCCCAGTTCTGCCTCTTTCTCGAGCTTTCCCCTGCCGCTGTCCGGCTTTCCCTGGAGAGGGCAGCCGAGCACCGCTGAGCTCCGGCGGCTGCTGCGGAACCCCTGGGTCAAAGGGGAAGGAAGCAAAGCAAGATTTGGAGAGGACGGGGTGGAACCTTCGTGATTCCACCGAATGAGGGAACTGAGATCCCAGCAGGAGGGAAAGTTGAGTTCCCAGCTGGACAATGGAGTTGCTGGTGCTGGGATGGGGCTGTGGGGTGGCTCTGAGGGTGGCAGAGCAGGATAAGGTGCATCCAAGGGCTAAGGATCACTTTCCTTCTCTTCCAAGGCTCCCCGCTACAGCCTGTATGGTCTGTATCCACCTTCAATGTGGCCAATTCCTTTGGGATTTGGGGCGAACTGGCCTCTCCCCGCTGACACTGTGATAATGTCCCTGTGTCACCCGGAGCTGTCCCTGCTCTCCAGCGGCTCCAGCACCACCCAGCCCCGGGCAGCTGCTGGGGGGAAGTGGCTGCTGGAGGAAGGATGGATGAGAGCAGGTACAGCAGCGACCACAGCCTCGGGTGCTTCCTGACCACAGGGAATGTGTCACTAAAGACCTAAAGCATTTCCCTTCCACTTGCAGAGAGAAAATAATCTCTTTCCTCTGGCATGAACTGATTGTGTACAGAGAAATTCAGGGACACAGGTGAGGTTTGTGCTGCAGGCACAGACAGCAGATTTCTGAGCTTGCCCTTAGACCTGCACACAACAAGGTACATCCAGATTTGTCCACATCTGCTTCCTAGTTTTCTTCCTCCCCATACTTTTCCATGTTCCCAGAGAAATCAGGAGGAGAACCTGAATGTCTTTTGCCTCACACTCTGCAGTTACATGGAGAAATGAGAGGGACTGGGAGGATTTTTTCAGCGAGCTGGAGAGTTTGGGTGGTTGGAGATGTGGCACGAGCAGGCAGCAGAACACAACACCCAGAGGAGAAGTGGGGAAGGAAAGAAAACCCAACACACATTCTCTGAAAGAATGTGACAGAGAGCGAGGAAGCAGAGGAAGGATTCACACTGATGGATTTCCAACCCAGGGGAATAAACCAGAACGGTTCAACAAACCCAGATGAAACCAGAAGTGCTGTGAGAGGAGAGGGAAGCAGGCGCTGTCCACAGCTGCTCTGATGCCCTGAGAGCCGGAGGGATGGAAAGCCCCAGAGCATCTGTGGGGAGGTGAGTGGTTTGTGTTTGCTGACCCACAGCATCCTGCAGCCCTGGCTCCTTTTTTTCACATCATCCCAGAGAGCCCTCGGTGCTGCAGGCTGGGCAGACTCTGCTGCATGGGCAGATTCCCAGGATTAACTATCAGCTATTTGGGATAAACGGCAAGGCAATGTGTAACAGAGGGTGGGAAATTGGTTTTTAGGATGGCTTCTTTCTTCAGGAGAAGGTGACAGGTAAGTGCTTCATAGCAGGCTGTGGGTTAACTCTTTACAGCTGATTTTGGGAATTGTTAATGTTGGATCAGTTCATCAGGAGTTGGCGTGACAGGACAAGGGGGAATGGGTTCCAAGAAATTCTTCCCTCTGAGGGTGGGGAGGTCCTGACACAGGTTGCCCAGAGCAGCTGTGGCTGCTCCATCCCTGAAAGTGTCTAAGCTAATTCCAAAATAATGGAAAAACTTCTGCAACTAAACCAAGAAATTACATATAAACTAAAATGTTTGTAAAGCAAAAGATACTTTGCTTTTTCAGCAAGTGAAATTTGCAAGCATTAGTGACAATTTTTGCATAAATCACCGCACTTGTTCATAGTAGGTGATCATTTAAGACATTTTATTACATTGTAAAGCTCAAAACTCAGATATTCTGAACATGAAACATTCAAGAACAGCGCTTTCATAGTGCTGCAGGCACAATGCACTGGCTGATTGCAGCAGGAAAATTTAATTTGACATTATCTAAGCAAGTGGTAGTATGTAACTTTTGAATGAGCAGGATGCTGGGATGGCTCTGAGAATGCAGAACCCATCCCAGGTGGAAGCAGGATGGTGCTGCTGCGTGCCAGGCACCGCGAGCCCGACAGCCGCAATCAGTCGCAGCGAGGCACTGAGAAGGAAAAGCACTTTTGCATTTGTAAATTTAATTTCCCCCGAAGCCAGTTGGAGTTATTGGGCTGGAGTGAGTGGGCTCACAGCAGATCTAATGGGAGGGGAGGTTTCTCTGCTGCTCTGGGCACTTTGCAATCATTGAGGCTTTTTCAGGAATATGTTGCGTTCCCAAGTATCTTATCTGGATTCTGTTCCTAATAACTCCTCGTTCATTCACTGTGTTGTTTCCTGGGGCTCTGCTCTTGTTGCTGGGGGGGTTCTCTATTGCAAGGACACATTATTTTGGCAAAATATTCCCTACCCTGGGCCTTCCTGCTGTGCTGTGATCAGAGAGTTAATCCTGTGCAGAAGCCCAGGGAATCTCAGCTGCTGCACTTCCAGGGAACCAGTCCCTCTGTGCCACAGCTCCTGGATCTAAAGGAGGGCCAGAAGCCACTTGGCTCTTTCTTGTTGAGCTGTGCTGTCAGCCCATAGGGCTGGGATGCCCTGGGCTTGCCAGGCTGGTTGTGGGGAGATGCATAGCCATGCCTGGGGCTGGAATTTCCAGGGAGGGGGGAGATGCTGCTCTTGGAAAGGGGGGTTTCCACCCTGGAAGTGGGACTTGCCCCATGGAGGATGCTGCAGGTCAGCTCTCCCCCAGGAACCAAATATGGGCTGGCACTTTTCCCAGGAGCTAAGCCAGGCAGGGAGCAGAGGCCATGGACAAACAAATCCAGGGACCCATCTGACAAGAGGAAAATGTCCCCTAGGCAGGAAAAAGCAGCTTTTTGGCCAAAAGAGCGAAAAAATGAAGGACTGGCAGTGCAAGGAGAGGAGCTCTTGGCACTGCCTGTGTTTTCATGCTTGTGCAGAAGAGACCTTTGCTGGAGCAAAGCCCTGTGCTTCCCTCATGGACACAGGAGCTGCAAGGAGGGTCTGGGGGAGCAAAGACAGCTGTCCTTGTCATTTAGCCTGACACAGAACAGATGTGGGAGAGGAAGATTGGGGCTGGCTAATTGCTGTGAGCCCAGCACAGGACTTTGAACTTGAGACTCATCTGAGTTTTTTCAACTTAGCAGAGAGAGCTGGGCTGGGACAGGCGGCACAGGAGTTATTTTAACATTATAAGCAGATTCTCTCCCCAAGCAGCATAACGTCAGGGATGACATTTTTCTGCCTTCACTCCCTTGTCTGATGTTCAGAGGTTTCCAGGCTCCTAAGGATGTTAGTTGGATATTGCACAACTGCAGGTTTGAGGATTTACGATGGTCCTGGGAGTGCTGGCTGCAGGTAATGGATGCCAAGGTGATGCTGGAATTGCTTAATGAAGAGATGTCTTGGTTTGGATGCTGGGGTTTGGCTGGGGAGGTTTGGAGACTCGAGGCAGTTGCTGCTCCAGTGGTCCCTGGTGAGCCCTGCTATGTGAAAAGTCCATCTGTCTGCTAAATCCAGCTCTCTCCAGAGGGAGGGATGTTGTCAGCTTTAATAACAGCAGTTGGTAATTCCTGCTATCTGTGTGGTGTTCCTGTGAAAGGCTGCAGGAAATGAGAGCACGGAGGGCAATGTCCTGCCCCTGTGTTGTTACCCCATGCAAGAGCCTGATGTAAGAGGGGGGCAGCTTGCTGCAACACTCAGCCACACATCAGCCCCAAATCCAGGACTGCTCCAGCCTGCAATGCCAAGAAATCCCAATCAGGATTGCCCTGCTCTGCCTGTAACATGCACTGAACTCCCTGCAGCCATCCATGTCCCAGCCCTGACAGGCTCAGGAGTCAAATGTGGGGATGGGGCTCCTCTCTGTCACCTCCTGGGCAGCCTCTCGAGTTACTGGGGGTATTTTGCAACTCCTGAAACACAGGAAGAGTGATAAGTGTCGGGGGAAATCAGTGGGGAAGGAAGTCTCTGTTACAAAAGTGTCACGACTTACATGTCACGGACAGAGGTCTGCTGGGCAGTGCTGGCTGTTGTCACCTCCACCAGCAGCTGAATTTCACACAGCAGGCAGAGGAACCACAGAGGGAGGGTGCAGTGGCTGGAGCCCGCAGCCCAGCAGCCCTGCCCCTGCTCTGTGGCTATCACATCCTGGCCGTGGCTCGCGTGTTTTGGACATTTCCTCTCTCACAAGAGAGCCGAGGGCAGGGAGAGGCAGTGACTTGTTTGTTCTGGGGGAAAGGGAACGCTGTCAGCTCCGTGCTCTGCTCTCCAGCAGAGGGAACTCATGATCCCATTGCCTGGATGAGGGATCCTGAAAGCTTTTGGGAGCGGGGGTCCTATTCCACGGGCTCGGGCACAGAATTTTGCTGTAATTCAGGCAGGTTTGGGGTATCCCACAGCTGCCTCTTCACCTGCTCTCTAACCCAGTCCAGGATGACCTTGTTCCCTGAAATCCAAAGCAGCACAAGTTGGTTTAAACACCAGTGCAATCCACGGAAAGAATGGGAGAAAATAACACCTGAAGGACAAGTTATGAAGATGAAGGGGATTAAATGCATTGTGCTGCAGAGAAAAACCCAGATCTTGCTGCAGAATTCACTGAGTAGTTCAGCATCTGCCCTGTGTAAAATCAGGCATTTCCCTCCATCCCACTTCGGCTGATGCTAGAAGTATTGATAAAATGAACCAAATCCTGGGTATGGACAGGGGTTCTTAGGCTCAGGTGGTCTCAGTCCTGCATGTCCCCATTTGTATGTCCAACCTGTACTCTAATATTGATCTCTGATTAATCTCCAATCATATCTATTAAACACTCTGACTGTGGCACATTGGAAGGCGGAGGGGGAAACAACTGCAATGAGCTTTGTAAAGCTGCAATGGGCAAACTTAAATATAAAAGCAGTCTTGTTGTTTTGTACGTTCAGACAGCTTTGGTGAGAAGTAAATCCTTCAGAGTGCACTTTGTGTTCCCAGATGAGCTGCACTGAGTCCCTGGAAGGGCAATCCTCCCATCCTTCTCCATCCAAGCCATGTCCCAGGGCAGCTGCAGTGGGACAGGCTGTTCTGCAGGGCCTGTCTGCCCATGGCACTGTCCCCATCAGCAATCCCTTCCAGTGCTGCTGGCCCTCAGCAGTGAATCCTGGAGGAGTGGTAAGAGCTGGTTCAGGATTCTCTCTCCCTCTTGTGGTGAGGAACCAGCCTGGGAGACTGAGGTGGTACAGCCAGTGTGCCCTGGGCTGTGGGAAATGGGTCTCAGCCAAACCACCAGTGGGACAAAGCCTGGAGCTCTGCTGGGAAAGCGTGGAAGTTGGCTCCAGTGTTTGGGCTGTGGACCTGAAATCAGCTCTCTGTGGGCTGATTTCATTTTTCTTGCTTCCCTCTAAAGAGAAGGAAGTGTCTGTGTTGAATTTATTGCTTGTTAAGTCCTCTTCACCTCCACCTTTTCCAGAGCATCTGAAGAAGTGCAGAAGGAAGCAGAAGGCTCTCTGTGAGCCCCCAGCTCCAGGTAGCCACCATGGATACTTGCAGGGTACCTGCAAACGCCTCCAAGTGCAGTGTGAACATGGAGTGCTTCATGGTGCTCAGCACACAAGCACAGAAGATCAGCATTGGCATCCTGTGTGGCCTCTTTGGGACAATGTGTGTTTTTGAGAACTCCTTGGTGCTCTACCTGATCTTCTCTTCCCCTGGGATCAGGAAAAAACCTTCCTACCTCTTCATTGGCAGCCTGGCCCTGGCTGACATCCTGGCCAGCATCATCTTTGTCTGCAGCTTTGTGAACTTCCACGTGTTCAACGGGGCTGCTTTCTCCAAGGAGGTGTTCCTGCTGCAGCTGGGAGGGGTGAACACGTCCTTCTCTGCCTCCCTCAGCAGCCTGCTGCTCACAGCCCTGGACCGCTACATCTCCATCAGCAGACCCTCGGAATACAAGCTCCTGATGACCAGGAAAAGAGCCTGGACAGCCCTGGCCGTGCTCTGGGTGACCTGTGCCACCATTGCTTCCCTGCCCCTGCTGGGCTGGAATTGCTGTGTGCTGGATTCTGTCTGCTCTGAGCTGTTCCCCTTCGTGGATGACAATTACGAGTCAGGCTGGCTCTGCTTCGTCATGGTCCTGCTGGGCTGCATCGTCTACGCCTACGGCCACGTGCTCTGGAGGGCTCGCCAGCACGTGGCCTACATGGAGAAGCACCAGGCACAGGTAGGGAAGCAAAACACCCGCATGAGGATGGATGTGATGCTGGCCAAGACCCTGGCCATGGTGCTGGCTGTGCTCATTCTCTGCTGGTCCCCCGTGCTCGGGCTCATGATCTACAGCATCTTCGCCAGGCTGAGCGATCACCTGCGCAAGGTGTTCGCCTTCTGCAGCACCCTCTGCCTGCTCAACTCCATGGTGAACCCCATCATTTACGCCCTGAGGAGCAAGGAGCTGTTCTCCTCCCTGAGGAGGGTGTTGTCCCACTTCAGGAAGCAGCTGAAGGTCACTGAGGAGAGCCCAGAAGCAGAGAGCACCCACAAGTCCTCCGTGATAGAGACAGTCTGTGAGGACACACACACAATGTAGGGAGGCAGCTGGGGGGAATCCACACCTCAGGAAGGAACACTCTGGATCACTTTCCTTTTCTTTTCTGATGACAGTTGAGGGATCAGCTCTGATATAGAGACAGCTCCTGCCGATGCCACCCTTCAATGCTGGGACATAAAGTGCACAGACTTTGCTCTCAGGCACAGGTTGGGATTGTTGGGGTGTCCTGTGCAGGGCCAGGAGTTGGACTGGATGATCCTTGAGGTGTCTCTTCCAGCTCTGGATATTCCATGATTCTGTGATAATCTGCCACCAGGGGAGGTTCAGGTTGGACATCAGCAGGAATTTCTTCATGGAAAAAGTGGTCAGGCCTTGGAAGGGCCCAGGGAGGTTTGGAGATCCCTGCTGGTGCCACCTGGATGTGGCACTCAGTGCTCTGGGCTGGTGACAAAGTGGGGACAGGACACAGCTTGGACTCGATGGTTTGGGAGGGCTTTTCCAACCTCAGTGGAACGTTCTCACTGTGGCTTAAGGACTTGGCCAGATCTGGGACAGACAGGCAGCATATTTCCACCAGCAGGTTTCAGGAGAACTGACCTAACCACACAGGTGTTTGTTGGATGTTATGTAATTAAACATATAAGCCATTTTCCAGGTTTTTCTTCCTTTTCTTTCCTAGTGTTCAAAGTCCTCTAGGTGACAAGTTTAAGCCCAAACTGGGGCAAATACTTTGACCATGAGGAACTTGACTGAGGTTGTTTTTTTGCAAACTATACAAAAGCAGCACTTTTATTTGAATGGACAATGGACAATGGTCACTTCACCAGTGACCTGGAGCAGCTGGACTCCTGCCAGCTCCCAGAATTCCTCCAACAGTGATGAGCCTGCCTGGGGCACGGCCACGAGGCCCTTGCACTCTGCCCTGTGTCCCAGAGGATGCACCCAGCTCCCAAGAGGATTTGGGAGCCCTGCCCAGGCCTGTCCTGGCTGCACAGGAGGGTCTGGAGAAAGGGACACTGAAGGGAGACTTATCAAAGTCTGCAGGGCATTGAAGGGGAAGCTCCAAGACCATGGACAGGATCCAAGGGAACGCCTGGAGCTGTGTCTGGGTGGGTTTAGGGTGGATTTAGGGAAAGGTTCTTCCCTAAAGTGCTGGGCACTGCCCAGGCTCCCCGGGGAATGAATGGTCACAGCCCCAAGGCTGCCAGCGTTTGGACACCACTGCCAGGGATGTCCAGGGCTGGGGTGTCTGGGCAGGGCTGGGGGTGGGACTGGATGATCCTTCATCCTTTCCAGCTCGGGATATTCCGTGATCCTGCTCCAGAGCCTGATCCCGTTCCTGGGGGATAATGGCAGTGCCCTGAACAAGCTCTGATCTAATTAGTGCTGGTGGCTCAGTGGAGTCAGGACAACCTTGTGGGGACTGGAGCTGTGATTTGTGACGCAGTGCGAACAAACACCGTGGATTGTTGTGGCCGAAGGCACCGCGGGTGCTGCAGGGTCGGGCCGCAGCCTCGAACCCGCGGCCCCAGGGAGAACGGCGGCGGCGGTGACGTCACGGCTATGGCGGCGCGGGCGCTGCTCTGTGTGGCGGCCGCGCTGGGCCTGGGCCTGGCCGAGCCCCGCTACCGCCCGGACTGGGCCAGCCTGGACGCGCGGCCGCTGCCGGCCTGGTTCGACCAGGCCAAGGTGGGGGTGTTCGTGCACTGGGGGGTGTTCTCCGTGCCCGCCTGGGGCTCCGAGTGGTTCTGGTGGCACTGGCAGGGCCTGCACGATGCCGCCTACGAGCGCTTCGTGCGCCGCCGCTTCCCGCCCGGCACCACCTACGCGGAGTTCGCGCCCCTTTTCACCGCCCACGACTTCCAGCCCCGGCAGTGGGCACAGCTCTTCCAGCGGGCCGGGGCCAGGTCAGCGCCGGGCATGGCCGGACTTGGGGTCCCTGAGGGGATGCGAGGAGTGCCATGGCCGGAGTTGGGGTCCCTGAGGGGATGAGGGGTCCCTGAGGGGATGGATGGTGGCTCTGGGGGTCCCTGAGGGGATGAGTGCCATGGCCAGGAATCCCTGAGGGGATGGATGATAGGTCTGGGAGTCCCTGAGGGTATAGAGGAGCCATTTCTGGCAATCTGTGAGGCAGCAGGGGCCCCTGGTCACTGAGCAGATAGAAAAGCATGTCTGGGAGGCCCAGAGGGAATGAGGGGTGGGTCTGGGGGTCCCCAAGTGGATGGGAAGCACATGGGGCTATTCCCAGGAGGGTGCAGGGGTCTCTGAGGGGATGGAAGGGGCAAGTCTGGGGATCCTTGAGGGACTGGGGGTTCCTGAACAGTGCTGGAGATCCCTGAGGGTGCTGAGGAGATGACAGGTCTTGCTCCTTCCTAAGTATTGACTGTTCACTCTTTCTCAGCATTAAAATCCACTAAAAGCCTCTCTTATTCTTGTGTTTGCTTCTGAATTCAAAGGATAGTGACAGAGTGTGGTTATCCAGTGGGTTTGCAGCGAGGCTGGGAAATACCTCAGTTGTTCCTTTGCCATCCCAACCAAGTCCTTTTCTCCTCTCAGATACGTGGTCCTGACCACCAAGCACCACGAGGGCTTCACCAACTGGGGGTCACCAGTGTCCTGGAACTGGAATTCTGTGGATACAGGGCCCCACCGAGACCTGGTGGGAGAGCTGGGAGAAGCCCTCAGGGAGAGGTATGGCCCTGCCAGAGAGCTCTTCTTTCAGAGCAGTGAATCCTCCTGGCTGTGCTTGACAAACAGCAGAAAACCCCTGAGCTCAGTGTGAAATATGGAGTGCTTGCAAATGATGAAAAATAATAATGCCAGTAATTTAATTTTCACTGCTTCTTAATCCCCACTGAAGCCTAACTCTTCCCTCTGTGTTTTGTCCTTCAGCAACCTCCGTTATGGGCTGTATCACTCCCTGATGGAGTGGTTTAACCCTCTCTACCTCGCTGACAAACAAAGTGAGTTTAAGACCCAGAGCTTCGTTTTAAGGAAGACGATGCCAGAACTTTATGACCTCGTCTTAAAGTAAGAGCCACAACCAGCTCAGAATCACCAGCATTTCCTGGTTTCATTCTGTAGAGAAAGGTGCAAAATGGGTGCAAAGAAGAGAAATGTTAATTTTTGCTGAGGCAAATTCTCTTTGCTAACCAGTAATGATTGTGGTAATTCGAAAAGGGGTTCACTTTTGTCCTGTGGAAGGTCTAATCTGTAGAATAAGGCAGGGACAAATTTTCCGGCAATTCCCTTTAATCCTGCCTTTGTGCAGCGTGGCTGGAAGTGGAACAAACTGTTCAGTATTTAATAGAATAGAAGAGTGAATTTGCACCCTTGCCTTGCTTCCCCTTGCTGACAAAAATACAAAGCTTGGGCTTGTAGGTCATTGTCCCAGCTCAAGAATGTGCCTCATAATTGCCTTTGAGGTGCCAAATTCTGGGTTTTTTGGAAGAACTGCACCCTCTCTTGAGCTATGGATCAACACTTTGTTCTTTGCTGCTGCAAGAACCTCCCTTAGAGCTTTGTGTGAAGCAAAAAATGAAGCAAAAACCTCCTGGGGATGGCAGGCAGTGGGAAGAGGAAGTGAAAGGACCCCACACCCAAGAAACACAGCGTGGCAGGAGCAGATAAGCCATTTTGAAACAACATCTATCTCCCTTAGATACAAACCAGATCTGATTTGGTCAGATGGAGACTGGGAAGCTCCAGATTCCTACTGGAATTCCACCTCTTTCCTTGCCTGGCTCTATAACGACAGCCCTGTCAAGGTACTGCTGCCCCTCGTGGCACTGGGTGGGTGTGGAAGGGCAGGAAGCTGTGGGATCAAACCAGATCCCTGCCATTTGCCAAATATGTTTTATTCCCTGACAAAAAGAATAAATATTGACTGTGCTGCTGTGACAGCTCCACTGCCCTTTGCAGGTTACTTGTGGGAGGCTCAGGCATGGAGCTTTGTTGCTCCCTGAATGAGCAGAGAGTGGGATTCAGCCTTCCCAGAAGGGTTTCCATTACACAGGGAGTTTTTAGGTGCTTCCTGAGGGGGGTGAGTGCCCAAGAACAGAAGTTCTGTGCCCTGAGCTGTTCTCCCTCTCTCAGGACACCGTGGTTGTGAACGATCGCTGGGGCCGGGGCTGCTCCTGCCGCCACGGGGGTTTCTACAACTGTGCTGACAAGTACAGGCCAGGCACCCTGCCAGAGCACAAGTGGGAGATGTGCTCCTCCCTGGACAGGCTCTCCTGGGGCTACCGCAGCAACATGAGCCTTGCCGAGGTGATGGATGAAATGGGCATGATTGAGGTGAGAAACCTGAAATCAGAACAGCCTGGGGGAGGATTGCTGGGAATTAGCAGCTGATGAGGATGAAACTCCTCAGTTCTGTGTTGTCTGAGGTGAAGGTAATGCAGTTTGTTGTCTTGCTTTATCTGTTACAGGAGCTGGTGCAGACTGTGAGTTTGGGTGGCAACTACCTCCTCAATGTGGGACCTACAAAAGAAGGGGTGATTGCCCCCATCTTCCAAGAAAGACTCCTGGCCCTTGGGAGGTGGCTGGACACCAATGGGGAGGCAATTTATGAATCCCGGCCTTGGAGGGTGCAGATGGAGAACACCACAGACACAGTCTGGTGAGGACTCTGCTGCTCACAGCTGAGCTGATGTTTATTTCTTATCTTTTCCTAAATTTGGTACACCTTGTAGTTTTGCCATTAGGATTTCATCCATCTTTCTTCAGCAGGAAAAAAACAACCCTTCCTTTAAAACATGTCCACGCTGTGGCTTTCAGGACTGTTTAAGTGGTCCTGGCCAGAAATGCCTACAAAATGGAGTTGTTTTTATTTCTTCCAGTGTGTTCAGCCCAGAAATGTAGAGCAGGGATCAGGATGAGGCCGTGTATCCACCCTGGGTGAGGCCAGGAGAGGCACACATGGACTTTGTTTGGGTTTCATCAGCCAGTGCTGAGTGGCTGATGGTGGGTCCAAAGTGACAGATTTTGGAGTCAGGGAAAGGAGGTGACCCCTGTGTGGTGACAGAAGGCAAGGCAGTGTTGTGCTGTCTGCAAAGGTCAGGTTTGTATCTGGTACCCTTCACCTGCTGAACTCCTGCTCCCTCAGGTACACCTCCAAGGGACCAGTGGTCTTTGCCATCTTCCTGCTCTGGCCTCGGGACAGTGTCCTGCATCTGTCCTCACCCATTCCATGCCCAGACACACAGGTAAGGGACTTAAAACAGGATACCACACACTGAGAGCCCATCTGGGGGCATTTGTGAGCTGGAAGGGCCAGCCTGGATTTCTTTAGGAGTGGGGAGGTTGTGTCCTGTGGGCTCCTTGCAGCATCCCAGCTGTTCCCCAGGCTTTGGCTCACGTGGAACATGAGACAGGAGTTGCCAGGACAGGCTGATGGCTGCCAGGGAAGATTCCTGTCCTGGAGTGTTTTGATCCAGGGGAGGGAAGCAAATACCCAGAGAGCAGGAGGGGCTGTGCTGCAGCTCACATTGAGCTCAGGTGCAGTGTCCTGCTCGTGGCAGGTGTCACTGTGACGCAAATGGCCGAGTGTCCTTTGCTCTGAACAAACAGGGGCAAAGCATCAGCAACAAACAAACCCCAAACAACAAACTGCAGCCTGGCTTGGCCTCAGAACACGCCGTGTGTCACCCCCTGTGCCACGTGAGCCACAACACGGGACCTGCAGGGCCTGTGGGAAATGCTGGGCTGTGCTAAGGGGCCTGCTGAGCTCCAGCTCAGTGTCCCCTTCCTTCCTTCCTTCCTTCCTTCCTCTGCAGGTGACACTGCTGGGGTTTGCTGGCACTCTGCAGTGGCAGAAGCACCCAGGGGAAGGGATGCTCATCACCCTGCCCTACATGCTGCCCTCTCCTCTCCCTCCTCGGTCTGGCTGGGCCATGAAGCTCGAGGGGGTGAAGTGATGCTGTTGGGGGGACACAGCATCTCCCACTGCCTTTCTTTTTGATTGAATCCAAGAAGATTTTTATGTTTCATGTTGAATACATTATTTTTCACTTGAAAGAATCTCTCCTCCAGTCTCTGTTGCCTTGTGTTGGTTTGGTGTTGGTTGTGATCACCTGCTTCCATGATGAATGAATCTAATGGAAGCTTGCTGGAAGAAATCATCTGTAAAAAAGTGATACAAATCCATCAACAAACTTCTATTGATATTCTGCTGGAGACAGCTACAAGAAAAGGTTTTGTTCTTAGTGAATTTAGGAGACTCCACGGTCGTGAAGTGCACTTGAGACTTCTGCTTGCACTCCTGACCTTCTGAACTTTCCAGTGAGGGCAGGTTTCCTGCGTGGGTGTTGAACTTCTTCAGAAGGGTTGAACAGTGTGCGTGTGAGCGATGACACTGCTCCCCAGAGCACGGGCTGCTGTGAAGGCACCACAGCGTTGCAGACAGGCTTTGTCTTGCTCCTGTCCGAGCAAAACCTGTCAGGACACTTGGAACTGAGCACGAGCAGAGCCCCGGGGCTGGGCCACGTGCGGAGCTGGTGTTGTGGGAGCTGTTACTCAAATGACAAACATCCAGCAGCCCCGGCTCCAGAGAACCGCCTGCGAGTGCCAAGGACCGAGCCGCCCGGCTCCGGTGATGACGCCGTTACAAACAAAAAAATGGGACGAAAAGGGACAACAGAGCGATGGCCTCTTTGCCTCACAAGCCCATCACGCAGGTGACCCCTGGCGCGGAGCGGGGCCCGCCCCAAAACAAACAGCTCGGTGTTTACCGAGCGCGCCGGCCAGCGGGAAAGCCGCCGGTATAAGTGCGCGGCGGGCGCGCTGGCGGGCAGTGCCGCAGGGGAAGATGCCGCGCTGTGACACGGGCTCCGCGCCGCGGGACGGCGCCTGGGGACAGGTACGGGATGGCTCCGCACGGCGACAAGGGACAGGAGGACAGGAGGGGCCCCGGTGCCACGTGGGGAGCGCGGCGGGGCCGCCGTCACGTGATAACAGGGCCACGCCCCCGCTGGGGTCACGTGATAGTGGAGCCGCCCGCCCCGGTCACGTGCCGGGGGTGTGTGCGGTCACGTGAGCACGGGCGGACATGGCGGCGGCGCGGCGGCTCCTGCCGCGCTGGGCGGGATCGCTGCGGCCCGTGAGGGACCTGGGGGACACCGGGACGGAGCCAAACGGGGCTGGGGGGGTTGGAGCCAGGGGCAGAGGGAGCGAGGGGCACTGGGACAAAGGACAGAGGGACTGGGGGCACCGGGACCGGGAGGAAAAGGGACCGGAGGGACACCGGGACAGGGCCGGGCGGAGCTGGGGCAGGGGCAGAGCGGGCCGGGGGCGCCGGGGGCTCGGCTCACTCCTCCCTCCGTGCCAGGTGAGCTCCGCCGCGGCCACCGGGGCGTACCCGAAGCGAGAGAAGGTGGTGGAGGTGGGACCCCGTGACGGGCTCCAGAACGAGAAGGTACCGGCGGGTCCGGGCTCCCTGCACCTCCCGGGGCGTTCTCCAACCAAATCCCCCAAACGCTTCCCTGTGCCCACCAGTGGGGCGGTTTTTCTTTAAATGCTGCTTTTTTGATGTTGAAAAGTTGATGATTTTTTTTTTCCCCAGTGGTGGAAGAGTTTATTGTGGAAATAATAACTTTAGGTCGTTTTTCTTTTCTTCTTTTTAGAATGTTGTGCCCACCCCAGTGAAGATCAATTTAATCAACATGCTGTCAGAGACAGGGCTGCAGGTCATAGAGGCCACCAGCTTCGTGTCCCCCAAGTGGGTTCCTCAGGTCAGTGTTCAGACAGGATTTGCAGTGCTGTGTTCTAGAAGAATCCAGTGATTCTGCTTGCTCCCAAATCCCTGTTACTGGGCAAGAACCAGCAGAGGAGTTAAAATATCCCAGAGCTTCCCTTTGGAGCCTGGGAAGAGCAAAGGGACAGACAGGTCACACAGAGCTGTTTGTGCACCTTGGCCTGGCTGGGTGACCCCTGACCCCTCACAGGGTGCACTTCTGTTTGCTTTTAGAGGCTCTGATCCATAAATATTTCTGTTCCTGTATAAAAAGAAATTTTAAGGATGATTTCCTGAGTGGCAGTTGTGACCCTCACAGACATTTCTGGTTTTGCAGATGGCTGATCACACCGAGGTCATGCAGGGGATTAATAAATTACCTGGGATCAGTTACCCTGTGCTGACCCCAAACCTCAAGGGATTCCAGGCAGCGGTAAGGGCTGGGAAAACCTGAATATCCACTCTGGGCTGCTTCCAATCCCACCTGATCCTTTGCTCCTGCATCTGTTGGCTTCACCCTTTTCAAGGCAAACTCAGATGTGTCCTGGTGGTCTTGCTGAGAATGAACTGAAGGGAGGATTGGGTTGTTTGGGGGAAAAATACTTTTATAAAATGAGAGAACTGGAGTCAGAGATTGTAGATCACAGTCATTGAGGTTGGACAAGAGCTCTGAGATATTCAAATCTAAATAAGCAAGGCAGGTTTATTTAGGAACAGAAGAGCCTCTCTAAAGGGAAGTGCTTTATGGGGCTGGTTTGAGACAGCTCTACCAAGAGATGCCACTGAAACCCTTGAATTAACACTTGGCCATGAAATCATGAAATTGTGGCTCTGTTTGTAATTTCCCTTGCAAGAAAAATCAGCTGGCTTTGATTTAACAACAGTGCTGGCTGAAGGGTTGGACCTGCTAATCTCAGGGCTCTTCTCCACCCTCAGTGGTTCCTGTGATTCCAATTTGGGATTTTTTATTTGCAGGTGGCAGCAGGGGCCAAAGAGGTGTCGATCTTCGGAGCAGCATCCGAGCTGTTCACCATGAAAAACATCAACTGCTCCATCGAGGAGAGCCTGGAGAGGTTTGAGGAGGTCATGAAGGCAGCAAGGGAAGTCAACATTCCTGTCAGGGGGTAAGGAGTTCCTGCTGGAATTCACCCACTTGTGATCATTCATTCTGCAATAATCCACAATCAGTTTGGATCAGATTTTTTTGGGCAAACATCCCACATGGAAATCACACTCACCACCCCTGTGGGCTCATCTTGGCAAACTTCACACCCATGGAAGAAGAAATTGTAGAAATTCTGTAACCTTTGGCCACTGGACTTCTGGAATATAAAATTGATTATCCCATCATGTAGACATGGAAGATGCACAAGTCCTGACTGATTTGTCCAGTAGAATCCCACTGCCCTTTTCCAACTAAAAGTGTGGGGTTTTTTTAACCACAGATACGTTTCTTGTGTCCTTGGATGTCCCTATGAAGGGAAGATTTCTGCAGCTAAAGTTGCAGAGGTGAGTCAGCCATAAATACAGCCAGAATTCCTGAGAGGGTTTTGATTTATTTTTAGAGATGTGAAGTGGGCACTGGGGTATTTAACCTAAGGGAATATCCAGATTCTCAGAGGCTGAATCCAGCTGAAATGGGGAATTGAGGGAGTTTTGGGCACCTGGAGGTTTTGAATCCTAGAGAAGAGTGTCCAGGGAATCATGGAGCAGCAGGGATCAGCTGTGGGGAGGGAAGGAGGAGTCCAGGGAATCATGGAGCAGCAGGGATCAGCTGTGGGGAGGGAAGGAGGAGTCCAGGGAATCATGGAGCAGCAGGGATCAGCTGTGGGGAGGGAAGGATGCCCTCTCAGTGGCCATGCTGGCTCTGGCACAGGTCTCCAAGAAGTTGTACTCCATGGGGTGCTACGAGATCTCCCTGGGGGACACCATCGGCGTGGGCACCCCTGGCAGCATGAAGGAGATGCTGACAGTGGTGATGAAGGAGGTGCCCGTGGGGGCTCTGGCTGTCCACTGCCATGACACCTATGGACAGGCTCTGGCCAACATCCTGGTGGCCCTCCAGGTAGGATTCCTGCTCTGGATCACACACTCATGGCGTGGTTGGCTTGGAAGGACCTTAAAGCCCATCTTGTTCACCCCTTGCCCATCTCCCACTATCCCAGGCTGTCCAAGCCCCATCCAGCCTGGCCTGGGACATGTCCAGGGATGGGGCAGCCACACAAATGAAGAAGTTTTCTTTTGTTTTTTTGTGCTTGGAAATTGCAGCTTTTGTGCTTGCAGAGCAGCCCCTGACTCTGGCTTTGTTTGCAGATGGGGGTGAGCGTGGTGGACGCTTCCGTGGCTGGCCTTGGGGGGTGTCCCTATGCCCAGGGAGCCTCTGGCAACGTGGCCACAGAGGACTTGGTGTACATGCTCAACGGGCTGGGCATCCACACGGTGAGTGGCAGCTGCCCTGGGCTCTGCTCAGGCCTCAGCATGGGGCAGGACTTGGCCCAGGGAGCCTGAGGGTGCTGGGGAGAGATTTCACAAGGGAATGGAGTGACAGGACACAGGGAATGGCTTCTCCTTGACAGAGGGCAGGTGGGATGGGATAACAGGGAGAAATATTCCTTGTAAGGGTGGGGAGGGTGCCCAGAGCAGCTGTGGCTGCCCCTGGATCCCTGGCAGTGTCCAAGGCCAGGCTGGACACGGGTTTGGAGCAGCCTGGGATGGTGGGAGATTCCCTCAAGGCATGTCCTGTGCCTTTCCCTTGCAGGGAGTGGATCTCCAGAAGCTGATGGACACAGGCACCTTCATCTGCAATGCCCTGAACAGAAAAACCCATTCCAAGGTGTCTCAGGCCTCCTGCAGACTGTGACACTGAGTGGAATTCCTCCTTGGATCAAGAAGAAACCGAGGATCCAGCGCTGGCTGGGATTCCTCTCTGATCTCCCGAGCTCCCTCCCAGCTCAGCATTTGAGAGGAAGCTCAAAATCCACCAGAATTATGAAGAAATGAAAGAATATTCTATTTTATTGTATTATAATGGACCTTGAGGCTGTTCCATGTGCCTTAGAGAAGAGAGGACAGGGAGGGGCTGAGGAAAGCTCTGACCTGACCAGCACCCAGCAGCTCCTGCCTGCAGAGCCAAGGACAGCCCACAGCTGGTGCAGTCAGAGCACTGCTCCAGGTCAGGCTTTGTCCTTCCTCCCTTCTCTGCCCTCCACAAACGTCCCAAGGCTGAGCCCAAAGCCTGCCCCGGGGCTCAGCCTGCAGGGACTGTGGTACTGCTCTGTGTATCTGTTGTAAGATACCTCGACATACCAGGAGTAATAAACACATTATTTAATAGTCTAAACTATTAAATTTTTGATTCATATGAACCAGCTACGGAGCTTTTGCTGCTGGTTTGGTTCCAAGTGTGTTCTGTGTGGAAACTCTGCACGATCATGGACTGGGGGGATGAGGAATTCCTTCCACCCCCAGAGAGCAGAGTGTGAAACACCCCTGCTCCTCACAGTGACCAGCTCCTTGGGAACTGCCCCCAGCTCTTCTATTTAAAATAATTTATTGAAGAGTTTATTTGTGAGACTGGAGACGAGCACAGGAACTCTGTCCTTTCAGGAGGCAGGTTTGAGGCTGTGTGTGCCTCCTCTCCACATGACTTCAATAAACTGTAACAATTACCAAGTCTTCGCTAATAAATGCCGCAGAAATGGGGCGGAATCGAGTAATAATTCGGGGTTTTGGGGCAGTAATTCAGGGTTGGGGGCAGCGCCCTCATCCCGCCGCCAGGGGGCGCTGCAGCCTAGGGCTCTCCGCAGCGGCCCCGCCCCCTGCCGCGCGCAGCAATGGCCGCCGTCCCCCCGCGCTCTTTTGTCCCCGCCGCCGCTCCGTAGCCCTGACACGTTTCCATGGAAGAGCCGCGCGCGTGGCGCGAGAGGGCGGGGCCAAGGCCCGGCCTTAAAGGGGCCGCGCCCCAGCGCGGGGCTGAGCGGGAGCGGCGGCAGCGGCGGGTGAGACACCGGGGGAACCGGGGGGAACGGGCAGGGGCACGGATGTGCTGCCCGGCCCTGCTTCCTTTGGTAGGGACAGCCCAAACCCCCGGGGCTTGCGGTATCCCTGGGCCTCTGGAACAGTTCCAGTCCCTGGGGTCCGTTCTGGCCCTCGGCCCCCGGGACCCCTCCGGTCCCTCCCGGACCTGTCCTCGCTCCCCTGGTGAAATCCGCGTTATTTTGCCTTCCCCGCCCCCTCCCACCTGCCCGAGGTGCTGTTTTCCCCCAACTCAGGGACAGGGCGGTTTGGGGGGCTCAGGATGGGAAGAAATTTCCCGGTTCGGGTCCTTCCCCGGCTCCTGCCCTCCCCGGCCGGAGCCGCCGGGTCCCGCAGGGATCGCTGCGCTTTGCGGTGTCCCAAAGTCCTCATTCCTGGAGGAGGCGCGGCCAGCACTGGGAAGGGAGGCTGGGGGAAAACCAGGCAATGGCTGAAGGGCAGAGCCGATCTCCCTGCGGAGACCACCCCAATTAATGAATCAGTTAATTAATAATGAGAACTCCTGCCCTGAGGGGTGTGGATGGACTCAGCACCTCGGCTGGGTTTAACAGGAAGAAGCAGGGCTTGTGTCCGGGATGTGCCAGCTCCGTGTCCGGGAGGTGTGACCGGGCTGGCCGGGAGTGCCCGGCCCTGCCCCGCCCGGCCCTGGGGCCGAACCTGGCGGCCGTGCTGACGTGACAGTGGCCGGGCTGTGCCCACCCCGCCGCTGAAGCGTTTGGGGCCTTTCCCCCCGCAGGGAGCCATGGCAGAGAAGATCCTGGTGACGGGCGGCGCCGGCTACATCGGCAGCCACTGCGTGCTGGAGCTGCTGCAGGCGGGCTACGTCCCCGTGGTCATCGACAACTTCCACAACGCCATCCGAGGTACGGCGAGCCCCATCCCGGGCCGGGCTGTGCCCGACTCCAGCAGTCCCTGACTCCCCTCCATCCCCCAGGCTCCGAGGAGCTCCCCGAGAGCCTCCGGCGGGTGCAGGAGATCGCGCACCGGCCCGTGCTCTTCCAGGAGCTCGACATCACGGACGAGGCTGCGCTCCAGGAGCTCTTCAGGAAGGTGAGAGCAGGAGCTGCAGTGCCCTGGGTGGCTCCTGGCGTTCCCGGCAGGGGTGGCAGCCACGGGAGCAGGGAGGAAACGCAGAGCCGCACTCCTGTGGGCCTTGGAGCTCCCCGGGCTGGCTGACCGGAGCTCCTGGGGGATTTCTGGCTGGCTCCTGCTGCTGTGGCACTGATGCCCAGCCCGTCCCCCCTGCAGCACCATTTCTCAGCTGTGATGCACTTTGCGGGACTGAAGGCCGTGGGGGAGTCAGTGCAGAAGCCTCTGGAATATTACAGAGTGAACCTCACTGGGACCATCCGGCTGCTGGAGGTGAGAGGAGCCAGCAGTGACCCTGTGCTGTTCCCTCTGCTGTCCTGGGCCCTGGCAGCACCAGGAGGGCTCAGACAGGGCACAGAGCTGGATCAGTGCTGGCCATTGCCCTCTCCCAGACCATGAAGGCCCACGGCGTGAGGAACATTGTGTTCAGCAGCTCTGCCACCGTCTACGGGGACCCCAAGTACCTCCCCCTGGACGAGAAGCACCCGGTCGGGGGCTGCACCAACCCCTACGGCAAATCTAAGTTCTTCATCGAGGAGATGATCCGGGATCTCTGCAGAGCAGAGAGGGTGAGGAGCCACCCCTGGGGCTGCAGCCCAGGTGTGTCCCCACGGGGGTGACCGGGCAGCCCCGTCCGTGTGTCCCCAGGACTGGAACGCCGTCCTCCTGCGCTACTTCAACCCCATCGGCGCCCACGAGTCGGGGATGATCGGAGAGGATCCCCAGGGCATCCCCAACAACCTCATGCCCTACGTGGCTCAGGTACGGTCCCCACAGCCCCTGGGGGTGCACAGGGAGGGGACACAGGGTGATGGGGCTCCCATGGGACTGTCCCTCTGTGCAGGTGGCAGTGGGACGCCGGGAATTCCTGAGCGTCTTTGGGAACGACTACAAGACAGATGATGGAACGGGTGCGTCATGGGATGGGTGGGATTTGGGATTCCCAAAGCCCTGGCTGCACCCCAGGCCCTGCCCTCACCCTGTGTGTCCCCACAGGAGTCAGGGATTACATCCACGTCGTGGATCTGGCCAAGGGCCACATCGCTGCTCTGAAGAAGCTCAAGGAGAACTGTGGCTGCAAGGTACCAACCTGGGGGTGCTGCCAGCTCTGGGGGGGTGTGGGGATCCCACCAGGGGCTGAAGGGAGGCCTGGCCCTTCACTCCTTAATCCCTGTCCTTCATCCTCCTCCCAGATCTACAACCTGGGCACAGGCACCGGCTACTCCGTGCTGCAGATGGTCCGGGCCATGGAGAAAGCCTCAGGCAGGGAGGTAAGGGCAGAGCTGCAGGGTTACAGGCAGCTGCTCCCACAGACCCCTGATCCTCCCCAGCAGCCCTGGCACCCTTCCCCCAGCCCCTCTGGGACCCCAGAGCCCACGGTGCTGCTGCCCCTGCAGATCAAGTACCAGATCACGGCCCGGCGGGAGGGAGACGTGGCCTCCTGCTACGCTGACCCCGCGCTGGCCGAGCAGGAGCTGGGCTGGAAAGCTGCCTTCGGCCTGGACAAGATGTGTAAGGGCATCCCCTCCCTGGCACAGCGGGCACTGCCAGCCCCCTGCCCTCCCTCACCTCCCTTCTCCCTGTTCCAGGTGAGGACCTGTGGCGGTGGCAGCTGCAGAACCCCACGGGCTTCAGCAAGAACTGAGCTGTGGCCAGTTCTGAGGCTGCTCTGAGCCAGCCCTGCCTCCTTCCCGAGGGCTGTCACCATCCTGGGAGAGCAGTTCCAGCTCCCCCTCCTGCCTCTGGCATGGGGCAGGAAGGCTTGGAGCATCCTCAGCCTCCCCACTCCTCATCCTCATTCCCCAGGTCTTTGCATCTCACAGAGCAGAACCACAGAGAACAGAGCCAGGGCCTGGTGTGGCAGCCCAGGCATGGAACCCCTGATGCCAATGCCCAGGGGCTGCAGCCAGCCCGGGCTTGGGAGCAGGAGCTCCTCCCTGTGCCCTGGGCATCCAGCACTGGCACATCTGAGTCCTGCTGAGCTCAAACTGCAACAGAGCCCCTGTTCCCTCCTGCCCCACCATGCTCACAGGCTCAGGGGGAGCCCAAGGCACCCCTGCCTTGGCACAGAGAGGGCACAGGACCTCCCACAGGGACCAGTCACATTCCAAGGCCGTCATGGCTCATTTCCCCAGCCCAGGGCTTCCTCCACCCCCCCTTTTCCCTGCCCCCAGCATGGTTTTGGGGACCAAATCTCATCTCCCACCTCTCCTGCTGAGGCAGAGAAGTCCCTGCCCAGGGCTGCCCTGGCCTGGCTGCCCACAGCCCCCTTG
Source organism: Toxostoma redivivum (assembly GCA_013397375.1). Classification (NCBI taxonomy): domain Eukaryota; kingdom Metazoa; phylum Chordata; class Aves; order Passeriformes; family Mimidae; genus Toxostoma; species Toxostoma redivivum. The sequence continues at coordinate 202,610 of VXBI01006140.1, forward strand.
GTGCCTCCTGTGGCAGCCACTCCCCAAACCCCGTTGCCAAAGGCTGCCCAGGAGCCAGCTCTGCTCCCCTGTCCCACACTGCTCCTATTTATTCCTGGCAGCTCCCAGGGCTCCACTGGGCAGCCCCGTGTGCTGGCAGCTGGATGAATAACTTATGCTCCTAAATTATGAATTGAGCTTTTGATTTGTTTTTAAAATAAACTTTCCTACTTTCTAAGTGGCAGCTTTGTTCTGCTTCCCCCTCAGCCAGAGCTGCTAGCCCTAAAAATGGCACCCTGGGGCCTCATGCCAACCCCACTCCCTCCCCAAATCTCTCGTCCTGCCTGGCCAGGGATGACACCAGCTTAGCTCCGGGATAGGTTGAGGATTTATTTCACCTTGATTCTCTGTGGAACGCACACACACACACAAAAAAAAAAACCCCAAACATGTACAAGGAAGACAAGAGAGAGAAGAAGAACAAAACAAACCCCCCAAAAAAAGAAAAGAAAAAAAACCCCAAAGCTGTATTGAGGAATGGAGAGAAGCCGTTCTCCCCCCCAGGTTCCCGGCACTGCTCGGGCAGGGAGTGAGCAGGAATGCTCTGCAGAGGGGCCCATGGGGCCCCCAGGGATGGTCCCAGGCCCCCCTGTCACACACGGTTCCAGTTCACAGTCAAACAGGTCAGTCTGTCCATCACCAGCCCTTGGTACCCCCAGGGAGCTGCAGTCCCTCCCCAGCCAGCTCCTGGTGACCCCAGGGAGCTGCAGTGCCTCCCCAGCCACGCTCTCATGCCCCCCAGCTGGGGCACAGCAGCATTAAAACACAGCATAGAAGAGCCAGCAGGGCAGGGGCAGAGCCCAGGGCTGCCCCCAGTGCCAGCAGCAGCGCTGCTGCTTTCAGACTTCCTAAAAGGGGCCAAAACTGAAGCCCCAAGCCAAGGGTGGGCCCCGTGCTCCACTCTCCAGAGGGCAGTTATTGCTTTGTGCAGCCCGGGCAGGAAGGGCAGGGCTGGAGCAGAACTGCTGGGGCTGAGTCCCCCCCAAGGCAGCCCCCAAGGCAGCCCTCACCTCGCTGGCCCCGGGGCACAGGGCAGGGCAGCAGGGCCAGCCCTGGGACCAGGGGAACGTGGGGGTGTTTGTTTTAAAAGCCAAGATCAGCCTCAGGTGGGGGCTCAGCCCGGGGGAAGAGGGGGTGAGGGCAGAGCTGCTCCACAGCCACTGCCCTGCACCCTGTGGGAGGGGAGCATCAGCCAGGAGCCCCCCCAGAGGAGACATTCAGGGTCCCAGCACGATGCCAGCACTCGGGAGGGGACAAGCCACAGGTGAGGGACATTGGTGATTGTACATGGGGGGGCAGGAGCCCCCATTGCCAGGGAGCAGGGAGACCCCCGGGAGCAGAGGATGGGCACAGCAGCACCCGGGGCTCAGACGCTGGTGAGATGATGGCTGGGAGCAAAGCTGCTCCTTCCTTCCAGCTGCACCAGGAGCCAAACCCGGGGTCCAGGGACCCCAGCTCACCTCCCCCTCCCCGAGCCAGCCCAAGTCCAAAGGGAAGGACAAGTAGCAGCAAGAGAAGACATTAAAGACGGGGCCGGTGGCTCCATGAGTGTAAACGAAGCTTTGGGGGCTCCGAGGGTGCAGAGCTGGGCTGGGGAGGGGGAGATGCCTCTGGAGGTGGAGATTGTAAAAGCAACAAGAGCAGGAGGAAGGAGGTGATTATCTCAGAAGGGCAGAGCTGCCCCAGGCCGATGGCTGAGGGGAGTGTGCGTGTGTGACAGGCGGGGCCGTGCGGGAGGTGCGGGAGCTGCACTGACCCTCCCTGCCGGCCCCGGGCAGCCTTTGGCGGTGCCAGCCCAGGGCAGAGCCCGCCCCGGGGCCTGGAGGCGTCCGCAGGGGAGTCCCGGGTTCCTGAGCTCTGACTGTAAACCCGTGAGTCGCCTGAGCGGAGGCCGAGAGCGGCCGCCGAGGGCAGAGCTCCGAGCCCCAGGGGTGCCCCAGCCTCGCCCCGCCCCTCCCACCGCGGCCGGGCACTTCCCGCCCCTAATACTGGTACAAAAACCCCAAACCCAACAGGAAAACCTCACCCGCGCCGTGCCAGCCCCGCGGGAGGCCGAGGGGACGGTGACCCTCCCTCGGGAACCGCTGGGAGCCAGAGCAGGAGAGAAAAGGCCACTCCCAGACTCGCCTTAGGCAGCTCCGCGTGGGCTCCGGGAGCAGCGGGAGAGCCGGGACCCCCGGCCGGAGGGGACGCGGTGCGAGGGCGCGGGCACGGGTGGGGGTGGCGGGGTGGGGGGGGNCGCGGGCACGGGTGGGTGTGGCGGGATGGGGGGGCCATGGCTTCCGTTCGCAGCGGGCGGGTCACAGGGACAGGCGGGCGGCGGTGACCTCGGCACCCTCCCCTGCGACAGTCCCGAGGGGCCCCGCTCAGATCCGGGGCAGCAGCTTCTCGATGAATTCCTTCACGGCCATCATCTCCTGCGGGGAGGGCACAGCCCGCCCGTCACTGCAGGGCTCCCCAAAGGCCGGGCTGTGCCCCGGGAATGGGGCACGAGGCTCTGCAGCCCTTCCCAAAGCCAGGGATGGGGCACGAGGGCTCTGCAGCCCTCCCGGAGCCAGTCAGGAACAAATTCATCTCCTGTGTTCCCCACCCTGCCTGACCTACAGAGCTGGGGTTTGTCCTAAAGATCCCAAAGGGAAGGGAACCACAAGGATCATCCAACCCAGCCCTGTACAGGCACCCCAAAAACCCCACCCTGGGCATCCCTGGAGCACTGTCCAAACACTCCTGGAGCTCTGGCAGGGCTGTGCCCATTCCCTGAGGAGCCTAGGCAGTGCCCAGCACCCTCTGGGGGAAGAACTGAAATCCACCCCAACCCTCCCCTGACACAGCTCCAGGCCATTCCCGTGGGTCCCATCACCAATCACCACCCAGGAGGTGCCATCCCCTCCCTCCACCCCAGACTGACCTGAGGACAGGAACTGTGCATCACACCAGGGTAGGTTTTGAACTGCACCTTGGTGGGGGTGACGACAGACTTGAGCTTCTCGGCAGTGAGGGCCCCAAAACGCACGGGGATCATGGGATCCATCTCCCCGTGGCACTGCAGGATGGCAATGTCCTTGTTCACGCCGTTGTTCGCCGCCTGCCACCAGGAGGGGACACTCAGGTGCGCCCAGGTGAGGGGACACCAATGGGGACAGGTGCTTTGTGTCCCCAGCAGCTCTGCTCCTCGTGAGGGAGAGCTGCAGAGGGAGAACCCCCCGTGCTGAGGGTCCCTGCAGGGGTGGTACCTGTGGGAAGGCCTTGTGCAGAGGGAGCCAGCAGCTCAGGGCCACGATCCCAGCCAGCTGGTGCTGGCAGGTGAGAGCCGTGTACAGCGACAAGGCACCGCCCTGCAGGGGGGAAACGTGCAGTCAGAGCCATGGGGGATGCAGGGACACCTTCACACACCCACCTGATGCCTTCAGTTTTAGCTTTTTTGTTTTTCAGATTCTGTATTGCCTTGGTGTGTAACTCTGAACTTCTTATTAAGTGTTAGTAAGTTCTCCTCACAGTTTAGTCAGATAAAACAATCCTTTTCCAGCTGGAGAATCAAGGACAACCCTTACAGCCTCAGGCCCAAAAAGCACAAACAATGGGAAACTGAAGAGAGCAAAGCAGGAGGGTGGGACTTCACAACCTGAAGCTGTAATTGGACAATTAACCCAAATATGGAACTGGACCAAAACTTATAAAACTGTGGAAACTCATGACTGGGATCCATCCACAGCTGGGCTCTTGTGCTGCGCAAGGTGAATCCTTTGAAGGCTTTCCATAAATCCCTGCTTTATTCCTTTCACTCTGTCCAGCCTCTGTTCCAGGTCAGCCTCTCACAGGCATCACACCCACCCCTGTGACAGGTGGAGCAGGAATTGGGGTCCTGATGCTCACCTGTGAGAAGCCCCCCAGGATGATGCGGTTGGGGGGGATCCCGTTCTTCATCTCGTGCTCAATGATTGCTTTAACTGGAAGAAAATGGGAGAAGTGGGTCAGTGGAAGGGGAGGGGGGTTGAAAACACCCAGCACCTCAGGGTGTGCAGCAGGGTCAGGCAGGTGCCAGAGATCCCAGGGAAAAGGTTTGTTGGGACTACAGGAAAGCAGAAACAAAGGAGAGGTGGAAGAAAGACACCAGCTCCTGTCACAGTGAGGGAGAGACATTCACTTCCCCCTCTCCAGAGCTCCTTACTGTTTTCTGCTGCTTTCTTGATCCCAGCTTCATCCTCAGGTGCATCTGGAGTCAATCCCATCAGGTCAAACCTGGGGGAAGCAGCAGGGTCAGCCCAAACCTTTCCCAGCGCCCCAAGTGTGGGGAGGCAGGAGCTGGGTGTGCTCTGCCCTTCCCTGGCCCCTCCCTCTCCCTCCCCAAAAAGGTCCCACAGAGCACTGACCAGGAGGGCATGACCATCTTCATGTTGAGGGTCACGGGGATCCGGGGCCTGTGGAGGAACATTTTGGGTGGTTTAGCTCAAGGCTGAGCGGAGCAGGAAGAGTGAGACACCTCTCCCCCTCCTGCCTGACCAGGGCATGCACAGGCAGCCCCAGTGCCTTTGTCTTTCCCTGCAGCCACCATAAACAAGACAGGAGGGGAAGGAGAAGAGCCTCTGGTGCTGCTCATCTCTGTGGGAACAGCTCTGCCTGCAGAGCCAGCCTGGCTGGGCAGCCCTGCTGGGCTCAGGCCACCACCCTCCTCCCCCAGGAGCCCTGGCAGCCTCAGGACCCCCAAAAAGCCCCCCAGGAGCCCCCCCAGGGCAGCACTTACGCGTGAGGGCAGATGTACTTCACGTAGGGGAGGCGGATGGAGGAGAGAGCATCGGCCCAGCTGTGCCTGGGGAGAGACAGGAGGGGAGATGAATCCATGGCTGCCCCCCAACCCCTCCCCTGATCTTATTTTACCCACCCCAGCAGCCTGAACCCCCCATGAACCACCCCCAAGCACTGAGGGGAGCACACAAAGCCCAGAAGCTGCAGCCAGGGAGGAGGGAATCTCCCAGACAAGGATGTAGGAATCTCCTGGAGAAGGAGCTTTTTGTCACTACCATGGGACCTCTGAGATGCCCTCGTGCAGGCCCAGCCCAGCCCTGCCAAGGCCTGGAAAAGCTGCAGTGCTTATCAGCAATCCCTGAAGGCAGCACAAAATCCACCCATGGGGGGGCTGCCAGGCTGCCAGAGATCATAAATATTCAAGAGCAGACAGCTGCCAGCAGCACTTCCCTGCCATTCCCTGTGAGGCTGGTGCAGGAATGGCTGCAGACCCCAGCCCAAAGACCCACACAGATCCCAGAGATGCCCCCAGGGAAAGCAGCAGCAAAAGGCCGGGATCTGCATTTGGCAAAGCACACATCCCAGCTGGAGCCAGCTCCAGGGACACTCACCCCGTGTCTCCAAGGCCATGTAGGAAAATGACCTGTTAAACAGAGAAGGAAGGGAGTTAGCTAGTGTGAGTGGTGCAGGGGAGGGGGCAGGGCTGGGCTGGGCTGGCAGGGAGGTGGCAAATGGACACTTAGTCACTAACCCGAAGAGGCTCAAATTAGCTGGAGCAGGGCAGATGGGTGGGTCAGGGATGTGGTGTCATCCTGCCACAGAGCTGCCACGGGCAGGTCCCAACTCCTCTGCACAGCAGAGGGACAAGGAGTGACAGATCATCCCACCAGGAATGGCACCAGAGCAGAGGCACAGCCTGAACCCCAGAATGGGCTGGAAGGGACCTTAAAACTCATCCAGTGCCACCCCTGCCATGGCAGGGACACCTTCCACTGTCCCAGGCTGCTCCAAGCCCTGTCCAGCCTGGCCTTGGGCACTTCCAGGGACCCAGAGGCAGCCACAGCTGCTCACCCCCCTCACAGGGAGGAATTCTTTCCCTGTATCACAAATCCACCTCCACAGGCTTTTCACCTCCAGCTCCAGCAACCCCTAAGCCTTGGAGAGCAGAGGAAAGGCAGCCTGCACACCCCAGGAAAGGACTGGGGGTGGTTCCTCTGGGAGATCTGCTTTAAAAAGCTTAAACAGCCCAATCAACCTCAACTCCCACTGCGTTGACAAGCTGAGCTCTCACACTGGAACAAACAGCACAGCCCAAGGACAGCCCTTGCTGGCCCTGCCTCCCCCATGCTGGAGGTCATGGAAGCAGCTCCCTGTTTTCCAGGGGGAGCAGCAGGGAAGGGAGGGAGGGAAGGAGGAAGGGAGGGTGCAGCCCTTACCGCGGCAGTCTCCCGCTCTGCCCCTGACACGGTGACAGCGTCGGCGAGGAGGGGGACAGACATGTTGTTACCACACATACACCGAGAGGGATCGACACTGGCACCTGCAGGACACATCGGTGAGTGAGTGAGGAAAACAAACCTCTCACCCCCCCCTTCAGCAGCTGCTTCATCCAGAGCAGGTGGAAAATTAAAGAGCAGGTGAAGGCTTTGATGTTGAACCCCTTGGGACACCGCACGCTGTGGCGTGGCAGTGCTGGAGAGTCCAGGAGCAGACAGTGCTCCTCGCGTGGCAGAGCTTGGGGTGCTGGAAGGGTTAAACTTAGCCTGGAAATTACAGCTCAGAGCCAAAGTTATTCCTGTGGCTGCACTGGCGTGGGCAGAGAGTGGCCAGGCAGTGCAGCCTCAGCATCCCTTCATTCCTGCACCCCCTGATTCCTTCCCGGAGCTGTGCGGGAGCCTGACCCACATCTGCTCCGACCGGGAAGCAGGAAACCCTCAGCACGCAGCAGCACAGGCTCTGCTGCACCAATAAAGGTCCAGCCCTGCTTTATGGGGCTGGTTAGGATGAACCAGAGCACTGGATGCTGGTCTGAGCCCCCCCCAGTGATGGATGACACTCCCCAGGACAGCAGGCAGGGTCACTGCTGTCCCGTCACCTCCCAGATCTCAGATCCTACAGAGATGACAGCACTCATGGTGCCTTCAGCCAGGACAGTCCACAGTGTTTGTTCCCACTGCATCACAAACCACAGCTCCAGCTCCCCACAAGGCTGCCCTGACCTCACTGAACCACCAGCACTAATTAGATCAGATCTTGTTTAGGGCACTGCCATTATCCCCCAGGAACGGGATCAGGCTCTGGAGCAGGATCACGGAATATCCCGAGCTGGAAAGGATGAAGGATCATCCAGTCCCACCCTCAGCCCTGCCCAGACACCCCAACAATCCCACCCTGGACATCCCTGGCAGTGCTGTCCAAACCCCCCTGGAGCTCTGACAGCCTCGGGGCTGTGCCCATTCCCCGGGGAGCCTGGGCAGTGCCCAGCACCCTTTGGGGGAAGAACCTTTCCCTAAATCAAACTTAAACCCCCCTGGCACAGCTCCAGCTGCTCCCAAAGTCCTTTCTCTGTCACAGAGAACAGAGCTGCCCCTTGGGAGGCCTTTCCTCATCCTCCACATTCTGCTCCATCCCCAGCAGGTCGGGGTGACACAGGATCACCCCAAACCCTCCCAAGAGCCCGGACCACCAGCAGCCAGCCTTACTCACGAGAAACAGCCCGGTCTGTGTCCCAGCCCGGCCAAGACCTGCCCGACTCGTTCCACCGACTACTCGTCAGCGGCTTCCCCACTCAAATAAAAACACCGGCAACAAGCAGCTGCCCGGATCTGACACAGACACACGGCCCACGTGCTCGTGTGTACTCCAGGGGCAAAACAACCGGCCAGGAGAGCCAGCACCTGCCAAAAACCCTGGCAGGGAGTGAGAGAGAGCCAGGAATAACAGCGTGGTGCCCTGGCAGGTGATGGGATGCTCTCTTTGTTGGGGAGGCTCCAGGGAAAGCAAGGCTTGGGACGGTCAGAGCTGCCCCAAAGCCCCAAACCCTGGGATGTTCCTGCCCCGCTCCTGGAGGGAACACAACGGGAACCCCGAGCAAAGAGGGATTAAACCCCTCAGGTGTGTCTGTGTGGGTGTCAAGGCACAAACACAGCACCACGAGGTGAATTTGGGTCCGATTTGGAGCTGTTGCACTCCAAAGGCGACCCCATCAGTGACACCGAGCCGGGGGAAAACGCGTTCATCAGTCGTTAATTAGCATTAATTACCGTGCCTCAGCCTCTCCCTCAGGCCCGCAGCCCCACAGGGAGCGGAGTCCAGCGGAGGGCTGGACAAATTCCGCCTGGAAGCGGATGGAGGCGGGACCCCCCAGGCCTGCAGAGCCGGTTTTCCGCCAAAACCGGGGCTTTGGGGGGGCCTCTGCAGGCTGCGAGTCTTGAGGGCTCGTAGGGTCCCCCGGGAGCGGGAAGAGGCGGCCCCGTTACCACACCGGGACCCCCCGAGCCAGACCCGCGGCCCCCCGGCCCCTCTCCCCGTTAATTCCCCGTTAAACCCCGGGAAGNAAGAGCGGCGGGGCGGCCATGGTGGAATCGGGCACCGGATCGCGCTCGGAACCCCCGACCACGACCAGGCCCCACCGGGGGTTATCGGCGACACGCCCCGGCCCCGCCCTTCCCACAGCGCCCTGCCCCCGGCGGTTATAGGGACAGGAGTCGGCCTCCCCGCCTCAGCGCCGGTGCCACCCGCGACTCAGGGACAGCGCACAGCTCTGCACCGCAGCGTGTTTATTGTCAGTCACAGCCGGTACCGGCCCCGCACACGGCTAGGCGCTGCCCGCGGGCCTCCAGAGCGGCTCCGCCGCCTCTGCCGGGCCCCGCCGCCCGCGGGGCCGCCTCACACCGCGCCGCCGTGTCTGTCCCACAAACATGGAGCTGCTCCGATGCCTCGGGAAGCCGTTCCTGCCCCAGGCAGGCTCGCGGCAGCCCCGTTAGGAGATGAAGTGAGTCTGAGGGGTGATTTGTTCCAACTTGTGGTCGGCCGGGTTTGCCGAGGCTTCGTAGTTGCAGATGGTGACTTCGTGGCGATGAGCCTGGGTGGAGATGAAACGTTTTAAATCCAGGGAAAGCAGGATTCCAGCCCTTTCCACACTCTGGTTTCTCTCTGCTCTCACTCACCTCCGTCCACTCCCCTTTCAGGCCTATGTAGAAAATCTTGGTTGTCTCCGCTCCGAAGTTCTTTGGGAAGTGCATGGAGAGGTGGTAAACGTTGGAGAAACGGGCAATTCTGAAAGAAAACATAACCTGAGATTGCAGCTGCTGCTCCAGCAACTCCCCAGGCTCCGACACTGCAAGCAGCTCCCCCTGATCTGAGTCTTGGCAGCAAGGGAGGTTTCCCTCACAGCTGTGAGGACAGCAGGATGATTCTGCACCCCGAGAATTCCTGGAGTGCCAACACAGCCAGCCCCAGGCTCTGGGAAGGAGGTTTCAGAGGGCAGGACAGAGCTAGGGAGGCAAATCCTCCTGAGGGCAGCTTTGAGGCACTGTGCTGACCCTTCCCAAAATCTGGAAAGCTGGATAGAGCTGCTGTGGCAGGCAGGAGCAGCCCTCACAGCCCAGGGTCTGTGTCATACTTGGTGGGATATTCCAGCTCTCCCAGGGGATCCTGGCTCAAATTGAATGTCTGCTCTGGTTCCTTGGCTGTGTCATCAAAGGACATGTGAGGAATGTTCCTGAACCTGGCAGGACAAGAAGGAGTTATTAACAACAAGTCAACTAATTGCATTCCATCCATTAACACTGCTCAGGTTTTTCTCCACAAAAAAAAAAAAAAAAAAAATTTGTCTTCTCACAATGCCACCAGTTCCCCCCACAGCACCCAGCCCCTCTGAGGAAGGGGAAGCTGCTTTTACTCACAGCCTCATCTCTGCCGGGTGTGTCCCGTCCTCCTCGCCCATCACAATGACTCCTTTCAACTTCACACTGCCCGTGAACCTGCCCAGACACACAGAGCCGGGTTTTCACCTCTGTCCTCTCCACATCAGCCCCAGTGCCTCGTTCCCAGGTGAGGAACAAGCCCTGCCAGCAGCCAGGACGGTGCCAGAGGTGTTTGAGAAGGAACTCACGGGATGTTGAAGAGCAGCTCCTCATCATCATCACTTTCCACAAACTGGGGAGAGAGGAGAGCAGGTCAGGGCTGGCCCAGGGTGGACAGGGGGTGGTGGGGAAGCACAGGGGACAGAGGGGTGAGTGTGGGGACATCTGGAGGGGTCACCCCAGTGGGGTTCAGGGGGCCCTGCAGTACCCTGCTGACAGACTCCCAGAATATTTAGGATTGGATGGGACCTCTGGAGATGTCCCAGTCCAACCCCTTGCCCAGGCAGGGTCACCTGGAGCAGGTGACACAAGAACAGCTCCAGGTGGGTTTGGGATGTCCCCACAGAGGGAGCCTCCAGCTGTTCCAGGGCTCTGCCACCCTCATGGAAAGAAATTCTGCCTCATGTTGAGGTGGAACTCGTTGTGGTTTAGTTTATGACCCTTGCTCATTATCCTGTCACTGAGCAGAGCCTGTCATCATCCTCTGACATCCCTTGGTGATACTTTATGGATTGATGGGATCCCCTCTCAGCTGTCCCTTCTCCAGACTGACCAGGCCCTGCTCCAGACCCCAAATCATCTCTGTGGCCTCCGCTGGACCCCCTCCAGCATCTCCTTCTGTCCTGAGAAGCCCAGGCCCGGACATCGCACTCCAGGGCCGAGTCGAGGGGCAGGATCCCGTTCCTGCCCTACCGCTCACCGACAACCCCCCGATCCCCCCGCCGCTCCCGGCCGCACCTGCGAGCGGTCCCCGCGCTCCTCCCAGGGCCGGAACACGGTGGCTCCGGAGCCCTCGCGGCGCTCGTTGAGGCACTGCAGGCGCTGCCGGTCGATGCGCAGGTAGAGCCCCCAGGCCGCGCCGCGCTCCGCCGCCTCCTCCCCGCAGCAGCGGCACCGGCCGGGCCCGTGCCCGTGCGCCATGGCCGTGCCGGTAGAGCCTAGCGCGCATGCGCGGCGGAGAGACACGCCCACAGTGCCTCAGGGCACGCCCCGGTGACCCCGAAACCACGCCCACAATGCTTACATGACACACCCATCCTGGTGACGCCACAGCATTTACTAATTGATCACGCCTATACTTTCATGGTTACGCCCACACAGAGCTGTGATTGGTCAGTTGTCCATTAGCCACGCCCCATGTGGGCGCGGCCGGGGCTGCACGTGCTGAGCCCACGAACCGCCCGCTGCTCCCGGGAAGGGCCCCGGTAAGGAGCCCCGGTGGTCCCGGCCCCACACCCCGCCCTGACCCTGCCCGTGGAATGGCGAAGCTGCTGCCTTCCCGCATGGTTCCGGGGGTATTATCCGTGGGGATTGTTCCAAGCAGCGCAGGAACGGGAGCAGCACCCCCGCCGGGATACCGGGCGGGATAGAGGAGTGGGATACCGGAGCATCACCCTCCGGGGAGACGCGGAGTTTCCTAATGGTGTGTTTAATATTCGTTGTCAGTGTCAGGAAAGAACGAGCAGCCACGGTCCAGTGTTTGGCTTTTATTGAGACATGATTCTCCTCTTTTTTCATATAACTTATCTAATTAAAATATTCATCTTAGTTACCACAAAAAAAGGAACATAGAAAATTGTATATATACACAGTTTGGGACCAAAATACAAATACGAGTCCAAGTCACTCCCCCTCCTCCTCCTCCCTTACTCATCCTACAGGGATGGGTGGGAAGGGGGAACAGGCAGCTCTGCTCCATCCTTCAGTGTGTGGTGGAGCACAGAACAACTGCACAAGTGTCACAGCCCGAGACCAGGAAGGATCACTTTGATCCCAGACTTTGCGTAGTGTGTCCCCAGGGGAAAGATCCCTGCTCTGCTCCCAGCTGAGGGCCGGTGCCTGCCTCTCCCCAGGCTGGATTTAGTGTCTGAGCAAAAGGAAGGGAAGGGTGAGGGGCTGGCATCGCCCCTGTGAGAGCAGAGTCACCTCCCTGCAATGCCACAAACAAAACATGGACACAGCTGGCAAAGCCTGGAGCAAAGGGGCTGCTCTGAGAGGGAAAGAGCATCTCCCCAAAACAGCAATGCTGAGTGTGGAGCTGGGATATCGATTAATTGGCAGTTTAGCAGTGCCCAGAATCCTTCTTGGGCAGCACCCAGATCCTTTGCTCAAAGCTCCATCGTGTCTGAACACGATGCCAGGATCTGCTTCCCTCCCCTCTGCCCCTACCCCAAGTACAGAGGAGAAATAAACAGTAGCACAATGGTCAGCAGAAGAGAATATATTGTTATCTAATTAAAAATACAGCAAAATTAAATACAGCAAAAACACAGGAGAGTAAGGAGCCGTTATTTTACAGCACAACACACACTGAAATGCTGCACAGTAACATTAAAGCATCTGGGACTGTAACAAACTTACAGCACATGAGAGTCTGAGAACATTCTTCCAAGAATTTCAAACTAAACAAAGAATAGAGCAAATAATCAGGAGACAGGTGTTCAGAATGGTTTTAAAGAAAGACATTTCTTTTAAAGGAGGAGGAAAAAATAAAAGGGAAAGAAACAAACAAGCAAACAAAAACCAGAAGCAAAACAGGGATTTTTTTTAGAGCCCTCCAGGGAGGACCCTTCACAGCAAGGTTTCCCCCGGTCAGTGCACACAGACAACTCCACCGGTTTGGGATTTGGCAGCCATGGAAAGCCAGCAGCAGAGCTTCTCAGGAGCTGCCAACAACAACAGCATCCACTACCAGCATCTTTTCCACCCAGACAGCAAAGTCCTAGGGCAGCAAATATGGCTTGGAACAGGAGAACCCCTCCCCTCTCTGACCCAGTCGGACCCTGGAGCCCTCCCAGAGTGGCCACGAGCCCTGGGCTCTCCCCAGCCCCATCCTCTGCTTGCACCACCCCCGGAGTTCCCTTTGGGGCAGACAAAACACAAGCAGGAACCTTCCCCAGACACACCCCACAAGCAGAAACCTTCCCAGCAGCACAGCACAGCTCCTGGCTGTGCCCAGCTCCGGCCCTGGTGAGCCCAGCTGCTATCCTCACATCCTCAGCAGGGCTCCAGGAGCCTCAGCAGGGCTCTGACCTCTCCAGGAGCTCCAGGGCACTCCCTGACACTCCCACCAGCCCCATCAACACCTTCTCCTCCTTAAGCTCCAGCTCCTCACACACCAGGTACAAGGGAGCCTTTGGAACGCCTGCTCTGAAGGACACACACGTGTTACAACAGCCACATTCCATTGCTCACTTCCCTCCAACCTCATTCAAGTGGTTTCAGGTTCAAAGACCAAAATCCTTGGATTTTTCCAGAGGGGACAGAGCAAAATGTACAGGGAAAAGACAGGATTTAGGCACCAGCTTCCCAACTGGAAATAAATCCTTTGCAATTCCACACAGAGAACAAGACAGAAGTATTCCTTCTTCCCACGAAAAGACGCAAACAATGCCTTCACTGGTATTTAAAAATTGTTTTCTATTGCAAAGTCCCCTATCTCTCTCCAGATAAAAAGTTAAAATCTGACTCGTGCACAGTACAACTCCCAAATCCCTGGCAGTTCTATTCCCAGTAGCCAGCAGAAGACAACAGCAGCAGAGGAAATGTCCCCAAAGGCTCTTGGCATCCCTGCAGGACCACAAAAGCACCTGTACAGGATCTACAGCAACAGCACAGAGAGGGTCAAGAGCTCAGATTTTATTGACACACACGAGCAGGGAGCAAAGCCTCAGGGCTGGATGCACTTGCCAAAGGACTGACAAGTGGCTGGGCCACTGGTCCTACCTGTCCCAGAGTCTCCAGGTGAGACTTTGGGCCCAGCAGGCACCAGATCACAGGAAAGGCTCCTGTGACACCCAGTGTCCACTCAGATGGATTCCAGCTCAGGTCACCAAGGCTGACCCCAGGACTGGGTTGGGAGGGGAGAGACTACTGGGAGCAACATAAATAATACAGCAGGGTAGAGGGGCAAAATATTAATTAAAACCATTTCATAATTTATTAAGAGGTTAAATAGTAAATAAGTCTCTGGATCTTCCACTCTCAGCAGGTGCCAAGATTTCACATTTTCCTGTGTGGGGAGATTCTGTACACCCTTCTTTTGATGGATGACAAAGCCAGAAACAGAATATTGAGGACAGGGGGTAAAAGAGCGGGGCTTGACACTGAGAAAGGGACCAGAATAAAAGATAAAATACTGTGCCGTCATCTTGTGCAGATCGAAGCTTCTCCCAGCAGCTGCAGCCTCCAAAGAGTTCAAAGATAAGGAAGGGCTGTTTGGGTACCTTCTCCCCCTTCAGTGCCACTCCTCCCCAAGAGAGAAAGGCCCAGCTCAGCACTGCAAACTTATCTCCGAGAGAACCTGTTTTTGAAAGCTTTGATAGTCTTTGCCATCATTGGTGCAATTTCTGCAAAAAAGGAAGAAAGGAAAAAAAAACAAACACCACTGAATCAAATGAAAAAAAACCCACATGAAAGCAAAAGTGATAGAAGAAGAGCTCAGAGCAATTGAAAGCTGCAGACACAAGTGTTTGAGTTTTCAGGTCACACACTGAGGAGAAGCCACTGCTTTCTGCACTGCACCAACACAGATCCCTGGTTAAACCCTCCCTGCTTCCTTCCAGAGAGCTGCAATCTCAATTCCAGAAAGCTGGACAGACCCAGGGCAGCAGGAGGGCAAAGGCAGAGGTTCTGTCTCACTGGTACCATTAGTCAGCTCTGAGCAGGTGAATCAGATGTTTCCCTTTGCTGTTCCTCATGCAACAAGTTTGAATAGAGGAGAGATACCAACATCAACCCTCCTGCACAGCCTGGAATTCTCCCACAGCAGCTGTTTGTGAAGGAGAAGCTCTGAGAGAGCACAGGGATGTCCTGCAGGTTGTACTTACTCTTCACAGGGGGTTTCCTGGGGTCGTAGGAGGAGAAGGTGCTACCTGAAGATGGGACCGAGTGGGCACTGCTGGTGCTGGGCCCATCGTAGGACTGCTCGTCACTCGCCCGAGCGTGGCTTTTGCTGGATGTGTACAGGACTGGTTTTATTCTGGAACAGACACAGGACAGGCATTTCCATCAAGGGTTCACCATGGTTTGAGCAATTCTAGAGACACAAGCCAGCTTTGTAACAGCAGCAGGGCTGATACAAAGTGGAAGCAGCAGTGACCTGGATCTCGGGCTTCCCAACAGGAAACAGGGGGTGATTACAATTACAAGGTTCCCTGCAAAAGGAGCTCCCAGACACACAGTATCCTTTCCTGAGCTTCAGGGGGCAGCTGGCAGCATGGCCTGAGCAGCAGCAAGTGCTACAGAGAAACACTCACTTGGTCTTCTCTGGCAGAAGAGGGCCTCCAGTTCCAAACTTCTCCTGTCTCCTCCGTACGTCCCGAGGGGGCTTCACTGCAGAGTTCACAAATGCCATCTTGGCCACTCTCCCTGCAAGAGGCCAGGGGGAAACATCTCATCCAGCTGGCTGTAAAGGAGGCTCCTCACTGCTTGTTTTACTACTGATAGTTCATCCACCTCTCCCTAATCCATCCATTCCAAATAGTGACAGTCTCTTTCTACTCCTGAAAATAGTTCAGACTTCCTTCCTAATGTCTGAACCTGTTGCAGTGAGAAATCAGACTGATCAGCTCAGCAGTCCTCATTAAGTTCACCCAAAAACCAGGAATGTTTCCCCCCACCCTGGTTCTCTTCCATGCCAGCACGGACAAGCCACATGGAACAGGAGCCGACTCATCCCTGCTGTAAAATACTGAGCTGCATCAACACCTTCATGGATGACAGCAAGACACCACGAAACCACAAAGCAAAGGCAACACACAGAGCTAAGCTGCTCCTAAGCTGGGCTGGTTTTAAGGCTCGCTGAAGGCCCACCTTTGGGTTTGTTGGCGTGGGCAGAGCCGATGTTGCGGGCCAGCATGAGCAGGCGCTGCTCGCGCGCGTCGTGCAGCCGCAGGTACATCTCCCGCCACGACTCGAACTCCTCAGGCTTCTCGTTCTTGAAGTCTCGCAGGCAGTGGTTGTGCCACAGCTGATCCGTGTCCTCCACCAGCACCTGAAGCAAACCCACACAGAGCTGAGATTCTCTCCTGACTCCTCCAATCCCTTTTACCTCGGCACCAGCTCAGTGCTGGTGTCACTGGCATTCCAGCAGGGCCCGCGTGCAGCAAAGCCAGGAATTCAGGACTAGCAAAAGTCACCTCTTTCCATCAAAAAGCTTTGCTGTTCTGCTCTTGCAGGTGAGGACAGCCCTGCACATCACATCCCTTCTCCCAGGCCAAGGCACTCACATGGTTACATTCCTCGATGCGATACAGCTGCTCCGGGGTGCACCTCTCCAGCACAGGCTCCAGCACGGAGAAAGGGACACCACCCACTTCATAGATTGCTAGAGAGAAGCAAGAAGCACAGGGTATAAATTATCCTGCTCCTTCCTTGCCAAGGAAAGGGCTTGACACCTTGAAACACAGTGAGAAAACTGCAGTGTTGCACAACACCAAACAGGATGAGGGGAGGAGAAAGGAACCTCAGGCACCAATATCTCCAAGTTAAGAAATATCTGTGCAAGCTTCCTTTGCCACAATTTCCAGTGCTTTAGCACTGCTTGAGAGCATTCTGGGTGCTGATCCCTGCAGCACCTGGGCTTCCAGTAGGATTTATCCCATATTTGTAACAAAGGGGAACTGCTGGGGTCTGTAGCAACAAGTTGCCAAAATTTCAGTGCACCTGCACAGTGAGTCTGAGACAAGGAAAGGTACTTACAGTCAATGTTGTTACTGAGGACCCTGATACACTGCTGGTACAGGGACATCATCTTTGGGAGGTAGGCAGTTTTGGAGCCAGAGTACACCTGCATTTTGGAATTTAACCGCCGGCCTGTGAAACCCGCTTCGCTCTCCTCCACTGGTGACGACACTGCTGTGGAGGGAAACACTTGGAGTGAGGAGGGGACAGAGAAAAGAAACAGCCTGTCCTGATAAATGGCACAAATTAGAGTCACCCAGAAGTGACCTAAAGGGCAAAGTCTTCTCCAAGAGACCTGCAGAGCAAGTTCAGGAAGGACAAGTGCAAAGCCCAAGCCCCAAAGTGTCAGTGAAAGATTCTTCTCATTTCTGATGCAGCACGTGGGAAGCAGCTGCTTTTTTATCTGACCCAAACAGGAAGACTTGAACCCAGCCAGCATCCACTCCTGCTCTCTCCCACAATCTGACTCATTCCAAGCCCATTTTCCTGCCCAACATACCTTTCCTTTTTGTCTGGGAGCAGGTGATGGACTCAATCGAGGGAAGAGGACGATAATTGGCCTGGATGGGGGGCAGGGGGATGTCTGGTAATGTTGGTACCACATCTAAAATTATCTGGAAGGAGAGGATGTACATGGAATGAGACAGGAATAAAGCAGAATGTGACATTCCACTAGTGTACAAACAGCACTGAACTGTGGGGTTTTTTGCATATTTTGAATAAACCACTGCTGCTCAGTTTGCACCAGGGAACAACCTCAGGGGGTGGCTGCCAATAGGAAGAAGCCAAAATTTGGGATCTGAATTATTCAGCACCTTCCAGAAAGAGCTATCCATGTTTTTAACCTATTCAGGACAAGCAGAAGGTTTTCCTTGATCTCAGACACTCATTTATCAGTTCTACTTCTTCTCCTCTTCCTGCAAAAAAACTTTGCACTGGTGGAGGAGAAGGGAACCTCAGAAACTGAGGGAAACTGAAAACTTTGATATGGAATTTTATGAAGCACTGATTAGAATAAATGGCAAAACAGGATTTAAAATGCTGCTAAACCTTATAAAAACCACTTTGTGAAGAGCTAAATGTTTCAAAGTTGAGTAAAAAGATGAAACAGTAAAGATTTTACATATTAGTCCCTATTTATACACTAAACCCTGGCATCCATGTGACAAAGGATCTGTACAGAAATATTACTCATTTTCCAGGCTTTCACAAAAGAATGTTTGTCTTCTGGAATGAGCTGCCTTGTACCACCAGTTCTCCCATTTCTGGACACTAAAAAAGGTCCATTTTAGAGAAGCTTGAGAGGGGAGACATGGGAACCTTGTTAGCAGGAGATGCACTGCAAACTGGGCTGGATTCTAAGCTCACATCTTACTCTGCTTTCTCACCAAACCTTACCCTCTTTGGTTTAGGAGGCTCTGGGGTTTTCTTCTCTGCCTTTTTCTCACTTGTTCTCTTGTGGCTTGGACTTTTCTGACTGGAGCTCGAGCTGTTGGTACTGGCTTTGGATCCGTTCTGCTTGCTGTGCCCTCGTTCTTTGTCCCCAGCTGACCCAGCCGAGGGTTTGACCACTTTCTTTTTCTTTTTCTGGGGCTGGTCATAGCTGAGATATGACTCAAACGACATTGTAGGTTGTTCAAACTCATCCTCTGCTTCCCCCTCCCCAGCATTTGAAGAAAACCCCACTGATTTTTTGTCCACATCAGAGATTTTGCGCTTCCCCTCCGAAGACTTTAAGCTCCCAGAGCCCCCCTTTTCCTTGATCCTATTGCCTGAGTCACTCTCAGCTTTCCGTTTCTCTGAGTTTGAGCTCTCCAGGCTCTGCTTGGACTTTTCCAGTTTGTTCTTCTCAGAGTCCCGATGCTTTTGCTTCTTGACATGGTTGTCCACAGGTTCCTCTGAGTGTGGCAACGAGTGCAACTTCTCCTTCCTGGAGGTGCCACTTTCCCGATTCTTCTCCTTTTTGGTGCCCTCTGACGTCCTCTGCTTCTCCTTGCTGCCTGCTGCCACGGGGGATTCTCGGAGCTGCTCTTTAAAGGAGGCTTTGTGCAACCTCTCTGGGCTGAAGGCAGAGGTCCTGTCATCGACTCGCTGCTTCTTGTGTGATTTGTGCTCTTTGCTCCGACCCGCGTTCCCTTTGTCGCAGAAATCGCCGGAGCCGCGCTCCCGGCCTGCCCCGAGCTTCTCCTGCAAGCTGTGGCCTTTGCTGGCTTTTCGATGGAATAGTGCTGGTTCTTCCTGCTCCTCAGAGGCATAAGGGTCTGTGTCCATATCCTGAGGGCTCTCACTGGGCTCTGGTGACACAGCCTGTCCACAGTCTGAGTACTCCTGGTCTGAAGAGAGCACCGGGGAGGATCTGCCCCAGCCCTTCCCCTGGTGGCTGCTGTAGCCATAAGTCTCGTGGGCTCTCTCAGGCCTAGGATACCTTTTGGACTTCTTTTCCCTATGATCTGGGCTATAGGACTGGCTGCAAGAAGGCTGGAAGGGTTCTGAGTAATCCTGATCAGCCTCCTCATCCTCTCTGAGGGAGGATTCTTGATGCCTTTTGCTCGAGCTGCTCCTCTCATAGTCACGGTCTTCAGAGTCCAGGTTATTTCTGAAGGGAGAAGGAACCACAAAGACATTAATAATGCCCAACATGAATGAAAAGAGCACCTCTCACAGAAGACCAAGGCTGTATTTGGTAGCTTTGTGGCAAAAATCTCACTAAACAATCAGGGATTTTAAAACTTCATTTCTAGTGCAAGAATTGATGAAGCACTTTTATTAGAACTAGAGACAGAACTTTCTCCATGCCTACACACTCCTGGCTGTGTGATGCTGTGGGAAATGTCCCCCAGTTCAACATGTGAGAATATCACTCCTTTAAATTCCCATTAATCACTGGGCCTTTATCACTCAAATCTATTTGATCTCTGCTGGGTTCAACACAGCTTTGTTACTGCCACATGCCTGCTAGCAGTAACTTCCAGTTTCCATAGGATTCTGGCTCATAAAAGCATTCTTTCAAATTACTTGGGCCTAGAACTTTCTGTCGTCAAAATCATAAAATGGGAAACAAGCCGAGTGCATCTCTTTCTTTATTATGGGCACTTTTTTTGGCATCTCCTGTTAATCTCTTCATTAAACTGCAAATTCTTGAAAGTTGGCCCCAACAGCCACATGAAAACTGCAGCTGTCGTCATCCAGAGCCAGCAAAGACAGGAAGTTTCTGCCAAAACAAGGCAAAACCCCCAGGCAGAGTTCACATATTGGTTTTACAAGTTTTTCCAGAGCTTTGGCCAGAGAGGTTTGAAATATCCACTGAAAAAACATTCCCAAAGCTCATCCATGGGGCTCACTCACCGCTCTGCCTCCTGGGCCACCGGCACCAGCTTCTTCCACCTGGCCACGAGGTCCTTGGCAAAATCTCCCACGAGTTCATGTTTCCTCAGGCTGTTCACAGTCTTCCCAACTCCTGTCTCCTTCAGGAGAGAGCCATGAATCCATCTTAGCAAAACAGGAATTCTCACCCCTGCTAAACTCCCTAAAGAGTCAATGGAATCAAGACACTCCCTACTGCTGCCCTTGATCTAGCAGCAAGGATATCACTTTTATTATGTTTTAGCTGCTTAATATCACTCACTACATGTAAATTAAAGAGTTAATTCTATCTTAGTCAAACACTAATTATTTGTATTAATAACCCAAGTCAGTATTTACCACGAGAGCTGACAAGTTTGAAGACAGAAGCCATTAAAAACTGTAAGGATTAGCACTTTCTCATTTCCTGCTGATTTGTTATTGCTGGGATCTGCTCCAACTCTCATACCCCAGTCAGGTGTTAAGCTTCTGGGAGAACTGAGCGTGACAAATTGTCCTCCATGGCTTCCCACCTGCCCTGGCATGCTCCTTGCCCATGCCTGGCATTTCCAGAATCTTATCACAATCACACCCATGGCACTGGGCTGGAGCAGGTGGCCAAAGCAACACACCCTGTTCCAGGGCAAGCAGCACCTCCATGGAAAACAGCTCTGCCTGGGACTCCACAGACACTATGAAAAGCCCCAGAGATTTCACAGCTCTTACCACGAGAATGTCAACTGTGATGGGTAACTCTGACAGCCTCTTCAGACTCTTCAGCAGCTGTGGAGACAAGAGAAGTGTTCAGAGTTGTCACACAGAACCATAGATGGGGATTAGGGAGGAAGAAAATGCTGCACTGCCTGAGAGCTCATTAGGAAGATCCAAGTGGCTGAGAGCTGCTGTCTCACTCCAAAAAAGCTCCTGAGAAGCTGAACACGAGGGCCAACTGCAAAAAGATCTTATCTCTGCCCACAAGAACCCAGCTGAAAGTCTTGTAACACACTCAAATATTTATGTTTGCTTCACACGGGACTGCAACTCAAATCTGGCTTAAAGCACTGGGAACAGAAACACACAGCAAGAGGAAGAAAGGACTTGGAAGTCTGTGACTCTCAGAAGGTGGTGGTGGGATCACACCCCTTGGCAAGAGCAGTGGGAACAAAACAAAATAAAAAGGGGAAGGAAGATTTCTAGATGCTCTTAAAGACCTAAGAGGGGAACAGGCTCTCTTCAATCAGGTGCTAAAACAGCACCTGATGCCTTTCAAATTCCTTCCCTTTTGCCCAAAAAGTGTTTTTTCCTCCACACACCCCAGGCAAGACTCTGCCAGCACCTTCAGCTGCTCCATGGGACAGGGTGGGACAAGGAGCCCTCTCCAACGAGGAGCTTGGCAAGAAACAGGCTCAATCTACACCAGGGGAGCTTCAGCTTGGACACCAGGAGAAATTTCTTCAGGAAAGGGTGGCCAGGCATGGGAATGGACTGCCCAGGGCAGTGGTGGAGTCACCATCCATGGAGGTGTTGAAGGACTGACCAGACATGGGGCTCTGGGCTGGCTGACAAGGCAGGGATTGGTGACAAGTTGGACTCGATGATCCTGGAGGTCTTTTCCAACCTTAATGGTTGTGGGATTCGAAGGGAAGGGCATGTTCCTGTACCTCTGCCACCCAGGTGGTTTGGGACATGGCCTCACCACGGTGTCTGTTGGCTCTGTAGCTACAGTACATGGTAGAACACATCTGACAGCACTGTTGCCCCTCACATCATTTCCCACAGCTCAGCTATAGCCACAGTCCAGCCTCATCAGCAATCCCATTATTATAGCCCCTATACAGCCCAGGCTGTGCTCAGCACTCCTATGCTATATGCCATACAAAGGGCTGCCCCTGATCCAGAAGATCTTCTCTTTAAAGCACTGTGCTCGTGCTCAAATCAGCACAGTCAGCCTAAGCTGACACCAATCACCCCCACGGCCACCATGCAAGGATCACACAGGTTTGCAGGTTTCCTTCCTGTGGAGGCAAATCAGTTCCTTTAACCTATTTGAGGAACGCTCTTGCTTTCAGAGAGGAAATACTCCTCGACACCCAGAGAAGGGTTCCTCTGACTTAAGCAAAACCACAACTTCTGTTCACTAGAAACCACTCCTTTATACTTAGGACCCAATAATTGTGACAGAAGGTTTCAGTTTTCTTGGTTTTAGAAGAGTGAAACGCTGATACCAAGAGTGGCTGCTGTTGCCTTGCCAGCACAGCTGCTCAACAAGTGCTCTGGCAATTGAAGCCATCAAACCAAAGGCAGCAGAGACAGAGCCCAACTCTGCTGCCTCTCCTCAGACTGCCTGCCACAGTTCAGGGGTCAGGATCCCTCTGGGAAGGCCAAAATCCTTCTGGGATTGGTAAAAAAGGAGTTTGGACTTGGGTGTGCAAAGGGGATGGCAAGGGAAAGCAGGATGGATTTTTGTAGTGGATAGGAAAAAGAGTAAATGAGGACAATATAAAAGCAACAGCATCTCTGAACTAATTAAATTCCTAGAAAGGTTTTTTTCAGAGCTTACAAAATCCCACTGTGAAAGCAAGAACCAAAGGAGAACTTGTTCTGGTATCCCTAAATCCTCCCAAATATTTTCTAGCTACACCCCACTGTAGCATCTCCCACAGTTCTGTTTGCTCTTTAGTTATTTGTTGCCTTCAGGGCTGAATTCCAGGAAGAGAAATGCTGTTCTCAATGGGAATGCTGTTCTCAGCGTGGTTGGAGACCAGGGGAGCCACACACTTGGTCCAGAGCACGTCTCAAGAGGAGCTGAGTTATTCCAGAGCCACTGCAGTCAGTTCCTCCGTGGAACACAGGTCCTCGTGCATGAGATGCACCAAGTGAGACAACTTTGATGCACTGAGGCTTAAAAACTCGTACTAAACTTTATTTCCTTTGGAAACAAGCTGATGGAGTTCATCCCACTGAGGCTTAAAGGGACATCAGGAAGAATTTTGGACAGCAGGAGGAATTTCTTCACAAAAAGGTGGTCAGGCATTGGAAGGAGGTGGTGGAGTCCCCATCCCTGGATGTGTTCAAGAAACAACTCAGTGTGGAAATCAGTTATTATGGAAGGGTTCAAACAAAGGTTGGACTCTGTCCTGGAGGTTTTTTCCAACCTGTAACAATCCTGGGATTCTAAATCTGGCAGCTTGGAAACAACCATGATCATACAAACCAGAAAACATCAGGCTCGTGTCTTGTGAGACACACAGCACAAAGCTCTTCTAAAACACCCCAGCACAGGGCAGGGCTTCAGTCAGCCAAGACGCAACCCAGAAAACCTTCCCTGAGTTCCAGCTCAAATCAAGTTGTGTTGAACATGGGTGGATGGTCTTTTTTCTCTCAAAGAAGGCAGCCAGACCGTTACGACACTAAAAAAACACACTAATATCAAATTGCTCCAGCACAACTTTGCCTCCATGAAGATGTTCTTGCTCATGTTTTCCTTCTCCTCTTTCTTCCCATAGCCCTGGAGCAGAGCTTGTACCTCCTCTGCTGGAAAAAAAGGACTCTTTCCAAACCATGACAGCATTGTCCAAGATTTCACTCACACTCTTCTGTGCCAGCAGCCCAATTTTCACCCGAAACCAGTAATAACAACATTTTACACCTTTCAGCAAGCAGTGAGTTGTACGTGATACTGGGCAAATATTATTCTTTCACACTCCTGATAAAATATTTTGAAAGGACCCGGCAAAAAAAATGAGGACTGGAAATGGGCAGCACCCAGGGGTGCCGTGGATTTGTCCTGCTGACAAATGGGGTGAAATTTCTTCAACAGGCAGGTCCTCATAAGATTTAAGAAGACTATGCAATGGCAACTAAATTCAGGCTTTAAACCATTAATGCTTCCAAGGATATGGTTGGAAAATTATCAGAAATAAAGAATATAGGTCACAGGGCCTTTCTGCTGGGGAAGAAAGAGGTTTTCAAGTCATTGCCCTGCTTTACCTCCTCTGCCTGCCCTTGCAAAACCGCCCAGGATCAACAGAGCAAGAAACGACTTCACACCACGAGGTCACTGGAGAAGGAGTCGGGCTGTGCAAACACTGCCCTGAGACTTGCAGTGCTCCAGAAAATCACCAGCACTTCTTGCCCTGAGCTCACACAAGGGCAGAGAACAGCAGCACTAATTCTCTGTGCACAGAGTGCTGAGGCTATATTTGAAGTTTTGCCCATGGTCTCAGCACCACGAAGCTCAGACCCCCTGGAACTGACTCCTTGGCAGTCTCTCAGCTCCGTTTGGGGCTCCACCAGTTAAAGCCTGCTCTGGTCCTGGCTGAGAGGGTGAGAAGAGTAACCAGATCCCATCCCATCACCCCCAGCCAGGCTGGAGCTCCTACAGGGGCTCCCATTTCAAAGGCTCAGCACTCGAGCATCCTCTCCTCTTCCTGGGTGGTGGGAGATCTTGGGAAGCGAGTCCTGCAGGTGTTTGTGTCAGTGAAACAGAGTCAGCCCAGCACTGAGCAGCTGCACAGCCCTGCCTGCCTCCTCTTTCACATGAATTACACAAAACGTGAACTGAACACGTGTGAATACTCTCAACAGATGCTCCCCCTTTACAACGGGAGAATGGAGTAACAGCATGCCCAAGTTCAACCATAATTCCAAATTTCACTGGAAAAACCAGCTCTGAAGGCTGGTGCCCAGCAGGACAGTCAGTGTCACCGAGCACAGCGAGCCCAAGGCAGGTCGGGGCAGCACAGCAACCGCACCACGACAGCAGAACATTTTGGCAGCGGGCACATTCCCTCGTGGAGAGGGGCAAGAAAAGCCAAGCAAGTCCCCCAAGGCCAGAGGGAAGGGAGGCGACAGGAGCCAGCTCCGGGCCGGGAGCCGTGTCCCCCCCGGCCCCGCGGCGGTGCCTCCCTGCGTGGGCTCACTCGGCACCGCGGCTCCGCCACCGCACACGTCACCAGGGCAAGACTTTTCCGGCGAGTTCTCCACTGCCCGTCTGCCCAGCCGGGCCCCAGCCCTGCCAGGAGGACCCCAAAAGGGAGCCCTGCTCGCCACTGGCCAAGGGAGACCACAAAAGGGACACCTCTGCTCGCCACCGCCCAAGGGGAACCCCAAAAGGACCCCTGCTGCCACNGGACCCTACAAAGGACACCCGCCCGCCGCAACGGGACCCCCAGGGCCTGCGAGCCGGGGACAAGCCCCGGGCAGCCCGCACGTCTCACCGCACACACCGCGGCCGCGGCCGGGCACGGAACTCCACGCAGGAGAAGCCCCGGCGGAGCGAGGCCCTGCCCCGCGCCCCCCGCACTCCCGACCCCCGTCCCCACCGCCGGGGCCCCGGCCGGCTGAGGCAGCCCCCATCACCTTCTTGGGTTCGGCGCTACCCGCCAGCCGCGCCTGGAGCCGGCCCACAACTTCCAGCACCGACTCCGCCATTTTTACTGCTGGAGAGCCGGCGGCGGCGGAAGCGGCTTCAGCGGCCGCCGGGCCCACGGCGCTGCCCCGCCGCCGCAGCCATCTTGGCTGTGGGCAGGAAGCGGAAGCGGCGCAGCGTGGCCTCGGCCATGGCGGGTGAGGGCAGAGGGCTGCGGGCGCCATGTTTGGTGCTGGCAGCGGCGCCATCGTGAGTGCTGGCAGGGCCTGAGGGCGCTGAGGCGAGCCGCGGTTCTGCCAGCTCCGCCCTCAGGGTGGGCTCTCACAGAATTCCACAGGAGTTGCGGTTGGAAGGGACTTCTGGAGATCGTCCAGTTCAACCCCATGTCAAGGTAGAGTCATCTGGAGTAGGAACGCGTCCAGGTGGGTTTGGGATGTCCCCACAGAAGGAGACTCCACACCCTCCCTGGGCAGCTGTTGCAGGGTTCTGCCACCCTCGTGGAAAAAAATTCTTCCTCACGTTGAGGTGGAACTCGTGGTTTAGTTTATGGCCATTGCTCTTCATCCTGTCTCTGGACACTATTGAAGAGTTTGGCACTGTGCTCTGACAGTCCTTGGGGATGTTTGTATGGATTGATGGGATCCCCTCTCAGCCTTCCCTTCTCTAGACTGTCCAGGCCCAGCTCCCACAGTCTCTCTTCATCAGAGAGATGCTCCAATCTTTTAATCATTGTTTCCTCTTCTAGACCCACTCCAGCAGCTCCTTGTCTTTCTTGACCTGAGGAGCCCAGAACTGGACACATTGTTTTTTCCTGAGGCAATTACGCTTCACACCTATTCCTGTTTTCTCCCAGCTGCTTTTCTTTGGGACTGTTGGCAGCGAGGCCATTCTTGCAGTGCTGTGTCTCAGCTGAGTGTGGACCTGAGTCCAGCCCATTCCGTGCCTCTGGGTCTTGGCAAGGGTGGCTGACCTCACCCCACCCCAAAAGCCTGCTGTAAGTGTAGAAGTGATAAGAGCAGTCAGCTGGCTGGGAGAGGAGAGAGGAGGATGTTGTATGAGAAAGTTAAGGGTCTCTGTGCCTCAACCTGTAAATCCTGGAACTGTTCCCCCTGGACAAACCTGACTGAGAGCAAGGTAAGAGCAGCCCCAGCCTGTGGGTGAGTCACGGAGAGCCAGGACACACCTGGCAGGATCAGCAGAGACCTTGTGTAAGGCCAGGAACTGCTGAATAATGGAAAATGGGAAAAAAACCTTTGTTACTTTCTAAAATAGAGCTGGAGGAATTATTAGCAGCAAGAGTTACTGGAGCTGCAGTGCCCAGGTAGTTTTCCAAACTGGCTGTGACTCAGATTCTGGTTGAACTCACCAGCAGGAAAAGGAGAGGGATTCTCTCTGGTTAGGTATTAAAGAAAATAAGCCTGACACAACTTTCTGAAGGCAGTGTTACTCTGCTCTGCTGTTGGCACAGTAACCAGGGCTGAGATTAGCAGCACTGAATGGATGTGAGGACAATGATTGTCTTTTAAGAGAAATTTAAACAGCCAGAATAAAAGCTTCCCTTGCTGTCTTCCTCCATTCTGTCTGGGCCCTTTGAAATCTCTTCAAATCACTCCAGCTCTCTACATTAATCCAGCAGCCAGGATTAATCTGTATGAAAAATACCCCTTTCAGGTCACTGCAGTGACATTTCAATCAGGAGCAGAAATAATGTCCCATTTTAAGTTAACTGCAGGTAATAAAGGTCGCTGTGCCCTTCCCACAGCCAGACTGGAATAACTCAAACATGTGCTTTGAGCTGGGAGTCTGTCAAAGGTGCCCAGAGGGGACAGGCAGGATCCCAGGGACATCAATCCAGAACTTCCCCTGTACTTGTATGAAGGGTGCTGCAGTTGGAAGATTTATTTTATCCCAGAACAATTTTCTTCTTGGCAGCAAGGAGGCTCTGGCAGTGCTGTATTTCAAGGAGAGGCAGATCTGAGGGATCTGGAAAGAAGACTTGGAAAAGAAATAATTTTCTTGGGAAATTCCAATATTCAACCTGTATTTTCATTTCAAATCCAGCCAAAAAGCTGAAACTGGAAATTTTTCTGATGAGTGATAGTCTGGATAAAATGGAACATCCAAGTGTTGTTGCTCTGAAAGGGCAAATCCCAGTTCCTTCTCCTAGTCCTGAGCTGGTGTCAGAAACAATTTCACATCCACAGAGAGAGCAGCATGTGGGTCCCAATTTCAGGATGTGAAACCATGATAAATGAGCTTTCAGTGGTGTAAATTGAGGTAGCTCCACGAAACACCACAATTCCAGGGATGGCTCAAGTGCCTGGAAGACTTTGCTCCTAAATCCCTGTGGCTCCTGAGCCATCTCTGCTCCCTCTGCTCTCACTGAGCTTGGCCTTGCTGGCACTACCACTTTCCCACTCCAGCCCAGCCTTGAATCCTCTTTCCTGACAGGGAGTTTTACTAAACTTTTCCCTTCTCTATGTTTTCGCTGTAATCTCCTAACGCCCCCCTTCCCTCCTGGTTCTAAATACGAGCTGATTACTCAGTTCCAAGAAACCTGATCTTTGTGGCCAAGCACAATAAACAGCCCCAGAGATGTGAGACAGAGCAGGAACAGCTATTTCAGGCCAATTTGTTCCTTCATCTATTGGCTGCTCCCAGCTCCCTCAGACGAGGTGAGGTCACTGCTGAGTTTCAGAGTGGAGGTTCAAATGGGATTTGGGAATGTTCAAAAGCTGCTGTGCCTGAGTCAGGTGAAACACACCCTGGTGTCACTCCAGACTGGGGCTGAGCAGGGCCCCACACCCCAGCACCAGTGGGTGCTCCCAGCAGCCTGCAGCACTGGATTGCAGCATGGATTGGAAAAAAAACGGGAAAAAAAAGAATAAAACCAAATCATAACAGTGAAGGAGAAGGACCCTCACTCCCATCAAGTTCCCCACAAAACTCACGACACAA
Source organism: Toxostoma redivivum (assembly GCA_013397375.1). Classification (NCBI taxonomy): domain Eukaryota; kingdom Metazoa; phylum Chordata; class Aves; order Passeriformes; family Mimidae; genus Toxostoma; species Toxostoma redivivum. The sequence goes on from VXBI01006140.1 coordinate 230,834, forward strand.
GTTAGGGGTTATAAAAATTTATTTACTTCTCTGGTAACAGGAACTGCTCATTTACCAGGAAGGATGATGCCATCATACTGTGAGGGGAAAAAGAAAAAAAGAACCAAGTGAGAATTCACCATCAAGTAAAAGTGCAGTGCTGCTGTGCAGAAACCTTGAGTCAGCACAGTCATTCCAAGCCAACACAGACATGGAAGACCAGTTTTCCTGCAGCCAACTGCCTTTGTGCTGTGCTGGAATGACCAAGGGAGCTGTGCTCAGATAAGCACTAAGATCTGCTCAGCAGCCCCCTGAAACAAGCAGCCACACCCTCCACAGGCCCCAAAATCTGGGCCCTGAAGGTAACTGTGCCACATTAAGCACAACCAGGCAGGATGGGGGAAACAGGAATTCAGCAAGATCAGGCTGGAGGCCTCCCTGCACAGGGTATGGCCTGTGTTGGTCTAGGCAGACTGTCCACACTTTCTATCAAAAAAAAAACAAACAAAAACCCCAAGAAACTATTAACAGTTCCCAGCTCTGAGATTTCCAACCCAGCTTTCAGCAGCTCCCATCCATTATCCTATTATTAATTATATGGACAAACAAGCCCAGGAATTTGCAGATCTCTCCATCCTCCAAGTGTGGCAGCTGAGCCTGGAGCTGTGTCAGACCAACAAATCCTAATCCTGCCTCTCAGTCATGACCCACATGCAGCTCCTCCAAAAACTGTGGGAGCCATTTACACAAGAGCTGGTAATTCCTGCCAAGGGCTGCTCTGTCAGTTCAGCACACCCAAAAAAAGCACAAACACGCTTGTGCCCAAACATTTCTATTTAGTAGTAGCTGTTTCTACTGCTCTGGGCCAATAAAAATCTACAATTTAAGCACTCATCAAGATCTGCCCAGTGATTTGCTCCACGAGGCGTTTTGCTGTTCCATGCTAGGAAACTCTTAGGATACAAAAATAAAGCTGGACTGTACCTTTTGCTGGAACCAGCGCATGGCTTCCTCCTTCCCAATCCTGTGCTTGGCCCCGATGTTGCCAGTCCTGCGTTTCTTGTCTGCAATGCTGAAGCCCGGCCTGCCCAGCACCTACAGGACGAGGCCAACACCACTGCTTCATCCTGCCACTTGCTCTTTTCCTAAACTAAACACTTTTCCAGGAGGGAAGCCTGGAATTTCCTCACCAGTGATGCCTTGCTGCTGTCTCCTTCCCCAAACCCAGAGGTGCTGTTTCAGTATTATCCCAGGAGCTGCTGTCAGAGCAACAAGATTTATTTCTGAAGAGGTTTTCTGAGATTTGTCATAAATCAGAGATTTTATGGCAGCTCTGGGAATCTCAGATTAGAAAAATGTCAACAAAATCCAAGTCTATCTTCCAGCACTTGGCAGCAAGTCCATGGGAGCCAGTGCTCGTTCTAAGCTCCTTCTGGAGCTTTCCCACAAGCCCAGAAAACAGGGAATACTCACCACGTAAAAATCCAGGCCGTAGATACCGATACTGGGGTCGTATTTAATGCCCAGATCGATGTGTTCCTGGATTCCAAAGCCAAAGTTCCCGGTGTCTGAGAAGTTGTTTTTTCTCAACTCGTATTCTCGCACCTGAAACGTTGGTTCTTGGTCATTATTTTGTTCCTGACTGGAAGCAGAATTAAAACTCTTGCCTGCTGCTACCAGACCCCCTACTCGTTCACAAGCTATTGAGTCTTTATTCCAAGAATTTTACCCCCCCAGCTTGCTCCTAAATCCCAGCAGCAAAGACAGAACCCCAAAAGAAAACAGCTGCTGCACCAGTTAATTCTTAAATAAGGATGAAACAGCACCCAGATAAACACTTGGTCCCATGAATCTGACCTGTACCTAAATCAGGTGCAACATTTTGAAGCACACACCCCCCCTTCCTTCAATCAGAATGGAAAAGTTCTATTCCTTCACAAACCAAAGATCCAGCCCAAAATCCTCACCTTCAACCCCTTCTCCAGAATCTCCTCTGCTTTGGCCCCGCGAACCGTGCAGTGAACAGCGATTTTCTCGTTTCTCCTGATCCCAAAGGACCTCACCGTGTATCGGGCTGTAGGCAGCAACAGTTACACTGAGAGAGGACAGCCAGAGAAATCCCACCCGGGGGATTCCGAGCTTCTCAACACCCAGAAATTCAGGGGAATTCAAAAGAACCGAGGCAGCCCCACATTCCATCTTAAGGAATGTTGGCAGAGCAGCAGCCTGAGTTTGGAGACAGAACTGAAATGACACAAACGTGCACAAGTTCCTAAATATCGAAGCCCCTCCAATTCACCAGCAGCTCTCCCGACAGCGGCTCTGCCAAGGAGGCCTTTCCTGGGAACCGCGATGGGCAAGGAAGGAAAACAACCGAGAAAACAAGCAGGGCTCCTCAGCCCCTCACCTTTGGAGAAGACGGGGGTCTGCCCCGTGAGCTGCTCCAGCACTTTGGCGGCGCGGGTGAGCCGATCCCCGCTCTCCCCGACGCAGATGTTGAGGCAGAGTTTGCGGATCCGCAGCTCCCGCATCGGGTTCTCCTTCTCACCTTGGTCTTGCTGCGGAGAGACCACACCGGGTGTAACCGGGGGTGCCGGGTCCACGGCCCGCCGCTCGCCCCGGCAGCCCCAGGACGCTTCGCCAGGGCTCCGGAGCAAGGTTTCCACAGCCGGACACCGCGCACCGCTCCCCGCCGGGCCCGAACCCCGGCACCGCGGCCTCTTCTCGAGCACCGCCGCCGCCGGGCGGGCCGCAGCCTGTCATGGCAGCCGCTCCCCCACCAGCTCCTCCGCGCCCATCCCGCCCCCGCGCTTCTCCCGCCGGCCTTCCCCGCTCCCGCCAGCACGGGCTGCGCTCGGGCGAGCCCCGGCGAACGCGGATGGCGGCGGATAGAGACGGCCCGGCCTAGGCCCGGCCCGCGGGTCCTGCACTCACCGCCATGATGGAGGCGGGGAAGAGGCGGGAAGGGCGCGGCCGCGGGGGGTTATGGGAGCGCGCGGCGCGGCGGCGCCCCCTGGCGGGCGGAGGGCGGGGTTGCCGTGGCTCCCTCCGTTAATTAATGCTCGTAATTGAAAACAAAGGCAGGTACGGTAATAATGGTAGGTATTAGTAGGAATGACAAATAACTGTCAGTTAGTTACAAAAATGAAAGCATTTAATATTACGTAGTCGTTATTGTAATATTATGCAAAGGCCTAAACTATATTTATCACATTACTATTTACATTAGCTACATGGTACATACAAAAGCTGACAGCTTATACTATATCAAAAAGCAGTTAAAATGGATTACAAGATGTACTGTATCAAAATCCTTATGGTTAATAATAATTCATTGGCTGTTCTCACCCAAACTAAAATCCCCAGCAGCTTTGGTGGGAGATGCTGCACCAAATGTTGGAGCTGCTCTCAGTGTAGTTATCAGAGCCTCTCACACTCTCAGAGCCCCAAACTCCCTAAACCAGACCTGGGAACACAGTCCAGTTTCACTTCACTCTTTGAGGAAAGAGTTTCAAGAGCTCTGTCTGGGATCTGGATCCTCTTTTTGTACCATTTGGGAGGATGGCAGCCCATTCACTCCCTGCTGCACTCAGGTGGGAGCAGAAAGAACTTCTCAGCTTCTCTGGGGAGGGGGCAGCCCAAACTCACACCACTTTGGAGTCCAAACTTCTCTTCACTGGCCACATCCTGAGCAGAAAGTGCCTTCAATGAGGCTCACACTCAGGAAGGAGGGCACCAGCTCAAGGCTCTTCCTGTTTATCCCTTTCCCTGCCTCCCCGGAGCCCTGCTCAGGGCTGCCAGCCCAAGCTCTGTAATGCCATCAATTATTTTTTGCCCCAGTTGCTTCTAAGTGGGGATGAAGGATAAATGAATAATCAGCTTGTCTCATTAAGGAGAGAAAAAAAGCCTCAGGAGTCTCCTTGCAGAGGGTGTGAAAAGCCTCTGGTTAAAAAGTAACATTGCTGCTTCATTATGGATTTACTTCATCCCAGAACAAGCTTTGCTGGAAATAGCTGCAGGCTGGGCTGGCTTCCAGCTTCAGCAATCCATGGATCCCGTTTGGGATCTGTCCATGCTGCAGCGCTCCTCCCTCCCCACGGGCTCAGGGCACCATAGCCAGCACGGGGCCAAGGGGAGCAGGTTGGGATCAGGAGCTGGACAGAGGTGGCTGAAGGTGCTGCCCATCCCCCTGTGCCCCCTCCCAAGCCCGTGGCTCTCTCTCCACAGCAAGGCTCTCCTTTGCCCATTCCTGGGTGGTGCCACTGCCAAAGGCTGTGTCCAAGACCAGGCAAAGAGGCTGAGGGCTGCAGAGAGGGAGAAGGAACTGCCCCAGCCACTCTGGGGACAATGAGGGACAAGAGCAGAGCTCAGTGCTGTCACCTTTCCCTTTATCTCCATGTAGTGACCACCCTACTGCTGCCACTTGATGGCATCAGCTCATCCCATCCTCTGCTCCCAACTCCTGCCAGCAGCAGAACAGCTTTGCTCAACTCTAGACACAAGAATCAGAGAATCATGGAGTGGTTTGTGTTGGAAGGGACCTGAAAGCTCATCCTGTTCCACCCCTGCCATGGCAGGGACACTTCCTCTGTCCCAGGCTGCTCCAGCCCCAATGTCCAACCTGGCCTTGGGCACTGCCAGGGATCCAGGGGCAGCCACAGCTGCTCTGGGCACCCTGTGCCAGATCTGCCCACCTGACAGGGAAGAATTGCCAGACTCTGTCTTGTTGGAGAGATATTTCCTGCCTTGGCATTTCTCTGCTGAATTCAGGACACTTTTCCTGCCTGGCACAGAGCTTCCCACTCACCCACTCCTCGACCCTCTCCCCATCTCCAAATGCATTCAGATGGGTCCCATGTGGAGCTCTTCCTGCTTTGAGTCATCCCTGTCCCTAAAATAGTCCAGAGCTCTGGTTTGCCAGGTGCTACAACACATTTTCTTTGGGAGAGGGGGTGGGCTTGGTGTAATTTTTGATTCAGTGCAAAGAAAAGAATACATTGCTGAGAGCAGGTTTGTTTTTTATGCAGGGATGTACTGTTGGTTTCTGGCCCCAAGTTACCTAGCTGATGAGAAGTCCAGCTGCTGTGGGAGCAATAATCCCTGCCACTGTGCCAAAGGTATTTGTGATTCCCAGCAGGATCTGGGGAGAGAGAAAGCAAAGATTTCCTGAGCGAGGCAGGGAGGAAACTGTCACAGGGAGGGAGAGGAGTGGGTGCTTCCTGTCCCTTCCCTCAGTGCAGGAATACTGCCTGGAGTGCTGAGAATCGTTAGGATAGTCTCTGCAAGAGTGGGAGGGATTTTAAGCCTTTATTTCACCCCTCAATTTCCAATACCAGCAGCTACAGAAGAAAAGGGGAGAGCAGGAGTTGCAGAGGCCTTGTGGGACTGGGAAAGGGAAGGATGCAGAGCCAAGGACGGCACAAATATGCAATATCCACGTGGTTGATATTGATGCCTACCCCTGGCATGCTGATTATTGTCAAGGCCAGCATGAGAAGGCCCACAATGACTGTGGGACTGCAGCCAAGGCACGGCACGGCCACCAGGAAGGTGACTGGGAGCAGCATCCCTTGGGAGGAAATGGGAAGTGCTTTACAACAGGCCACGCAAGTGTGTTGGAAAGGCCGGGTGGCAGATGAAGGCTTGTCCTTACTCGGTGCTGAGAAGAACTTCCTGACGGCTGCTGAGCCAAGCACCCGCCCTGCAGGGGGAAATCAGCCAGGATGTGCCCCAGCCCATGCCCAACGCCCGGCAGGGCAGAGAGGATGCAGCGCCACGTGGACAACACGCAGGCAGCGGCCTCGTGCATTTCCTGGCTGCGTGTCCCGGGGCGGGGAGCGGGATTGCCGCAGGATTTGGGATTTTTGGGTGGGATCGGGAACGGCGGGGCTCGAACCCGCAGCCCCGGGGGGAGACACCCCCCCCACCCCCTCCATTAGACCACGCCCACACAGACACGCCCCCAATTGCTCCCGCCCCCCATTGCCGCCGGCGGGTCATGTGACGGGGCAAGATGGCGGCGCTCAGGGCGGCGGTGCCGGTGCTGGCGCTGGCGCTGCTGGGGCTGTGCCTGGGCCCCGCGGCCGCCGTCACGCCCCTGGTGATCTGGCACGGCATGGGTGAGCCGGGACCCTCCGCCAGCGCCCGCGGGGGCGGCGGGGCTTGGCTGGGGGCCGAGCAGGACCGAGGGGCGCTCGCTCCGGTGTCCCCCTCCTCCGGACCGCCGGTCTCCGCGGGGGCCGGGAGGTGCTGACCCTCCTCGGCCGGCAGCTCCCGGTCCCGTGGTGTTTTTGTGGAGGTGAGGTAAAGGTCAGGGCCCTGGCGTGGTGGTGCATCCTGGTGTTCTCTCTGGCAGGAGACAGCTGCTGCAATCCGGTGAGCATGGGCTACATCCAAAAACTGGTGGAGAAAAAAATACCAGGGATTTACGTCCTGTCGCTCAAGATTGGGAGCAACATGATCCAGGTAAGCCGGATGTCACTCGGGTGTCTGCGTGCAGGGGTGAGGCTGAAGTTACTCCAGTCCGTGGTTTTAACAGGATTCCACAAGGATTCCTGCTGTGCTTTCCCTGCTCATTTTCTCTCCTCAGTGAGGTAAACAGCTTTGGCAGGTAGAACCTGATAAAGTCCAGTTAATACCTGCAGAAAAGCACTGGGGGAAAACAAATCCCTGACCTAAATTGGATTTAATATGCAAATCCAGTGATTAGCACACTCTAACCACTGCAGGTAATACGTGGGATGGATGCTGGCTGAGGCAGAGCTTTATCCCTGGCCATGCTTCTTGATTTGCAAACATCAGTGTAATAAATTACACAGTTCTGCAGCTTCATGGCTTTTAACAGTTTTTTGTAGTCATATGGAATTGCTTTAAATAATTTCTCAGGACAATGTGGAGTGTAGGTGGTTTTCTGGGTTCTGGAGAGATTTGATTTTTAATTTATATATATATATGAACAAAATATGAAAAGATTCAAGTTATGAAGAAGTTTGGGGAAAGTCACTGTCCCATATGAGACAGTTTTGCCAACCAGAGCAGGGTGTAGTAAAGGGAAGTCTCAGAACTGGAATTTCACTTCTGTTCCTGTGAAAGCTCAGGTCCTCTTTCAAAACCACAAAGGTCAGTGATCTGTTTGCAGAGCTTAAAACAACACCAGCCACAGCAAAGGTACAAATGATCTATCCTAATCTGATCCCTCAGGATGTGGAGAACAGCTTCTTCATGAATGTCAACGATCAGGTGAGGGAGGTGTGCAGCCAGCTGGCCACAGACCCTCACCTGCAGGGAGGCTACAACGCCATGGGCTTCTCCCAGGGAGGCCAATTCCTGTAAGTCTGTGCTCCTGCCCCAGCTCCAGGAGCTCCTGGTGCTTCACATCCTCATTTAAGACCCTTCAGAAGTGCTCAGCAGACACAAACTGCTAAATTCCTAAAGGCAGCTGCTCCAAAGGGGGCAGCTTGTGTTTTCCTGCAGCCCTGCTCTTCCAGACAGGGTTAAATCCCTTGGCAAATGTGACACAAGTGGCCAAGCCCACGCAGAACCTGCACCTGTGGCCTGGCCATGCTTTGCTCAGCTCTTTCCTCTTCCCCCACAGGAGGGCTGTGGCCCAGAGGTGCCCTGTGCCTCCCATGCTCAACCTGATCTCCATCGGGGGACAGCACCAAGGTAGTGTCCCCTGCAGCTCTCACACCTCCTGAGCACCTTTTGGGGCTGTCCTAAACTCTGATCACTTTCTTATGGGTTAAATTTTGTTCTTGTCTGGAGCTGGTGATCTGTTTGGCCCAATTAGTGTTTGCTGATTTCATTATCTTGATCTTGCTTAACTGGCAGTGGAAAGTAGCTGGCTTCACTGCCTGGGTAAGATTCTTGCACACCTTGGGAGCACTTGGCATGAGTTATTCTGTGGGAAATTCCTTCAAATTTGTGAAATAACCTTCTGGGTCATTTTACAGTCAGCATCTGGAAGGACAAAGCCCCAAGGAAAGGGAGGTGTGAAATGGAATTAAGGAGGTGTGGAGTTAAGAGTGGCTGGCAATGAATTTCAAATACTCTCCTCTGAGAATTCCAGGAGTGTGTTTCTTTGTGGTGGAGAGGCAAGATTTGTAGGGAGCACCCAGCACTCCCCATCCTTTATCTCTGCCACAGCTCCTGGGGCAGGAGGGCTGCCTGAGGAGCTTGCAGGGCTAAAAGCTGCCTGGGTAACTCTTGCTCCTGCTCTGCAAGAGGTGGCTCTTGTGCAGCAGGAGGGATGAAGGGATCAGTGTGGCTGACTGAGCTGTGTCCCTGCCCCAGGGGTGTATGGCTTCCCACGCTGTCCCGGGGAGAGCTCCCACCTCTGCGACTGGATCCGAAAAACCCTGGATCTGGGAGCCTACACAAAGGCTGTGCAGGAGCAGTGAGTACATCCCCCAGGCCAGGCCATGGCAGCAGCTCTGGCATTCCAGGCTGAGCCTTGGTTCCTCCCCTCTCCAGCTTGGTGCAAGCAGAGTATTGGCACGACCCTCTCAAGGAGGAGGACTACAGGAAAAACAGCATTTTCCTGGCTGACATCAATCAGGAGAGGGTAAGGACAGTGAGCAGGAGAGCCTGTGAAGGTTCAGGTTGAAGAGCAGGCACTTTCCCTGTGTCTGGGCTCTCCAGTGGTTTGGATTTGTTCTCTTGCTTCCATCCAGGGCATCAACGAGACCTACAAGAAAAACCTGATGGCTCTGAAAAAGTTTGTGATGGTGAAATTCCTCAACGATACCATGGTGGATCCTCCAATCTCTGAGGTGAGGAAGGCAGGGCAGCTTTTGGGGCTTCCTTGTCTCTGGTTTGTCCTTCGGTGGCAGAACTGGAGGTTGCAGAGGGTGAGGCTGGGCACAAACACAGGCATGACACTGCCCTGCCTCCTGCTGGAAGCCTGCTTGGCTCCTGGGAGCCCTTCAGCAGCTGTTCCTTCTTTTTTTACCCATTTTTATGCAGTGGTTTGGGTTTTACAAAAGTGGCCAAGCCAAGGAGACCATCCCACTGCAGGAGACCTCACTGTACAAAGAGGTGAGTTCTGAGAGTTGGGGGCTTCTGTTTTGTCCCCTTTTCACTGTCCCTGGGGCCTCACAGCTCTGCTGTTGTCACTCCTGGGGCATTGCCTCCCCCTGCCAGGAGCTGTTCGGGGAGACATTTCCCTCCAGCCACTCCTGGCACTGGTCAGACTCAGGGAATGGCACTGGTGGTTCCTGCCTGGCTCAGGACTCCCCTCAGTGTTCCATGAGCTCTGCTCCTGTTAAAGCCTTGCTGCAGGAGTTCCCTGAAATCCCCCTCCATGAGGAGAGGAGCAGAGGTGGAATCTCCCCCTTCTCCCTGCAGGATCGCCTGGGGCTGCAGGAGATGGACAAAGCAGGAAAGTTGGTGTTCCTGGGGGTGAAGGGGGATCACCTGCACTTCTCAGAAGAGTGGTTTGACAGCAGCATCCTCCCCTTCCTGCACTGAGGCTCCCTGGGAGCACTGGGCAGGGTTTGTCACTGTAATTAACACCAGCCACTGTGCAGCAGCACTTGGTGCATCCAAACCTGCAGGGATTTGGGGAACAAGAGGGGGGTTTAGCTCAGCAGGGCTTGCCAGGATTTAATTCCACTCCCATCTGGGCAGAGCTTTGCTCTGACTCTGACACACTCCAGCCTGCACAGGGCCTGGTAAATCCACCTCAGTTCTCAGAGCTGTGGCTGAGCTGGGCCCTGGGTGAGGGCAAAGCTGTGCCAGTTTGTTCTCCATCCCCTGTTCCTGCAGGACACACTGGCAGTATTAACCCAACTCACTAGTGCAGGGATCAGCAAGACTCATGGCTGTATGCAGGGAAATCATGTTCCAGCCCATCCTTCAAATGGGAGGAAAAGGCCAAATTTAGGGGTTTCTGGGGAAAAAAAAAAAAAGAGGGTTTGGAATTCAGTAGTATTAACAGCTTGAACAGTTTTCAACTAATGGCTTGGTTTGTGCTCTTTTGTACAACTGCAATCAATAAAGAAACTTTCTATCTAACTAAATAAAAAAAAAAGCTTGGACACCTACTGACTGTGGAGGGGAGCTGAGGAAATCTGGGCAAGTATTCAAAGAAATCAAAGCAGGGTCAGGCAAAGAGGGGCACCTTGTCCTGCCTGAGCTCCTGTGTGCCCCCAAGAAGAGACAAGAGCCACAGTAATGAGCAAGTTGGCATTAACTTTATTCTATCTTCTGTATAATCTTAAGTACATAAGAAAGGTTTTTTCACAAGCCTCAGGAGAAGACAAGTACAAGTCACAGGACAGTTTCAAAATAAAAAAAAATTTGCATAATTTTTCTTTTTTTTTTTTTTGTAAGTTTTGTACTAGAGAAAAAGAACATTGACACTTTACAGAAGAAATGCATTTAAGATATGCTTATGCCACCCGAGGCGTTGGAAAAATGAAGGTCAAAGCACGTGCAGCTCCCTTTATGGGTCAGTACAGTACTGTGTGATCCATCACTCTGCTCCAGGGCCCTGGAACAGAGGCTGTGAGCTTCCACCAAAATAAAGAGCCAAGCAACAGGGGGGGAAAAAAGGGGAGGATTCAGTGGGGGTTGATTGCAGATGAGGAAGAAGAGAGTGATGAACCGACTTGATCCAACTCGGGTATTTACAACTCTGCACTACTGACCTGGAATGGAGGAGCCCTTCCTCTGGGGAAGGACACAGGTTCACAAGAACCATCCTGGGACACTGAACCTGAGTTCAGCTGCTCCAAGAAGGAAGCCCTGGGGCACCTTGAGAAGGTGGAGGGCTCATGGAATGAGAGGTGCTCAGCTCCAGGCTGCTGGGCGGCCGTGGTGACACCGCTGCAGCCTTCCTGTGGCACTGGGGAATGAAAGCCTCCTGTCATGGCACAATCAGGAATGCACTGAGCTAGTGGGAATGATGGAAAAGAAAGCAGGGTGGAATTGGCCCAGGTCCTCAGCCTTTGGTCCGACAAAAACCGTTCCCATGTCCTGTGATGCCACCAACTGCTCCAGAGAGCTTCCAGGACCTTGCCAAGACATCTGCCCTAGGAGCTGGGTACTGTGGACTCCGACAGACACCGTCACTCGTTAAAAAGGGAACAATATTCCTCTCACATGAACAGTTTTGCTTAAAGGCAATACAAAAACAACACTCTGAAAGCCAACTGCCAGGACTGGCTGTGAAGTTCACCGAGACTCTGATCGATTGGTGCAGTTAGATGGGACAAGGGGAGAGAAAAATAAACCTTCCTGCTGAGAGAGGTGGACAATCACTGAGCCCCAGGCAGAGGAATCTCAGTGATGGCAGGCAGCTGTGTCTCTCGGGTAGAAGAGAAGCAGTTTGAGAGCAGAAAGGTACAAGAAATCTAAGAGAATCATCTGAAAGCAGATTTGTCCCACAGCAGGGCCAGGGGAGGGTGTGAGCCTTGGAGCTTTTCAGCTTAGCCAGCAATTTCTGTCACAGTGGTAACCAACTTCTGACCGTTCCACACTGTCTTGAACTGTTCTGGGACAGGGAATTCAGTCTGGAGGGTAAAAACAGAAATCTGTAGTCAAAAATCAGTTTATGACTGAGATCAGTAACCACTCCCACTGCTTCAGTCATTTCCTGTCTCATCTTTGTGCTGTTACCTCCTGTACCACCACTGGTGACTGCTCTGCCCCCAGGAGATCCTGAGGAAGGAGCAGCTCTCACAAACCTTATTTAAAGATTTTTTTTTTCCTGTTTTTTTTTTTTAAATCAGATCATCACTCACAACCTCCAAACTCTACAAACCATCCCCCATTTTAACCAACTCTCCCTGCAGGACTCTCCCTGCATCCCCCAGCCCCAGAGGGATGCCAAAGCTGCACTTACAAAGTCCCCCCCCTCGGTGGGGATGAGGACGTTCATCTCCGAGGACTTGGCACTGACGATCTCGCAGTCGAGGGAGCTCTTGCTCAGGTACACGTGGCACCCATCTGTCTTGTTGATGGAAATTGTTGGCACTTTACCCATGACCTGGCAGGGCCAGAGCAGAATTAGCTTAAACAGGACAATCACAGCATTTTTTGGTGTGTTGTCTTTCAAGGCAAAAGGTTTGACTGCAAGCTCTGCCTGTTACAGTCATACAGGATTCAAATATTCCCACCTTTAGCAAAAATTCTAAGTTTTTGTTTGCAATTTTTTGTGCTGATCTCTTCAGAACAAAACTTGAGCCAGCACTAGGCAAACTGACCATCTCAAATCAGATGCCCAAACTGAACTGAAAAAAATCCTACTGCTGGCCTCCTGCTTTGGCAGCCAAAACCAAACCTCACAGAGCCTCAGCTCTTACCCCAAGCCCTGAAACCACTCAAAGACACAAATTTCAGCCCTTTCCCAAGGAACAGATGGTGTTTCATGGATATTCTCCACAGCTGCACATTCCTGGTCTGGAAATACAACTGCTCCAGAGCTAGGAGAGAGAGCAGGTCACTCACCTGAACTTTAACATCCCTGCTGTTGATGATCTCTACAATGCCCACCACGTCATCAAACACCAGCCCCAGCTTCTTGCAGTTATCTGCAAAGAAAATCAGATCAGGGCACAAAGATTTTGGAGGCTTCAGCTCCTGCACACACAGCAGCAGGCAGAGGCAGCTTTCAGGTTCTCCTCACTCACCCAGGGTGATGGAGTTGATCTTGCCTTTGATTTGGAGTGTACTGTTTGTACACTTGAACACATATGCTACCTGCTTCAACTCTGTGTCACTGATGACCAGGTTAGTGGCATTCTCCTGGTTTTCCTGAAAAGGCAGGGGAAACACACTTCATTTTCTGAATGCAGAGCAATTAATCCATTAAAATCCCTTTAAAAACAAACAGGTGCCTTCAGGCTGGTGCCTCTTAGGAGAAAGGTCTCCAGAAGAGCCCCCTTTGCTTCTCCAAAGCTCCCATCCCTCCAACCCACTCCTGCCAGCACCAGGCACTCACCACTCTCCACTTTTTGCCTTCTAATTCTAGCAATGGAGGTGCCTTAGGAGAGGGATTAGCATTACAGGCTGGTTTGGGAGCAGTGAAAGGTTTGGGGCCACTTCTCACAGGGCCCCCTTGGTTCTTCAGGGCTGGATTCTTGTGGGTTTTCATGTCATCTGAGACGTGCCTTAAGCCTGCAAGAGAAGGCAAAGCTGAGCCCCAGCTCCCCTCCAGGAATGCAGCTCCACAAACACCAGCCATCAGTGGTTACACCAACCAAGATAACTCTTGTCACAACACAAATAAACTCCTGAAACTGGGGCTAAGTTGAGCCCAAGTGTGAGTGGCAGGAAGGGGAGGAGGAAGCAGGAAATGCTGGTGCAATATTGACAAGAACACAATGTGAACCACAGAACCAGAACATGCCAGCTTTTCTTCCATTCTGCAGCTGGAAAAAACCCTGAGCCCAGCACCTCATGTCCTGATGTGCTCACCAGGTAACACAAAAAAAGGAAAAATGTTGGTATTTACAGCCAGGGGTTCATGTCTTGTTCCACCTGCCAGATGAGGGTGACAATTCTCCCCTAGGATTGTTCACTTTGTCCTGGCAAAGCGCTGCCCTGGCTGCCAGCCCCAGACTGGGACCACATGGGTCTTTATGTGCTTTTTAAGCAGGTTCATGGAGGGACAGCAGGAAAACAAGGAGGAGCAGCAGCAGAGCAGGTCCCTCCCTCCCTGTGCCCCGACGTACCCGAGGTGATCCCTTCTCCCCGGTTGATCTGGGCGAAGAGCGCCGAGCGCGAGGCTGAGTCGTCTGTGCTGGAGCTCACGGGGGCAGGAGGAGGGGGAGGCCCTGGAGGTGGGGGTGCAACCCCAGCTGGGGGAGGAGGTGGTGCTTTAGCCCCTGCTGTGGCTACAGGACCCTGGAAGAGCAGGGAAGAGGAAAGGTGCTCACACCAGCTCTGGTGACCGCGCCAGGCTCGCCCCAGAGCTCCCTGCCAGAGCCAGCACTCACTGTTTTGCTCCAGGTCAGCCCTGTGGTGTGGTACTCTTTGATGTAGGCCTGCAGCTCTGTCCAGATGCTCAGATAAGCTTTCACCCAGTCCACTTGTTTTTTATCTCTAAGAACAAAAGGAGATCAGAGAAGGAGGAATTAAAGGCTGAGGAAAGCGGCTGTGGTCAGATGCTGGAGCAGCCCCTGCACACCCAGCTGATCAAATTCAACAATGTCCCAAAGAGAAAAGGTCAACTTACACATCCTTGTACTCCTTGAGGATCCTGTTGGTGTAAAACATGGCAGCATCAGTCATTTCCTTCACATAAGGACCAGGCTTTGGAGCCTAGAGCAGAAAGAACACGTTGGCACCGAGCAGCCCAGCAGGGAGCCAGACTCTCCCCAGCAGCCCAAGGAAAAAAAAACCCTTCCCACTGGGGTCCTTACCATGGCCACCCAGCCCAGGGCTGGGATGCTCTCACTGACTGCTGATAAGTGATTGAACAGTTTGCTACCACGGTTCTTCTCCCTGAAATTCTGCACAGCCTGGATCTGCTCCGAGATGGGTTTGAGCAGCTCTGAGAACGCGTTCTGCACAATGACACACAGGGACAGCAACAATTAAGGACATTAATTAGCAGGGCTCTGGAATGGCTGCACAGCTGAGGTGATGGTGCTCAGAACAAGATTCCAACTGGCACCAGTGACTGCTCCAGCTCCTGTCCAGGCCTGGCTCTCTCCAAGGCAGGCTTGGTCCCACAGCCCAGCTCCTCCAGGGCTGAAGTCATTGCTCCCATCGGATCGGCGCAGTGGGAGAACGCCAAGAACTGTGACTCATGTTCAATCCAGGAGACACTGACAAAGCTTGTTAGTAACAAGGACAGAAATAGCATTTGCCTTTCCTGGGTTCTTTTGTTCCAACACAGTTTGGTAAATTTTTCCTCTCCTCCATGAACCCTCACAGAAAGGCACCTACAGCCTGCCTCACAATCAGAGTCCCAGCAAGTTCAAATGTCACCCCCATCAAGCCACACTTCAGGATTCCAGTTATTTCTCAAGTCAATCCTTTAGTATTTGGATGTAAAAATGTGTTCCTGTGTGCTGTTCCCTTGGAATGCTGACTGGAAGTGCCAGAAATGCTCTGGGGTCAGAGCACAGCAAAGAGCCAGGTCCATGTTTCCAGAGATGCCTCTGAGGCAACTTTTCCTTCCTTTAGCATCGGAAAGTCTCCTGCTGGTGGCAGCAGAGAGGGACAAATTTGGGCAAAACTTGCTTTCCAAAGCCTCAGCTTCTGCTTTTGCTGCCCTTTCCTCTGTTTAGATGAAAACTGAGAGGTCCCAAGCACTGCTGGCCAGGCCACACTTTCAGAAGCTCCAGCCCAGCAGCACATTCCAGTCACAGGATGGGGAAATTCTTCAGCACAAGCACTGAGAGTTCACACATTTTGCATTTTAAACTGGCTGCTCCAGAATTAGACTCCTGCCAGACAACCTGCACAAAGAGCTACCCTACATTAAGGCTGTTCTTTGTTCATAATCCTTTATTTAAATAACGTGTCCGTGGGATTTGGAAGCAAATTCTCAGGCTAGAGGCTGCACAGAGCTGCATCCCAGCAAGCCTGGTGAAACCTAACAACCCTCCAACGCTGATTTTGGGGAAAAAGATGCAGATCTATTTTGCAGTGAATAGGAAAGGAGCACAGAAATCCAGCTCCCACAATGTAACAGTAGAAGCCACAACTGAGATAATAACTGCAAAGAAAAGCAAGGTGGGATCCTGTTGCTCTGGAAAAACAGTTCTCAGCAGGGAAAAGCCAATGCATTCAGGATCAGATTCTCAGCCACACATCCTGCTGAGAAGCAGCAGCCCAGGGCAAAGTGTTAAATTACCTGCTAAGGACAAATCAATCCTAAAAGCCCAGCGATTATTCAGAGGCCATTCAGTAGAGACAAGTGTCTGCTCTGCTCCTGGAGGAGTTTGATGCCTCAAAGTCTCTGGGCATCACATGATGAAAAGCAGGAGCTACACAAATCCCAGGGTGGCTCCTGGCTCAGACAAGATCCTGTCTGCAGGTTCTCAGGGAACACTGATTGAGCAGAGCTGGTGCCAGGTGAAACTGGAGACAGAGGCTGCGAGCTGACACCCCCAGGCTGCTCTGACAGCTCCACAGTTGTTGCTGTAACAACTGGGAAATGCCAGTTCTGCAGCTCCCAGAACCAACATCCAGGATTCTGCCCAATATTGGGAAGCACCCAGAGCAGTTCATATTCCCCAGTTCTTCTCAAGTTCCTCTTTTGGCCCAGCTGTGACAGCCCAGGCTCCCCCAATACTCACAGCCACCCCTGACCCTGAAGACAGAGGTTTCTGATCAGGATTGCCCACACTCACCTCTGCTGGCTGCTGATGCTGAGATGCCACCACCAGAAGAGCCCTCTCACTCATCAAGCCTGCATGGACCATCTCAGCCTAAGGACAGACACAAACATGAGCGAGATTCCCTTGTGCCACATGAACAAATCACCCCATCTGTGAGGAACCAGCCACACTGACCTCAAAGCACATTCCTGGGGAAACCCATCCCCAGAGGAATCTCACCAGGGAGTCACAGCTCAGGGCTGGGGAGTTTTCAGGCCTCCTAGAGGCCTGCACCAAGGTCTGTACACAGCCAGGCACTTAAGGATTTTCAGGAGAAGGTTTGATTCATCCTGTGTGTGTAGGTGGCAACCTGGAGGTTATCTGGGCATCTGCTTTGAATCCTCAGGGATTATAAAGATCCTGGGATACAGTGCTAGAGGAATGCAGATTCTGACAGCAAACTTGGCCCTTCCAGCCCTAAGGACAGGC
Organism: Toxostoma redivivum; assembly: GCA_013397375.1. Lineage (NCBI taxonomy): Eukaryota > Metazoa > Chordata > Aves > Passeriformes > Mimidae > Toxostoma > Toxostoma redivivum. The sequence continues at coordinate 247,576 of VXBI01006140.1, forward strand.
AGAACCTCAGAGCAGAGGGAGAACAGGAGTCCTTACATGCTTCTGCACATCCCCACCGACTTCTTTGCTGATCTTGGTGTACTCAGCCACCGGCCCGGCCAGAAGGGCATCGAAAGCCTGCACGTACTGAGCCACTCCTGTGGAAAAAAAAACCAGAGTACAGAGATCACCAGGAGCATCCCAGAGACTGCCACAGCCCCAGGCTGCACCTCCCACCTGCAGGAGGCTCAGCCCAGAGCTGAGGAAGTGCTGCAGCCACGGAGTTTTTAATCTTCACAGGCAGGAACCGCAGCCCCCGTGCCTGCACAGGAGCTGCTGCCGGCCTCAATCTCCTTCCCCTTCCCAGCTCTTCCACAGTGCCCCATGCCAGCTCTGCACAGCTGCTGGCACTGCCCTGGCAGGTGCTTTGGGCCTTACCTTTGGCAGAGCCATCTCCACACATGCCAGGGCCTTGGCACACGGTCTCCAGGCGCTCCACAGCCTTCTCCAGCCGCTCCACCAGCCTCTCCATGTCTGCTGCTGTCCACAACCTGCACACACAGGAGACAATTACCTCCATCCTCACATGCCACTGAGGGTTTATGGCTGTCTGCTACAAGCTCTACCAGTCCAAGGAGAATCATTCCTGGCCAGCAATGCACCCTGACATTAGCAAAGACAGCTGGGTTACACAACAGCCTCTTGCTGTTGCCACACTCGCTCCTTAATAGTTTCTATTTCATTTTAAGTACTCCTTACACATGTAAGGACATAAAACTTCCACCTTCTAACCTCACAGTGACACAAAGGTTGTCTGCCCAGGTTCTCACTGCAGTCAGCTCCTGGCCAAAGTCCCAGCTGTGACCACACAGCTCAACTGCTTCACTGGAAGCTCACATGCTCCAGGTGAAAACTACTGGGTTTGAATCTCCAAATGCATCTGGAAAGACCTCCTGGAGTCCTGAATCGCTCTCAGGAGCATCTGTAAGCCCAGCATCACTCCAGCACAGAGCCTGAGCCACCCTGGCACACGCCAAGGGGAGCAGCTGCACGAGCTGAGGCGGCAGAGCTGCTTCTGCAACAACGCGCCCCTGTTCTTCCTCTGCAGCTCTGCAGAGCCTCCTCTGCAGCCCCTGCACAGGAAAGAGGCTCAGGCATGCAAGCCATTTGCTGCATCTCATCTGGAAAAAGTCTTAAAAGTCACATAAACTTTCCATTAATTACTGCTTTGCACCAAGCAACAAGACAGGTCATGCTCCCAGCACAGTAATGCCCAGGGAATGCAGGGAGGGAGCAGCAAAGTCACCAATGGCATTTTTATCTTATCACCACTCATCGAAAGATTTTACAGCATGAATCACAATGGTGGCCTGGACACAGCTTCCTTGTGGTTACTGCAGCCTGCAGAAGCTCAAAGCCCTTCCTGGAGGAGGGGGTCCTTCCCAAAACATTCCCTAGAATGCTCAAGGAGGAAGGCAGGGTTTACTCAGCTGAACTCACACTGGATCCCCTCTGAGAGGAAACCTCAAGTTCTCACTCAAGTTTTGCTTTTGTTCACAAGCCCTCTCAACCCTGCTTCAAAGTCCATGTTTTCACCTAATTTCCAGAGGATGTGGGGCAGATCCAGCATTAGTCATGAGCCCAGCACTGATGTCACACGACAAACAAGGCCGTTTTCCACCCCTCTTGTGCCTGCTTGCATCAGGAGAGGCAGCTCTGCTGTGGGGAGCAGGGGAGAGGCCACCCCCCCTTTCCAAGAGGAAGAGAAGTGGTTTCCTCCTCTGTCCACAGAGCCAGAGGACAGACTGTGCACAAAACTGGACAGCAGCGACTGGATGGCTTCCAGACACACACACACACCAAAAAAAACCAGAGTCCAGAGATGCTGAAACTGCACAGCAGCCACTCCTGTCATCAGAGTAATGAGCAGCTCTGCTTCTTTAATTGTGAGTGATGAGAATCCCCGAGCAGGATCCTCTGTTCCCTGCTGCACCCGCAGCTCCGGTGGGAGCGCGGCCAAGGCGAGCCGGGCTCTGCCTCCCCCGCTGCCAAAGTGTGGGTTCTTCCCCCAAAAAAACCACCTGTTGGGGAAGTTGTGCCATGCCAGAGAGGGATGTGGCACAGGGAAGGGCAGCGGGCACACAAACCGCGGTTCTGCACCGCTGATCCCCCCCCCACCACATTCCAGGCCAGGCTCTAATCTGATCAGCCCCATTACCCAGTGGCAAACTGCAGCTCGGATCAGGATTACCAACCACAAAGTCCAGATGGAAAAGCTGCTTCCTACCCCCAGCAGCAAAGCACACTTGTCTCTGAGTGGGATTTATGTCCTAAAATCACAGCGTTCCCTGGGATTCACATTCCTTCCACTCTCCCTGACAAAGTCCTTCCTTGTTTTTCCTGAGCCATAAACTCCCAGTGCTTGATACTAGCTCTGCAAACCTGGTGCTCAGGCAGATGGTGAACTCATTTTAATTTCCTTTTAATGGGTGGCATTAGGGCAACTTAAAAGATAAGTCAGTCGGTAAATTGGCAGCAAAATGAGAGCAAAGTGCAGGCAACCCGAAGTCCTGGATGTCAGTCCCTCCTCTTGAGTCACCCTCCCAGTGCTCTTTGCCCAGTGGATGCAGCTATTTCTGCTGCCTCCATACCCACACGGAATGAAATAAAAAGATTGAGCTGTAATTAAATCAGAGTTCGCAACCCAGAGATTAACATTCAGCAAGGAAAATAAAAACAACCCCACAGCAGACTGGGCAGTGTTTTGTCTACTGGCCTGTTTGAATGTCAAATAATTCGACAGAAAGTGACAAATTGACTTCACAGGTCTCAGTGCAAACAATCAGATCTCAAGTCCCTACTCTGGAGACACACAGACCATCCTGGAGTCATTTTTGTTCCACAGACCACCCTGGAGTCATTTTTGCTCTGCACATCACCCTGTGCTCCAGAGGGATGAGGGAAACTTTTGCAGCTCCCTGTGCAGGGTTGGAGTTCTCTGACAGGGTGGAGATGCAGCTCTCCCTTCCAGGATCACAGCACAAGATTTAAATCCAGGTCTTGTTCAAATTCAATTGAACTTTGATTAGCAGTGGAGCGGAAGCAGCAAACACTCATTTCACCCACGGCCAGAGGGGCCATTCCTTTTCACAGCACATTTGTTCATCTATCAACTGCCCTTTATTCCCATCACAGCCTGGGAACACAGCTCTGGACACACTGTGCCACAATCAGAGCAGAGCAATAAAAGGAAGGGATTTTATTGGTAAAAACATCAGTTACCCCAAACCCTGCACATCACAGCAAGAGGAGCTTCCTGTTTGGGGAGCATCAAGGAGCTGCCCTGTCCCAGCCTCAGAGTGAGCAAATTCTCAGAAAACCATCAAAAATGAAATTATTTGCTTGTCTGAGACAGCACATTAACCTGAGGCCTTTCTTAGACATTCTGGAAGACACAAATGCTGGTTTTATAGCCAAAGCAAGTCAAACCTACGCTTCTGCTCACACCGAGCCCGACAAACTGCTGTCAGCACCACGAAATTTGCATCAGCTACTTCCTGTTTCTACAGGCAAAAGAAATAAAGATGGGACAACTAAATTAGGAACATACCACAGTTTATTTCTGAGCTGACACTGGAATATCTCAGGGGATCAGCTACCAGATGATTTCCAACATTTATATCTGCCAAAAGCCTGAAGAATTTTTTTTCCTTTTTTAAACAGTTCAGCTCATCAAGGCAGGAGTCAAATGGCTGAATTCAGCCAGTGGTCAGGAGCAGCCATGACCACAAGACAGCTATTGCTGGTCCCAGCAGCTGCCAGGACAGAGATCTCAGCTGTTTATAGTCCAACAATACTTGCTGACATTGCGCCAGAACCCGTGCTGGCTGCTCCTGCTATTTCAGATCCACTTTATTTAGAAAACCAAGAGTGCTTAAAAAAAAAAAAATCCATCTGGCCCTTATTCCAGCTTTCCTATACAACAAATCCTCCTGAAGCCATAAAAAATGTTATTTGGTGTTTTACTCACACGTTAAGAGGGGGTTAAAGCTTGGCACTGGAGCAAAGGCTCCTTTTTCAGCACAATTATCTGAATTAGGAGGTTTTCACTTGCCAGCCTCAGTTGCCACACTCCTCTCACTTCCTTTCCCTGTCAGGGTGATGAATCCAGCAGGGAGGTAACCAAGGATCTGGGATCTGAGCTAAACTGGATGCAGCACCGAGCTCCATATCAGGAATTCTGAGCAGGGAAGCTGCTCAGCATCCCTCCTCTGCCTGCTCCAGCACGGGCCGCTTGGCTGAACTTTCTGCATGAATAATAGGGGGTATTTTTGGCTTTCAGAAAACTCAGCAATATTCCAGGGACACAAGGATGGGAACGGGCACACACAGCACTGTCTTGATGCCACGGGTTTCTGTTTTTTTTTAAGAGCATCTGCAGCATAGGTCTGGGGGAATTCCAGAACCCGATGTGCAAAACAACCCTGTAATTATTATTTTTCCACTTCACTATCACGAAATCCAATGGAATCACACATTTATCCCATCCTAACCAGCCGCAAAACGCAGAACGCAGAGGAGGAACCAGCAACAGGCTGAGGACGGGAATCACCCCGGGGAGATAGAGACGGAACCCGGGGTGTGCAGCACAAAAATCCTCGCTCCAGGCTGCGGCGAACCGGGGAAAGCCGGATCAGCCACCGAGCAACCCCTGCCTGTCCCGGTGAGTCGGTGCAGCCTCGGTAACCGAGTCCCCCGGTAACCGAGCCCCGCGGGGGTGTTTGCAGTTCTGTGCGCGAATTAACCCCAAACCACCGCGTTTCGGGCATCTCAACCGGGCCGGGGCTTCTGCCTCCTCCCGGCCCGGGGGGAGCAGTGTTCCTTCGCTCGCCGGTCCCCGCTCGCGTCTCGCCGGTGCTGCCGCCGGGGCTGGGCCGTGTGCTCCGCCCGGTGCTCGCTCACTCTCGCCGGTACCACCCCAGATCCGGCCGGATCCCGGTGCCGGTCCCCGCTCACCCCCGCGATCAGACCCGGCCCTGCCCGGTGCCGGTACCGCTCACTCCCACCCGCAGATCCTCAGGCCCGGCCGTGCCCGGTGCCGTTCCCTGCTCACCCCACGCTCAGACCCGGCCATGCCCCGCTCTATTCCCACCCTGCGATCCGGCCGTGCCCGGTGCCGATCCCCGCTCACCCCCACGCTCAGACCCGGCCGTGCCCGGTGCCCATACCGCTCACCCCCACCCGCAGATCCTCAGGCCCGGCCGTGCCCGGTACCAGTCCCCGCTCACCCCCACGCTCAGATCCCCAG
>VXBI01006140.1:252903-270079 GCA_013397375.1 Toxostoma redivivum
TTGAGAGCCCCAGCAGAGCCAGCTGGGACCTCCCCCAGCGGAGGGCTGTTGATCCCCCAGGAGGAGTTCTTGGGGTAGTTGGGTCCTCAGGAGATTTAGGACCCCCGAAAGGGCTTTGGGGGGCTTTGGGATGAAGCGGGAGCCTTCGGGAGAGGGGTGAGGCTGAAGGTTGGGGTCTAGAGATGAAGCTGGAGATGCGCTGTGGGCTGCCAGGGTGGGGATAGGGGGATGAGACCCCCTTGGGGAGGGGTTTGTCCCCTTCTTGCAGCGACAGGGTTTGGTTAAGGAGGGGGGTGGCCTCTGTTGGGGCTGGCAGGAGGTGGAAGGGATCAACAGGTCCCCCCAAATGGCACCTGGCTGCAGCAGCGGGGGCTGAGGTCAAGGCCCCTCTGAGCCTGGTGGGTGCAGGGTGGGAGAAAAGTCCTCATAGGACACTAAAACAGCTACACTCCCTAAATCCTGGGGGGCTCTGGGCCCTGGGTGCTCTGTGCCAGGGGTGGTTGGCATTGCCGGCTCATCCCGACACTCCCGAAAGGCCCCTGTGCATCCAAGGGGAGGGAGCACTTCAGAGCCCTGAGCTCCCAGTCCCCCGAGGGGGGATAAATATCATCCCAGATTTGTGGCTGGACAGTCCGAGACTGGGATGGTCAAGGGAAAAACAATGGGGATGGAGGAGGAGATGCCTGGAGTGGCACGGATTGTTCCGAGGGGGTTCTGCTGTCTGATTTTGCCATCAGGGCAGGACTTGCTCCAAAGAGGAGTTTGCTGCCGCGGTGCAGCAGCTGGGACGGGGCTGGGATACTGTCCCGGGAGGGCTGAGACACTGCGGGAAGGACGGGGACACATTTTCGGGCTGGGACACTGTCCCGATGGGGACCGGGACTCATTGTCGGGCTGGGACACTGTCCCGGTGAGGACTGGAACACTGTCCCGATGGGGACCGGGACACGTTGTCGGGCTGGGAAGGAGGAGGACAAGCTCCGCCGCCGTTTCCTACCCGGCTGCGCTACCAAAGATGGTCACGGCTCGCTCGCTGCGAGCCGCCAGCGGCGCTCTGCTGACACCTAGTGAGGCTCTCCAGGTCCCGGGACATCCAAAACCTCCGAGGGATTGATTTCCCTGCTTGGCGGGGGGTGAGAGCTGCGTGTGGCGGATGGGGGAACCCCCCCAGCTCAGGTTATCCCCCTTTCTTTGGGGTCCCCCTCCCCTCCGAGCATCCCCCCAGCTCAGAGCCCAGCAGGATCCACGCTGCCCTCACCTCATCCTTCCCGCACCCACCGAGGCTGTTTTCTGTTTTTTTCGCCTCGTTTTTCACCTTGCCCTCACCCGCTGTGCCCCTTGCCCTATTTCCGTCACCATCAGACAAAAAACGTGATGCAAAATAGAAAATAAGACAGCACCGCTGCCTCTTTTGCATGCGGCCGCTGGCTCGTGTTTTACAGCATCCTAAAAGTCACTGTAGTGAAGAACCAGCCAGGACCTGCCTCAGCAGAGCAGGGAAGGGCGAACCCAGTTGAGCAGCACTGGCAGGAGCTGGAGATCTTCCATGGAGCCTCCAGGGCTGGATCCATGGGGAGAGAAAGGAGAAATCCCAGAGAACGGGAAGAGGACCAAAAAAAATAACCCGAGAACGGGGAAGAGGAGAGCGGGGCTCGCTGGGAACGCCCCAGCCCAGCTCCAGTGTTTGCTCGGGGTGGGTCTGCCCCCTGAACGCGGTTCCTGGAGGAACAAAGATCGAGTTCCTGGTAAGGCTGGGGCACACAGGATCTGTGTTTGCAGTCTGCCAGGTCAGCGATCTGCGGCGCTTCCTGGTGCCCACAAAATGCAGCAACCTGCTCCATCCCCGCCACGTGTTTGGTGCCTCATGTCCCTTTTTTCCCCCAAGCACTGTGGGAATGTTTGATTAATTTTTCAGACGTGTTTTGTCTAAAATGTCCTTGTGTCACTCAGACAGCAGCCCTTGGATTTTTGCAGCCACAGAAGAGCACTTGTCTCTTGTTGTGGGGTGGAGGGCACTTGTCCGAGCTGCAGCCCAGCTTCATTCCTGGGAAAATGGATTTATTTGGGTTTTTTTCAGCAGGAATCCACATCACTGCCCCATCAATTCCATCCATGTGCAGTAGTCCTGGGGCTGGTACAACCTTGGGAGCAGTGGCTTTTGCAAAACATTAACCAAAACCCACCGAAACACATCAGCCTGTGTTTGCAGATGACGAGAGTGACCTCAGCCTGGTGGCACAGACAGGGTGACCCCTGGGGACAGCTGTGACACCCATCCTGGTGACAGAGCCCAGCACTTGTCCTGAGCACAGCCCTGCTCCAGCATTCCTGCTGCTCCTTCCCAGAACTTCCCAGACTGAGCTGATTTCCAGCTGGATCTGCCCCTGCTCCAGCCTCCCTGGGGACTCTGGGGTGACATCCCTTCCTGTGGGAAACTGTGCTTGGTTCAGTTTGAGGTGTTTGAAACCAGTCCTGAGTGATTCCTTCTGCTCCTGGATCCTTCCAGCCCAGCGAAATCCATCCTCAGCAGCAGCCACTGGGATGTTTCACAAATCCTGCTGCCAGATAAATCCTGCAGATAGGGAGGGGTATTATTCCTCACCCTCTGCAAGGAGAGACTCTTCACACTTCCACTTTTTCCCTGCAAGGGGAATTAGACTCATCATAGCTGCTGTCAGCTCTGGAATTGTCCCTGCAGTCACTCCTCCTGCCCCTTGGTGCCAGAGGATGGAATTCTGCAGGTTCATGTGCTGCCTTTTAGAGCTACAACTGATGTTTGTTTGATTTTGTCCACTTTGCACTCATCTGGTCCCCTCCTGCACAGGACCCCCAAGTCCAGGGCTGAGCCAGGAGCCTGTTGGACCCCTCAGCTGGGATTCAGGGCTGATTCCCAGCCCTGGCAGCTGCTTCGGGGATGCACAGCCCAGCCCATCTGCCCTGAGAGGCAGCAGCCCAGCAGGTGTGAGCATATTCCACATTTTCCCTGCATTTTCCACCTCCTGGCTCTGATTCCCTGCCCCTCACCCAGAGAACATGGCACCCTGCCACCCCAGCTCTGCAGGGAGGTGCTTCCCAGCACACAAGGTGTGTGGATTAAGCCAAAGTACAGATGTAGGCACAGGAAACACTTCCCTGTGCATTTTTTGCCACCCATTTCTTCTCCATGCTTGGAGTGAAACCCTCTGGAAGCACAACTGGAGCAAGATCCCTGCTCCCAGGCTGGAGCTTTGCCCTGTGTTATCATCTCTCATGGTCACTTTCCCTGCACACATCTCATTTTCTTTGAAGCCTCAAACAGAAGTGTGTTCAGTGAGGAATTTCCAGACCCTAGTTCAAGCTCCTCTGGCTAGTTTTAGTCTCTTGAACTGGCTACAAAAAAACCCAAACAAACAGAGACTCCTCCTCGTGAACTCCACAGAGCCAAAAAAAACAAGGAGGCAAAGAATAAAACGTCCCTTATTTCTCTTGAAACTCTTTGAGAAAAAAACAAAAGGCTCACAGCAATCTTTCAAATCCTTGCAGGCAGCAGCAGTGCCCACAGCCCTCAGAGGCAGCCAGGTCATGACAATCCTGGCCAGGAGCAGTGCAGGGGTCAGAACATTCCCAACAATCCGCAGCTCTGTGCTGGCTGGAGCCTTCCTCCTACTCTTCCTCCTCTTGCAGAGGGTGCTCCTGACACTGACCTGCCCCAGCAGAGAGGAGTGGCTTTGTCCTCCTGTTGTCCTGCCCTCGTCCCTTTGCTGCAGGGATCTTCCCAGCCTCCCCACACCATCCCCTCATGGCCATAGGGGCAGAGTGGGGCCTGGTGGAGCATTCCCAGCTGATCCCTCTGGCTATTTTTAAACCCCATCCTCATTCTTGTCCTTTGTACCCAAATGTGGAACAAAGGATGAGCCACCCCTTCCTCCTCCCCCAATCCCCACTCTCAGCTCAGCCCTGGCCCCACCAACATCTCGGTGTGACCAATGTGCTCAACAAAAAGCAGCAGCTCTGTCCCCTGCTGTGCTGGCCTTGGGGACAGAGCAGAGCCAGCACAATTCATCCCCATCCATGGGGGTGGCTGCTCCATCCCTGTGCTGTTCCACAGCAAGTTCCACTTGCTGCTGGAGGCGTTGGGGAGGGCAGGGCTCTCCCCCTTTCTGCTGTGGGAGCAGGGAATGCGAGAGGAAGGTATAAATACCCAGGGAGATTAGTGCTCCCCAGCACTCTGCAGCCAGTGTTGAGTGTCACCCACAGCCTGCATTCCCTTTCTCTCTGCTCCCCAGCTGCCTCTCCTGTTTCCAGCCTCGAGTTCAGCATCTCTGCTGGCAGCACTTTGATTTCATTCCTCCCTCCACCCCTGTTCCCCTCTTGAAAAGGAGGAAATAATGGAGCCTTTGTTGGATGGCTGCGACACAGGCACCGAGCAAGGAGCTGCACGGGGGCAAGGGGCTGAGCACAGCCTGGATTATGGCATTCCTGCACCAAGGCTCAGGAGAAGTCAATCCTGCACCCTGTGGTGTGTAAAGGGACCTTGGGCTTGCTGGCAGCCGTGAAAAATCCCAGCTGAGAGGAAAAAAAAAAATTCTTCACACCCGCTGCCGACTTCCCCCACTTTTATGTAAATTAATATTAACAGTCCTCAGGTTTGGGTTCTGTACAGATATATATACAAACAGGAAACAGCTTCATATTTACATCATTAAGTTAATTAGGGTCTGTAAAAAAAAAAAAAAAAAAAAAAAAAAAGAACAGTTCCCACATTAGTGCCCTCTGTAGAGACAGCAGAGGTGAGCTCACATCCTGGGCATGGGCACAGTGTAATGTACACTAACAATCACCCCCAGGCAGGGCACTGGGCACGGCTGTTCCAGGCAAAACCATCCCAATCCAGCCTTCCCTGCCCTCCAGAGCCCGGCAGGGAGAGTGCTTGTCTCTGCTGAGGCACCACCATGTGTGTAATGTACACTACCAGCGCTCTGTGGGCCCCGTGCAAGGCACGGGACAGGCACAGATCCCCAATTCGAGGCAGTGGATGCTCCACAAGGCTCCTCCAGCACCTCCAGTGGCACCAGGCTAGGCCAGCCCAGAGGGGACAAGTCCTTGGGGAAGCCCAGTGTGAGCAGCTAGACCCAGCCCGGGTCACACGATGCTGGCCAGTTCTGTGTTGTCCGACTCCGAGCTGCTGTTGCTCTCCTCCCTGGGGGAAAGAGTTGGGAATGAGGCATGGATGAAGCCACAGGAGCAAGGTCTGCACCCAAGTAATATCTGCCTTGGGGCACAGGAGCTTCAAAAGGTGCTCCAGAGGGACGTCAGCACCTTGTGCAGCCCCCACATGAGTTTTGGGTGGCAGCTGGGGCGGGTTCCTGCTGATCTCCCAACGCTTCACACCATCCCTTTGGAAGCTGGGATTGGGAAAACAAGTCAGCCCTTCCCTCGTGCCACCACCCACAGGTCCTGGAGGATTCCTGGACAAGTCACAGTGTGTCCCAACCCGTCTGATCCTGCCCCCACACACACCCCCACACGCTGTGTTTGCTGCCTGCCACTCACCTTAAATCCTGCAGGGCTTTCTTGTTTTTCTTCCGCTTCTCCTCATCGATGGGATACAGCTTGAACAGCAGCAGACTCAGCAGGATCAGCCCCACGGGCACAGCAGACACCAACATCTTCAGGGTGAAGTTCACCTGGTCAGGCTGGGAGCAGCCCCTGGTCTGGTACCCTGCAAAGCTGAGGGCACAAAGGCACCTTGAGTGTTTGCAGGAGCTGAGCTGCTCCCTGCAGAGAGAGCTTTGGAGCAACAACTGGATTTAGAATCCATCAATTCCCTCCCAGAACTTGGGAAGTGCCTCCCTCCCTGCCCTCCCCTCAGCTCCCAGGCAGGAACTCACTCCAGGCTGAGTGTGGAGATGCCCAGGGAGACTCCAGCAGTGAACTTGGTGAAGAAGACATAGAAGGAGAAGAAGATGGCCTCGTGGCCATGGGAGCTGGGGTGCTGCAGCTTGAAGTCATCAATGACATCTGGCAGCATGGACCTGTGCAGAGAGAGGGATGGTGACCACCAGGACTGAGACAACAAAGCACCTCATCTCTGCTGAGAGCATTTCCCTCAGGAGCCCCACATGAGGCTGAAAACACTGCAAAAAAAACCCTCTGAGGGTTTTTAACCCTTCTGGCAGCCCTTTACCCAGCCCCTCACACTCACCAGGGCAGGAGGAAGGCGGCTGCCACGCTGATCCCAGCGGCCACAGCCACCACGTAGGTGACAAAGAGGTTACTGTCCATGACAACCACCATGATGAGGAAGGGAATGGCAGACTGCAGAGGGGGCAGAGACCACGTTGGCATCAGCAGACCCCTTGGCTTTTCCCCTCTCCCACATATCCCAGCCCTCCAGCTGTGGAACCAGAGGTGCAGAGCCCCTCCCTGAGCCCCACGACACATCCAGGACAGCACAAACAGCAGGAGGAGGGACAGGCACCAAATTGTCATTGGCAGCAGCCCCTGTGCTCTTTTGAGGGAACTCTGCTCATGCCATGTGGTAAAGACCATCCCCATGTGCACCTCACCCCTGAGGGGACACTCACTGTGATGCCCACATAGACAGCTGTCTTCTTCCCAAAACGGGTCAGGAACCACTGCCACAAGGGAATGGTCAAGGTGGCTGAGAGCTGTGGGAAGAGAAGGGTCGAGGTGTTGGCTTTTTGCTTGCCCTTCCCAGCAAGGAACAGCTCCTGGCATGGCCTCCTCCCATCCCAATTCCAGCACCTGTGATTTCCACACGCTCCCGTGGCTGGCACAAAGCCACACGTGGTGTGTGGGGCCACCTCCTCCCCCAGTGCAGAGCCCTGGCAGAGGGAGGATCTGACCCAATCCTCGGTGCTGATCTTGTCACCTGCACACAGCGTGGCCAGGAGCCAGGCTCTGGGGGCACCATGGCACCTTGGACTTTTGCACCCCATTGAGGAGAGGGCGGGAAGCTCTTCCAGGAATGAAAGAGCTCTTAAGGAGCTGTTTTGCTCCATGTTCCTGGCAGGAAACACTGAGATCCTTTTCTCAAAGAGGGGAGGGGAGGGAGACAAGTGGCAGGATTTGGACAAAAGGTCCCCATGGCTCCTGGTCTGCCCTGTCTGTGGCCCTGTTCACACAGGAACAAAGACCCCGCTGTTCCTTCCAACCCACCCGGCCCTTGCAGGACATTTGGCAGCTTCTTCTCCCTCCCCTTGTTCCAGGGGATCTCTGATCACTCTCCCTGTGTCCCTGTCCCATGCCAGCTCGCAGGGAGCACCCACAGGACCCCCACCACAGCCCCAGCCCCCCGAGGACAGGGCTGTACCCACCATGATGGCCAGGAGGATGTTCTGGAACTCGTTGCGGAAGCCCAGGGTGTAGGTGCAGAAGAGGGCAAAGTTTCCCTCCAGCAGCTGTGGAAAAGGCAGACAGGGGTCAGAGGGGACATCCAGCCACCCTGGAGGGGACATGTCTGTCCTCACAGAGCTGCACCCCCAGCACAGGCAGGGAAGAAAGCGCCCATTCAGCGAGGGCACGAGGCCACATCCTGCTCCCTCTGCCTGGGGCAGCTCCAGCTCATCCACCACGTGCTCCCAGCCCCCGGGACCATCCCCACAGCCACCCCCACGCTGCTGCTGTCCCCTGTCCCCAGCCCTCCCAGCTCACCATGAAGGCCAGTGAGGTGAAGAGGAAGCCGGCAATGAGCTTGATGTAGGGCCCGTGGTTCATCACCAGCTTCAGCCCCTGCAAGAAGGAGACAGGCTCGTCCGACTGCAGCTCAGAGGACTCTGGGGAGCAGAGATCAGCCCAGTGTTAGATCCCCCCCAAAATAACACCCATGGGTGCCATCCTGCTACTCAGCACCCTTCACAACCCCTGCCCACCCACAGCATCCCAGCCCAAGGGAGCCAGGCCAGCCCCTGCCCTCACCTGGGGGTCCCTCAGCCCCATGGAGCAGCCTGGCTGATTGCCCCAAGATAAATAGGGAGAGGGAAGGACAGAAGTTTGGATATCACATCCCCCTGGGATGCACTGGTTGGCACTAGCAACCTTGGCCAGCCAAAAATGAGTGAGATAAAGGTTATCTAACAGACCCCAGAGGTGCTCTGGCCTCCTGCAGCACCTCCCCAGACCCCGAGCTCAGCTCCACCTGCCCCTCTCCTCCACAAATGAGGGGCCAAAAGCTCAGCCAGGCTCCTGGAGAGGAAGGAACAGCAGCTTTTCCACAAATACCCAGCATTCCAGCCCCTCTCCAGCCTCACCTCTCCTCTCCTTCACACCCAGCAGCAGGATGAGGGCACAGAGGATGTAGAGCCCCCCGATGACCCCCGCAGCGATCATGTAGGCATTTCTCTGTGCAAGAGAGGGAGCAGCAGTCAGGGAAGGGGCTCAGCCCAGGAACAAGCCTGTCCTGAGGGGAGCACATGGCAGGGGACCCCCATCTTACAGTGTCTGTGAGGGACTCGGTGTCATGGGTCATGTTCAGCTCCTCCATGGCCACCGAGGAGTTGGTCAGGCTGAAGAAGAAGGGGCTCTCAATGCAGGGAGTGTCCACCTTGCCAACGATCTGGCCCTGGATGGCAGTGCCCAGCACGGTGCCCAACACCTCCACGGTCATACCTGCAGGGAGAGGCCAGCAGGACTGAGCACAGCAGAGCATCCCCAGCTGGGATTCACTGCCCTTCCCAGGTGAGAAATGAGCCAGGCCAGCTGTGCTACAGCTCCAAACTCCCAGGGGGAAAAAAGGAAGAGGGGAAGCTCTTACGGTAGGCAGTGGCCGAGTCCCGCTCGCTCTGCTCTCTGCTGATGAACATGGTCAGTGCTGAGTAAGGCACATGGAAGCACTGCAATGGCACAAGGAGAACTGGCTCAGGGAGGATGCAACAGCCCCAGGGACCCGGGGCAGGGTGGTTTCTGCCCCTCTGTGCGGCTCAGCAAGGGGCAGGCAGGGATTGGCAGCCTCCACCCCAAGTGTGAGCAGAGCCTGACTCACCGTCACGAGGGTCTGGAAGGCACAGTAGAAGACAAGATACCACATCACTTGTCCTGTGGAGATGTCTGGCACAAACCAGATGAGGAAGTAGGAGATGATGGCAAAAGGTGTGGAGAACATGATCCTTTGAGAGAAAAAAAGAGTCAGCCTTGTAGGCACAGCCTGACCAGCCCAGCTGTCCCTGCTCCCACACATCCCGTGGGGTTCAAGGCATCTGATGTGGGGGCTCCTGAGCTGCCCCACAGCTGATCCAGACCAGGCTGGAGGCAGCAGCTCAGGTCTCACAGGATCGGAAGAGCTGACTCAGAGTTCCAGAGAAGAGCTTTCCTTTTACTAACAGGGATACCTCCTTCCACAGAAGTGATTGATCTGCTCCTGCTTTGGCTTCCACCCCCAGCCCCAGCCTGTCTCCCAGGCAGCACTGCTGTGTTCAGCAGGATGTAATCACCTCCCTCATCCTGGAAAGGGCTGGGGAGCTCAGCCCTGCTCCCCAGCAGCCAAAAACCTCTCACCAGCTTGGCTTTGCTGCCAAGGCCCCCCAAGGCCTGGTCCTGGGGTCAGCCCTGTTCTGCTGGCAGCAGTGGAGCAAACCAGCAGCAGGCTGGCTCCTTCCTCCACCTCTGCCCAGAGCTGTGGGAGCAAGGACACGGGATGCAAAATGCAACAGAGGATCAGAGGGGACTGCTCAAGTGCTGGGCTTTGGCAGCAATTCCTGCAAGATCTGCCAGCAAGGGCATCTGCCCTCTTCACGCAGTGGATCTCATAACTCCTGTCCCACTGCAGGACACCCAGGGCCCCCCACCACTCAGGGGACAAGGAAGGAGGGAAGAAAGCCAGGTGTTGAGGTAGGAGATGGATTTTGCTGGGGGATTTGTGAGCACTGTGCACTCCACAAGGCCCAGGACAGACACTGTGAGATCCTGGAGCGAGTCCAGCAGAACTGAACATGGGACAGAGCCACTCATGGCCAGAGCTGGCCCTTCACTGCCAGGGTACAGCGAGATCTTTCCGTCCGGGCTGACGTACAGGACACAAAGCTTAAATTTAAAGTCGGGGAGGGAGCGAGAAACACAAACTCCATGGATGGAGAGCAGCGACAGAGGCTGCACAGGACCCAACACATGCACATTTTTCCGCGCCCACGTCACCCCGTTGGGGAAGGAGGGGGAGAGCAAAGCACCGAGCAGCTCCAGCCCCTCCTCGCCGCCTTATCTGAGCTCACATACGTGGAGCCAAGGGAAACATGGAGCCAAATGTTGAATGAAATCACCAGAGCAGCGTCACGCTCGTCATCCCATGAGCGTCAGATGTGCCAAATCCCCCCCCTGCAGCGAGCAGAGCTCCGGCCAGGGCTGACCACAGCTCCTGACAGGCACAGCAATGACTGAGAGTAACCCCTGACCCAGGGCGAGGTGATTAAGGCGCTGGAGGCGGCTCGGCTGCCGTGACGTGCCCTAGTTCTCATTGGCCCTGCTCGATGGTGTGTTCCTTTGTGCAGCACGCACACCCCCCTTCCCAACCTTGCCAGCCTCCCCAAACGGCTGCTGCCCCCAGAGGAGGTCAAAGCCAGGGGTTTCTCAGTCACGGACACTTCAAGGAAAAGTTTAGTCAGCGGCAAGTCCGTGGTGGTCAAGGAAATAGGGGTCCCAGCTCAGAGCTGACGTCCACGAGGCTGGAGGAAGCAGGCAGTGGAAGAGCTGGTAGAAGGAAACGGTGCCAAAAAGTGTTTCAAAAAGACAGAACTGAAAGGGAGAGGTGGTGGCCCTCAAGGAAGGTGTCCTCGCCCTACCAAGGAAGTGGAACAGGCACAAGCTTTGTGCTGGAGCCAGCTGGACTTGGTCCCACAGATCAGCCCCTTCAGAGCCCAGCAATAAACCCTCACACACGGCAGGGTCACCTGGCAGGTATTGAGGGTTGGGGTCAGGGAGCAGCTTTGAGACCACCCCAGTGCCTGCAGCTCCCAGCTTTGCACGCAGGGAAACTGAGGCAGCGCCAGCAGCTCTGCAGCCACAGCAGCAACACCAGCCTGGGGCGGTGCAGCCCCGCAGAGCCAGAAAAACCTGGGTTTAAGAGGTTTAAAATCAGCTCGACTCCATCCAAATTGGACTCAGCGGGCAGCCCTTGAGCCATGCACAATAGCAGCGAGCTCCGGCTGCCCCGGCGCTGCTGAGGGGCCCAGCTCAAAGCCCAAAGCTCTGGCTAATTTTAAAGAAGCAGGAGCCGCTCGCAGGAATGCGGCCACTTCGGTCCCACCCCCTGCCTGGAGATTAGGGCGAGCGGAGCCATCCATGGCTCTCGCACACAGCCCAGCCCCGCGCTAATCTCCGGACCCCAGACCCCGCTGCAGGCAGCGAGAAGCTATTTCAGGCCACGTGTGTGGAGCCTGCCTTCAACAACTGCCGGCTGCTGCCCGGAGCTATTCCAGGAAAAGCAGGAAAGAGAGGGTATAATCTGCGGGGGGAAAGGGAAAGCAAGCACTGCGTCCCTCCAGCTCCACTCCCCCCGTGCCCACCCCCTCTGTATTTCAGCGATCCCACAGGCACACTAGGTTATTTTAGCCACCCTGTCCCCATTCTGGCACTAATGCTCCATATCCCGTGCAGGAACAGGTGTTCAGGGATGTCCTAAGCCTGCCCCGAGTGCGGGCATGAGCCATTTGGGAGTTCACAGAGCCCGTCCCATCTGCTCCTTCACCGGGCACTCACGTGCAGACACCCAGAGATCCATGACAGCTGTTTCCCTGCCCAGGGAGCACGCTCGTGACTATCAGCTGGCTCTTCCACCACCCCGGATGGGCCACACACACCCCCGGCCCTCCTCCCTGCGGCGGTGATGCCATCTGCTCTGGCTGCCACCAGCCCGGGCTCTGTAGCCACCACAGGCAAAGTCCAGCATGGTGGCAGGGACGTTGGAACTTGTACAGGTACAGTGACATCGAGGTCAGCCAGGCCCAGCCAGAGCAACAGGCACAAAGTTGAGGCCACCCAGGTGTTGGTGGCACCTGGGGCTTTTTAGAGCTCTTGGCACCTCACCTGGGCGAGCCAGGGCGTCAGCACATCCTACCCTGCACACCTCATGCCAGGGGATACCAAAGCTGACAGGAGGAGCTGTGACACACCAGGCACGGAATGCAGGCTGCTACCAGCAGCTCTTACCAGGGCATCAGGCGGCCAAAGCGGGTCCAGGGGGTTTTGCTGATGAAGAATCCCACCATGGGGTCTGTGATGGCATCCCACACTCGTCCCACAAACAGGATAATGGAGGCATAGAAAGCATCCACCTGCAGGAGGAAGAACTTGTGTCAGGATATGCAAACCCCCAGTGCTCCCAGCTGCCCCTCAGGACCATCCCAACCCTACCTACTGTGACCCCACAACCATTTGGGAGCAGTCCCTTGGTCTCTCCCCCTCATTCAGAGGGATTTGAGGCTCCCAGTAGCTCCAAGTGCTGCCCCATAAGGCTCTTTCCCCACGGAACTCCCAGATGTGGAACTCAGCGCAGAGTTCCCCAAACCCAGCACAAGGGAACCCACGAGCTCTCTCCCCACTGTTTCCTTCCCTCTGTGTTTCACACCGACCCGGCACTGTGGGTCTGTAGGACGGGTCCTGAACCCCCCCAAAACAGCCACCACGACCTCGCTTTGTCCCTCGGGGGTCTCAAGCACGGCGCGGCCGCAACACGCGTGGGTCCGGCCGGGGTGAAACCCGCATCCCCCGGGGGTCGGCACTGCCCAGCCCCGCACAGCCCCATCCCCGGGGTAAAGCGGCACCGGGAGCTCCGGGATCCCCACCCCAGTGCCGAACCTCAACGCGGCCATACCTGCGCCACGTCCAGGAGGTAGATCTGCAGGAAGAAGCCGAGGGCGCAGCCGGTGATCTGGTACGGAGCCCCTCCGACGGCATAGCACAACTTGCTGCACACCGAAAGCCTCTCCCGGCTCTCCTGCAACCGGGATCGGTGTTAGCCATACCGGGAAGAGCCCCCCGCCCCGAGACATCCCGGCCCCCCCTTGGGCGCGTCCCCGGGGCTCACCCTGCGGCGGTGCTGGCGGAGCGCGGGCGGCAGGAGCCCCCCAGCCCCGGGCCGCTCCGCGCCGCCGCCGCCGGCCATGCCCGAGCGCGATGAATGGCCCGAGCTGCCGCCGCCGCCCGCCCTTTACTGGAGAGCCCGCCCCGGGAGGGGCTGCACCGGCCCTCCCCCACCCGCCTCCTCCTCCTCCTCTTCCTCCTCCTCTTTCTCCTTGTCCTCGTGTCTCGGCCTTTTGCCCCAGTGTGTGTGCTGGTGTTTTCGTCATCTCTCCTCTGTCCCACATCCCCTCATCCCTCCGTTCTTCATCCCCCATTCCTTCCCTCCATCCCAGCCCTCCATCCGTTAAAATCGCAGAAAAATTTGGGTTGGACACCACAGCCCATCTCATCCCACCTCCCAGCCAGGTTGCTCCGATCCTTGCTGACCTGGAGAACTTCCAGGATTGGAGCATCCACCACCTCTCTGAGCAACCTGTGCCCTCATCGTTAAAAACTTTATTTATATGTATTTAAATCTCCCCTGTTTCAGTTTAAACCATCCCCCCCTTGTCCTATGCTGGAAGGGATGCAGGGGACACTGGCAGTGTCTCCCTCCCTGCATGGCCACATGGACATCGATCCCTCTCAGCTGTGCCAGGAGCTGTTTGCCCACCAGGGAGCACAGACCCGTGCCAGCAACGTGTCACCGCAGTGACAGTCACCAGCTGTCCTGGGCCCAAGCCACCAGGGTTCAAAGATCGATTTGAGATGAAGCAGCAGAGCAGGATTAAGCCAAGGGGGCCAGCGTGGCACCAGTGCCATGCCCTGAGTGCCACTTGGAGCTGGGCAGGCAGGGAGGACAGGAGCTGGGATGCAGCAGAACCTGAGAGATGAGCAGGGTGGGTGGCCCAGCAGCTCCAGGCACTCCCAGTTTTTGGGAGCACTGAGCTGGTGTCACCGCTGACTCACAGTTTCTGGCCCCTCACACACCTGCACTGGGTTCCCCTGGCACTGCCTTGTGTCACAGAGATGCCACCCCCTGGGGATGGGGGCCTGTGTGAGGCTTCAGGGTGTCCAAAGCAATGACACAAAATACTTCAAAACAAGAGAGGAGTGAGGTGTGGATAAACACCTGCCTCAGTTTCCCTTTTCACAGGGAAAACCTCTTGCCCAGGAGCAGAGGGGACTCCTGTGGTGGCACTTGACCATGCTCCAGGGACCAGACTCCCCAGTGTGTGTGACCCCAGCACCATCACTGCTCCCTTTGTCCCACGGGCTCCTCAGCTCCTGGGAATGCTTTTGGCATTCCTGTCCTTGAGCAAAGCACTCAGGAGCTGCCTCCTGGGCAAACACGGCTTTAGGGGAACAAAGAGAAGGCCTTTGGGACAGAGATTGTGCAGAAAGACCACAGATAGGTGAACCCAGCCTTGCACACGGAGAGAAGTAGACAGACCAGGATTTCCCTGGATTAGGAGGATTTTCTCCCCCAGATCTGGTGTTGCACAATTTCCGGTAGGGGGATTTGAGCCCTTCCTCCCGAGCAGATGTTCTGGGGGATCCTCATGGTGATAAATGACCCCCCAAGGGCTGATCCCAGCGGGGATGTCCCTGCAGCAGCTCCTGCCAAGCCTGGGGACTCCAGGTGGTTGGGGCTGAGCCACTCACAGGGTCACCCTTGTCACCAGGACCACTTCAAGTGACACTACACCAGCCTGGCCTCCACATCCCTCAGCTGGGGACACCACTGGGGCCCCTTTGGGGATGGGACCCAAATGCTGGCCCTGGGGACTCCAGTGCACGATGCCATCCTGCCTGCCACCCACTCCTCTCACTGTCACACATCCGGCACAGCCTGGAGCAGGATCTGAGCAAGTGTGAGAGCACCCGAAACCAGACAGCCCTGCCCGGCTGGGCCGGCCCCGACAGGGAGGAAGGGCTTGGGGACAAAGAGCAGCGAGGTGATCGCAGAGCTTCTGGGGTGCCACAGAGTGCCTGAGTGTGGGGATAGCACTTCCTGACAGCACAGAGCTTCTGCAGGGCTCGGGGCACCTCCTGCTGTCAGGGTGTGACAGCAACGAAATGAGTGGAGGGAGTGAGGAGCCAGCAGAGCTGGAACCAATGGTGCATTTTCCTCTCCTTTTTTTCTCCACTCTCAGAGTGGGTGGCTGCACCCCCAGGGAGCTGGGGCTGCTGTGACCCCGGGGCTGTGGACACTGCCCCCCTCCCTGCCAGGCTGGGCAGCGTTTAGGGATGTTCCTGCAGCCCAAGGGGCCTTGGGATGGCATTTTGCAAACCTCCGTGCCTGCTACCCAACGGCTTCTTGGGGACAGAGGGGACTCATTGCATGGCTGCACGTGGCAGCTGCCCTGTGCTGTGCTGCCCCTCTCCTGCGTGGGACCCTGGGGACTGTGTCACAAGGCAGACGGGGATGAGATGAGGCCAGGATGTGTTGGCACAGCCTCTGCTCCCTCCCTGAGCATCCAAGACTGCCATGGGGATGGCAGAGTGGCTCGAAGGCTGCTGCTGCAGTGGGGTGGGGACAGCCAGAGGCAGAGCCCCAGCCCAGGACACCCCTGAGACACCTCTCAGGCTCTGGGGGTGGATACCACTGCGAGGAAGCACTCTGGGGTCTGGAGACTGAAATCCCAGCCCTGCTGGAAGTGGAGATCCAAAGGGCACAGGGAGCTGCCCTTGCATCATGTGTGGAGCCGTGCCAGCCTCCAGCGGGGCCACAGCAGCTCCCGTGCGGCAGTGCCAGCGCCGGGGACACGAACTCGGTGCTGTCTGGGGACCTGTGCCAGCACCCTGCAGCTGCGGGGCACTGCCAGGGTTATCCTGCCCGGTGGGTGGCCCCTCTGTCGCGGTCACCGCAGCCCCCGGGCTGTCACCCACCCACCCACCCTGTTTGCGCAGCCGGCGCCGCAGCGAGAGGCTCTCGGTGCTGTTTGCGCAGAGCGGGGAGAGCCCGGGATGAAAGAACCGCGCGGCCCCTCCTGTCCTCTCCAGCCTCACTTCTGCACCTTCAAAGCATCCGGAGCCCCTTGAAGCCGGGACTCGCTCCTGCCTCGCCCTGGGAAGAGCTGGGGGCGTCGCAGAGGCCAGCGGGGAGGAAGGAAAGGAGGAAGGAAGGAAGGAGAGAGACGTGGCCGGGCTCTACAGGCTGGGGCAGGGTGCGCTCCTGTGCCTGCGGATGTGTTGGCACAGGAACTGCTGGGGGCAGTGCCAGCCGTGTCCCCAACCGTGACCACTTGGCACTGCAGGTGCTGGGACAGCACAAAGCTCAGTGGCAGTGGCAGTGAGTGAGTGGCAGCTCAGTCCTGCCCTCGGTGCAGGGCCATTTGTTTCCTAAGGAGGAAGAGAGCGCTTCACCCGTGCTTCGCATGGAGGGAAAAGGGCAGGAGCAGCCCTGAGGTGGGAGGACTCCGGCTTGGTGACACCTCGGGGACATGCCCGGGGCGCCCGACGAGGCTGGGGCCGAAGCTGAGACCGGAGTATGAAGGGAACACTGGGATTCCCGGATCCCGCAGCTCCTGCCCCAGCCCCGCGGACAGGACTGGGGTGCTCAGGGAAGGGCCAGGAGAGCGTTTAGGGCGCTGTGGCCATAGCGGGGACCCCACGGCTGGGAAACCACAGCCCCGGGTCAGCATCCTCCCTGGTGCTGGAGCTGGCAAAGCTTCGCAGGGTCCGCTGAGCCCCGAGCCAGCAAGGGAAGGGCCGGAGCTGCCCCGGGACGCCCCGGGACATACCGGGACATGTCACATGTTTGGGAACCTCAGGACACACCGGGACACACTAGGACACACTGGGACACCCTGGAGCACGTCACATGTTTGGAGACCTCAGGACACACCGGGACACATCGAGGCATGTCACCTGCCTGGAGACCCCGGGACACACCAGGACACACCAGGACACACTGGGACACACCGGGACACATCACCTGGTTGGGAACCCTGGGACACACTGGGGCATGTCACCTATTTGGGGACCTCAGGACACACCAGGACACACCGGGGCACGTCACCTTCTTGGGGACCCCGGGGCAGCCGCCAACCCAGTGCCCGCTGGCGATGGCGAAACTGAGGCACGGAGCGATGGGCAGCGCTGTCCCCGCTGCGGTGCCACCCGCGTGTCCCCGTCCCCACCGCCCCACGGACGGTGCTCCCGGGGCCCAGCAGGTGGCGCC
>VXBI01006140.1:278287-305695 GCA_013397375.1 Toxostoma redivivum
GGGGGGGTCTGGGCTATATCGGGGGGGGTCCTGGGCCATATCGGGGGAGGTCCGGCCTGTACCGGGTCCTCCCGGGCTGCACCGCGGAAAGCCCGAGCTGGGCCTGGAGGGGCAGCAGGGCCCGGTCAAGGCCTGGAGATCAGTCCCGGAGGCTCCGGGCAGGTTCCCTCCGGTTCCCCGGGCCCTGTGTCCGGGTGCCTGTACGGGAGAGCCCGCGGGATGGATCCTGCCCGCTGAATGCGCTCCCGGTGTCCCTGTCCGGTTCTCGGTGCCCCTGTCCCCGTATCCCTGTCCTGTCCCCGTATCCCTGTCCCTGGAACCCATCCTGCTGCCCCTGTCCCAGCTCCAATGTCCCTGTCCTGTCCCCAGCTCCCCAGTCCCAGTTCCTATCCCATGGGCAGTTGTTTGGTTCGTGTTCCCCTCCCTGCCCCGTGGGCTCTGAACAAGGCAGCACAACCAAAACTGCGGAATTTGTTCAAAGTGTTTGTTTAAGCCTCACCCCCATCCCCAATAAATCCACCTTTTGGAATGAAACCAGAGAAAAGGTGTTTTAATTTTAACCCACCAGAAGCTGCAGAGAGGTGTAAAGGGTTGAGTAAGGCGAGGCAGCAGCTGGAGTAACTTGGTAGTGAGGAATACTCAGGGTGGTAAAGGGACACCAAGAGATTTGGGGAAGAATATTAAAAATTATACTTTGTACTTGCCAGTGCCAGTGTGCTCTCATGTCTCACTGCAAGCAGCAGTAATTTTTTTGGATGGACATTTCAGCCACCACAAGAATAACAATTTTGTTGTTTAGCAAAGTATTTTTCTCACGATCCACACTTTCAATGTTCGCTTCCTATAGTGCCTGAACTTTCAGTTTAAGGTTAAAAGATTTATTATTCTATGTAAAAAGGTGTTTTCTGCCAGCAACACCCTTTGTGCTGCTCAGAGATCAACTCCCGCTGTCCTGTGCCCACCTCCCTGTTTCATGGTCACTGTTTGTGTCCCAGTGAGCTAAATTTCAAACCCCAGCCTCCTGAATTTGGAGCAAGCAATCAGAAAGTAATTTTATGGAATGTTTCCCTTAAGCTCTTGGGGGGAAAGAGTGAGAGCTGAGCTGAACTGAAATCCTGAGAGGGCAAAACGTGAAGTGTAGGAGCTTTGCCCATCTTTAATTTTGGGGAAGTGAACTTGAACGAGACAAGGCTGCTGCTGCATGCTGAGCTCTGCAGGTGTGTTTGGAGCCTCGTGGCACACTGTGAATCCCTGCTGGTGGATGTTTTGGAGCTGAATCCCTGCTGGTGGATGTTTCAGAGGTGAATCCCTTCTGGGGGACATTTTGGAGCTTTCGTTTTGCTCCTCTCCTTTCAGCTCCCTCCATGGGAATGCGGGCAGTGCGGGGAGGACCCTGCTGCAGGCGCCCAATGGCATCCTGGCTGCGGTGGCTCTTGTCCTGCTTTCCTTTTAATCTCATTCTAGCGTGACTGTGGAGCCAGGGCCGAGCAGCTCGGCTGCTTTATCCCCTAATGCAGCGTGCTGGCGAGGAGGGGGAGCCCGGCACGGCCCCCACCACGCTCCACTGACCCCCGGTGCCCCCCAGCTGGGGCTCCTTTCTGCCTGGCTTTGTTGTGTCTCCCCGTGGCGTGTCCCCCTGCCACGCAGGGCTGGCTCTGCTGTCCTCGTGGGAGACTCGCTGGGGTCTGGAATTTGGAAATCCCATTGCTCGTTCGGGACTGACAGATGCCAGCGACCGTGTCGCCCTCAGCCCCCTCTGTGAATTCATTGCTGGGCTCTGAGCAGCTCTGACAAATGCTGGCAGTGTTTTGGGCAGCTGCTGGAGCGAAAGCCAGGCTCGGGAAGGGGCTGGGGAGCCCCGAGCCCACCTGTTCCCACACACAGGCACCCCTCTATCCATCTCCAGGGTGTTTTCGTCATGGCTCTGAGTCGCTGTGCTCAAATTACAGACTTAACTGCTGCCTGCTTGCAGCTCAGGAGCTCTGCTTAATCTGCTGGCCTCTTAATCTTTCTTTTTGTCCTTTCTGTTGCTGTTTGTCATCCCAGTGAGTTTTGTTGAGGAGTAAGTCATTCCTTGGAGAGCCAGGCAGGGTGAAGCCAGTCCTGTTTCTTCATTCCTGGCAGTGAACACGCAGGGATCCCTGTGCCAGCTTGATGAGGGCCCCATCCACTCATGATCCCACTGTTCCATCTGGATCCCCCTGTCCCTTCTGGGTTTATCCCTTCGGAGTGATGATGCAGTTGCTGTAGCACACATTTTCCAGTCAGTGTGTGGAGTCAGGACATCTCCAGAGACTTTCCTGGCATCCTTCTCATGGTAGGGATCAGGGCATGGAGTCAATTGTGCTCTCCTTTCACCCTCGTTTGGTTTGGGTCCTCCACAACCCTCTCCAGCATGGTGCCTGTGAAATCCTGATGTTTTCCTGGACATAGATGACCTGGATGTGTTTGGGGTCTATCATGTTACCTTCTACACTCCTTATACTCAGAGTGAGGATGGTGCTTTTCCCCCAGTGATGTCGGAGTTTGGGATGATGCACACAACTGATGGCAGAGCCAAGATTTAGGAGAGCCTGCCCTTCCCAGGCTGCAGATCCTGAAAATCTGTGGTTGTGTGTCCTACCTCAGTTTCCCCACCTCTTCCACCTTCCAGCTCAGCGCAGAGGTGGGAGGACGCCTCAAGGCTAAGCATCTTTAGTGCTGGCTTGTGTTCCTTGTCTCGGAGCCTGGCTGCTCCAGGCTGCTGCTAATCTGTTTTGGGGCCTTAGAAAGCAACAAAGGCTTATCTGAGCCGCTGGCTGAAAATAGAAATGAGTGTCAGGAGGACGTCTCGGTGCGAGGCCCTGCCGACAGCCAGCTGGTGGAAACCTTCTCCGGGCTTACTGCCTGTGTGTAAAAGGCTGCCTTTGTTTCCTCCCAGCCCACACACTGACACCGCATTCCTGCCCTTGTTGCCAGATATTCCACGAGGCTCTCGCTGTTTAATCTCCAGGAGAACCCAGGGATAGCAGCCTGAGCTGTGTATCCTGGATGTGCAGGGCACTGGGAGCTGCTGGCTGACTTTGAGCTGCCCATCAGCTCTCTGTGCTCACTGTGATTTCAGGCAGGCAGTGGGAGTTGGAGGAGCTGGAGGGTTGGAAATGGGGAGAGCAGGCACGGAGCCAAAGCTCACTGAATTCAAAGGGTTTCTGTGCCGGCTGGAGCTTTGTGTTGAATGGAGCTGCCCAGGGATCAATAGGCTGCCCACAGCCACGGGGCACGTTGGCAGAGCTGCCTGTGGGCCTGTCCTGCCTGCTCCCCATTTCCTGGGGCAGCTGCCTTTCTGCAGGCTTTGGTTGCCCTCTCTCTCCCCATTGCTTCCTGCCCCCCGGGCAAGCCTTTTGGGATGGGAGCAGGAGCCAGCCCTGGCTGTTCCAGCTCTGACAGTTAAGCAAGGCGGGAGCAGAGCTGGTTCAGCCGCCCCAGCAGCTCCAGCAGCTCGCATGACTGCTCCAGGCAGGGCTGGGACTTCCCTGCTCCACTAACCTGGCATCGTCCTTCACTGCCTCTCCGTGCCTGGTGCCCGTGGGTCACCTCTGTGTCACCTTGTCCTCCTGTCTGGGACCGGGTCAGCAGTGGGTAGAGGCTGTGCTGGAGGCTTGGCAGCTTCTCACAGGGGATTAAGGGGAAATTTATTTCTTGAAGTCTGGCTGGGGTGGTTTCTGGTGGGGGGGGATGGAGGAGGAAATGAGAGCAGCCATTTCCAGTCCTTTTCCCCATCATCCTGGTTTATCCCATGCTGGGAGACTTCTCTTAAGCAGGAAGGCTCTGAGAACTAAACACATCCTTCCAGAGCACCTCCTTTGCCACCTCCTGCTCAATCCTGGGCACGGCACTGAGCTGGGCTGCACAGAGAAGCTTTATGTGCCCCACTGTGAGCTCCCCATGCTGAGGAGGGCTGTGTTTCCCTGGGAAGCAGGATGAGGAGCTGTCCTTCCTTCTCCTGCCTGGAATCTGCTCTCACTGTGAAGGATTCTGCTGGTGGAACAGCCATCTGAGGCAGCTCCAGCCCTTGCAGCCCCTTGATCTTTACACAGCCTGGAGGGTGGATTTGGTGCATCTACTGGTATCCAGGTTGCTTGGCTCTTTACCAGGAATGCTGCAGAGGGGTTGGTGCTGAGGGTTTGGCTTTTCTCCCTGCTCTGCTCTCAGCTGAGGGCCAGCATCTCTCAGCAGTGCTCTCACAGGTTGTGTATCCCCAGTTTGAGAATGAAGACATGTGGGATGCTGCTGGTTGTGCTCACCAGTGTCTCCTGATGCCTTGGCCAGGTCAGTGCCTCATTCCCCTGGGATCACTGCCCTGCTGCCTTCTGTATCCATGAGGCTCAGGGAGAGCAGCAGCACCTCCCAGGCTTTTCAGGTATGCTTGAGCTGAGAGTGTTTGTGTGTGTTTAGGAGGCTCCATGAAGTTGTGTGTTGCATCCACAGAGATCTCTGTGTGTTGCAGGAAGCAGTGATCCTTGTCCTCACATGAGGCTCCGTGCTGTGCTGGAAACATTTGGAGAACAGCACACCTGAGATTTTAGCTGCAGATGAGGATGTGGCAGCTTGGAGGTGGAAGCTCCCTCATTTCAGAGCTCTGTGCTGGTGACATTGCCAGGGCTCTGACTGCACTGTCCAAGAGCTCAATCAGCCCTCCCACCCCTAATTACAGGGTTGTATCAAACCAGGAAAGCAGTCACGAGCGGTTGGACTCAACGCTTCATCTCCCACGGGCAGGAACAAGCAGCAGAGAGAGGCAGCTTGGCCCTGGCAGGAGCAGGTGCTGGCAGCGTTCCTGCTGCCCTACCTGAGCATGGCACGTGTCCCTGCTGTGCCCCTGCCTGTCCCCTGCCTGTGCTGCCTGCCCCAGACACCAGCAGGGGCTGGGAGGGGTGACTGGGACGGGGGAAGCAGCAGTGGTGACACAGAGGTGAAGGACACAGAGGTGAAGGACAGGCTTTTCTCTTCCCCAGGTGTACAAGGGCTTGGACATCATCACCAACAAGGTTTCCCCTCAGGAGCAGCGTCTCTGCAGACACCACATGATCAGCTTTGTGGATCCCCTTGTCTCCAACTACACCGTGGTGGATTTCAGGGACAAAGCCGTGCCTCTGATATCCTGTGGTGCTGCAGCCTCTGCCTGGCTGAGCAGGAACAGGCTCCCCCCATCCATGGCCAGAGGGATCAAAGGCTGGGCTCTCCACATCCCAACTGACTCTATTTTTTGGGAGGATTCTGCTGGTCAGAGGGGTTTGGGGCTTCTTTCACCCAGCTAACCCTCAGGACAGCCCAGGGAAGATCTGTACTGAGTGTTACCATTCCCGGCCGTCTTGGGTGTCCCCGAGTTTTGGTGGTGGCTGGCAGAGGTGACAGAGAGTAATGAGAGATGAGAGACACCTCTAACCCTGTCCTGCAGCCTTACTGGTTCCCTGGGGCTGGGGGAGTGGGATCTGAGCCCCAGGCTGCTGCTGCCACAGCCCTTCCCCCCTGCTCTGCATCTCTGCTTGCTCTCCTTGACTCTGGCACATTGAAGATATCTTTGCCCGGGACAAGATCCCCATTGTTGTGGGAGGAACCAACTACTACATCGAGTCCTTGCTCTGGAAGGTCCTTATCAACACCAAGGTACTGTGAGGGGCTGTGAATCTCTTTGGGAAAGGATGAATCCCGTGTTTAGGGCAAACTTCCTGCATTTTGGCACAGTGCTGTCCCTGCTGGAGAGGGACAGGGAGAAGCTGAAGGCTCTCCTTCACCCCATGACTGTGGAGTGTCTTGTTTCTTGCACTGGCCTCGCACAGGGTTTGGTTCAGGGTTTGGTTCAGGGCTGTCCTGTGCCCCACAGGAGATGCCCAGCAGTGTCCCCAGGCCGGACAGTGACAGGAAAGTGGAGCTGGAGCAGCTGGACAGTGCTGAGCTCCACCGGCGCCTGAGCCAGGTGGACCCGGAGATGGCGGCCAAGCTGCACCCCCACGACAAGCGCAAGGTGGCCAGGTGAGCTTGGTGTGCCAGGGGCAGGAGCTGCCAGGGCCCAGCACCCCTTCCCAAGGGAATTGTGTGCCTGGGAGCATGGCAGGATGAGCATTCCCACCCCAGCTGGATGCTCCTGGGTTTTTCAGCCGGTGCCTGGGGACCTTGGGGCGCTGGTGCTGGCGACTCTCTGGGATCTGAGCCCTTTGGCCACACAGCCCCAGCCTAAGCTGCCCCTGGGGTGCTGGGCTGTGCTCTGGGGCTGCTCCTGCTCCGTGCCCCAGCAGCAGCAGGCTTTGTCTGGAGCTATTTAAAGAGCAAGCTGCCCTGCTGGCTGAGTAACATAGCTGAGCTCTGTGGGAACAGCACGGCAGCAAGACCAGGCTTGCTGCTCTGTCCCAGCCGAGCCCTGGCCCCGGGGAGCAAAACACCGCCCACCCCATTCGCACGGTGCAGGGGGATGGAGGGTTGGGCACCAGCACAGCTCCTCCACCTCCCTCCTTCCTTGCCTGGGCTGGGCTGGGCTGGTGGTAAACTTCCACAGCAGCATCTCAGCACTGGTGCCTTCCCTGCAGCCCTGCCCGGCTGGAAAGGGCAGGGCTGGAGCCAGATCCCTGTCCCCTGCAGGGCTTGTCCCAGAGCCAGGCAGGAGTGGGTGGCTGTGCTCTGGGCTCCTTGTGTGCCAGCACTGCACCCCCAGGAGCTGGGTGTGTGTGGATGCCGGGCACGGGACGGAGCTGGAACCTGCCCTCCCCCCACATGAGAGGGTTGGATCTCAGCGAGTGTCTGCGGTTCCCTTTGCTGCAGCCCCCGGGGCTGCTGGGGCAATGGGAATGCTCGTTCTCACCCAGCCTCTGAGCTCTTTGTATCTCTGCTTCCAGGAGCCTCCAAGTGTTTGAGGAGACAGGGATCCCCCACAGTGAAATCTTGCACCAGCAGCAGGAGGAGGAAGGTGGGGGTCCCTTAGGTGGACCCCTGAAATACCCACATTCCTGCATCTTGTGGCTCCACGCAGACCAGGCAGGTGAGAGCGGGCTGCTGGCTGGCTGAGGAAGGGCTGACTCCCTGCTCCTGCCCTGGAGAAGGCAGCAATTCCTCTTGCATCACTGGGTGTGCCAGAGAACTCCCTGACCTGCTGGGCTCTGCCTTGCTCAGGTGGAGCAGCAGCCTGGCAGTGCTGACTCATGTCCTGGCAGGCTGTGCAGCCCCAGGACACAGCTCCTCAGCGTGTCCTGCTGTCCTGCTGCAGCTCTGGATGCACGATTGGAGAAGAGGGTGGATGACATGGTGGCTGCAGGGCTGCTGGAGGAGCTGCGGGACTTCCACCGCCGCTACAACCAGGAGAAGGTGGCAGAGAACCGGTGGGTGAGCAGCCAAATCCTCTCTGCTCCTCCCTCTGGAGGTCTCCCACTGTTCCACAGGACATGGCTGTGACCCCTGCCTTTGGTTCTCCAGGCAGGATTACCAGCATGGCATCTTCCAATCCATTGGCTTCAAGGAATTCCACGAGTACCTTGTCAGTGAAGGGAAATGCTCACCAGAAACCAGTGCCCTGCTGCTGGAAAAAGGTGGGAGGAGCACCCTGTGTGCCCCACAAAGCTCCAGATGACACCACAAGATGGTCTAAGCCAAGGTCACAGCCCCAGCTGCACCTTTCTCTCTGCATTTCCCACTTCTGCCAGCCAGAGGGGCAGGGACTCATTTTCCAGTGCTTGGAGAGCATCTCTGAGCACACCCAAAACAGCTCCTCCCTCCCCTGAGGCCTCTTTGCAAGATGTACAGTGTGACTTGGGATGTGGAGCAGGTCCACTTGGGTGATGGGATCCCAGCTGGGCTGTGAATGCTGTGGAGAGCAGGGCTGGAAAAGAGGAATGCAGCAGAACTCAGCCTGTCAGCAGCACTGTGGTCAGGAGGAATGTGGGATCAGTCAGCAGGGATGCACCCTTGGGTGGTGTGTTATTCTGGAATGTCTGGGCTGATGTTGGAGGGGAGCTGCTCTCCACACAGAGAGGGCCCAGGCAAAGTCCATCTGTGCCAAGGAGGGTTCAGTGTGAAGTGGAGGTGGAGACTGAAGAAACCACAGAAATGATAAAAGGCTTGCAAACAAGTCTGATGCAGAAGGAGCTTGTTGTGTCTGCTCAGGAGACGATTAGGAGGGGTTAGATAAGTCTGGTACTAAATATTGAGCAGTTGTAGAGTGGTAAATCATCCTCTGCTGGGTGGGATGAGCAATCCTGGGCTCCATTTTTGCAGAGAATTGGGCATTATGAGAGCAGTGCAGCATTTGAACAGGTTGTCCTACTGCTAAAAGCTTCAAGGTGGACGGTTTGGGCTCTTTGCACCCTCTGTTTATTCAGGGATATTTGGGGTCCCTTGTCCAGCCTTTCCACATTGCCACTGACCCTCCACTGTGTGTCAGGGCTCAGCCTCTTAGTGCAGGCACAGACCCCCAGACTGACAATAAAAATAATTCTTATGGTGCTAAACTTCTTCCTTGTGTGATTTCCCTCCCCTGGAGCCTCTCACTGACCTTTTAGATTTTTTTTCTTTTGTTTAACTCCTCTGTTCCAAAGGGATCCAGGCCCTCAAGCAGGTGACCAAGAGATACGCCCGGAGGCAGAACAAATGGGTCCGGAACCGCTTCCTGAAACGTGAGTCCTCTGCTGCCACCTCTCCTCATTCCCCACTCCAGCCCCAGAGGGGACACTGGTGCTTTGGGGCAGCCTGTGTTTGGGAGTCTGCTCCCAACCAGACCCTCCAGGAGTCACCCAGGGTCCCCATCCACCCACGAGGCTCTGCCTCCCCCAGTTCCCTCCTGCTGGTTTGGGTTGCTGGGTGGATATTGGAGGGAGCTATTACATAAGGGCAAATATTTACCTAATGTCATCAAACTCCTCTTTAAATCAGAACAATAGCAGGAGTGCAGTTACTATGGTTCTGTATAATTTTGTGCTATATTTAACAGAATTTGGAAAAACTAAAGCCACAGCTGATCATCTGATTTTGAAAGAGAAGAGAAGAATATGTTAGGTTTGCATTCCCAATCTGTCCTCAAGATGATGGCACATGCTCTCTTACTAGCCCTGAGCAAGGAGACTCAATCCCAAGAAATATTTACAAAATCACCTTGCAGCCCTGCAGGGCTGTGATGCTTTTGGAAGACCCTGCCTTTGGGTTCCTGCCCTCTCCCTCTGTCCCCATGTCCCCACCTGGGGCCAGCAGTGCTGGGGGATGTCACCTCCTGCTCTTCCCCCCCCGCCCAGCCAAGGGGTCCCACTGCCCTGGCCTCGAGCCCCTGGGCATCTCCCAAAGTGCTTCTTGAGGCTGAACAAAGCTGGTGGGTGAAGCATTCTCCCAGTTACCCTGGAAATGCTGATCTGCTGGCCCTGGGCAAGGTCCTGTTCCCCTGGACTTGTTTGTGGTGCAGGATCATCTCAGATGATGGAGAGATGGAGATACTAACATAAGGGTAAATTTATTTGTGTGCTTTTATGGGGGTATCTATTAATTTTTAATTTATCTTTTGCAGTTGGGCTAAATGTGAATGAGTTCTGCTTATTGTTCAGGGCTTTGAACATGAGTGTGCAGTAATAATTGGTCGGAGATAATTAGCACAGATATTGGTCGGAGATAATGACCAGCAGCTTGGGCACTGATGGGGCACAGGTACTTCCCTGCCAGCACAGGTACTCATCTCACCTGTTCTGTCACATCCTGTTCCCACTTGCACCAGGAAGACACAGAGAAGTTGCTGCAGTTTGGGGAGTGCCAGGAGTGCTGGGGTGGGCACTGCAGGTGGAGTGGACGTCGTGGTTTGTCCAGCTGATAGTGAAGTTTGATTCTTCTTTGCTCAGAGTTCAGGGTTAAAAATGGCTGTGAATAGCATTGCCCCCTTGCATTAGTAGCAGAATTATTTGCTTGGTTTGCTTCTGTTCAGCCTGGCTGAAACAGCCCTCTGGCACACAATTCCTTGTGCTGGTCACTAAATCCTGTTAATAATGTGCTGTGGGAGCTGCCATCTGTCCATTCAGGGGTACTCCTGGATGTTATGTTATTGATAAGTGACATATTGCATGCCCTATTGTACTGGTTTGAAAGCAAAACCAGTGAGAGACTCCAGTAATAGGAAAAAAGAGAAAAAATGAAATACATACAATAATACAAAAGAAAACCACTGACAGTCAGAATACAACCTGACACCCTGTCAGTCAGGGTGTCGGCAGCAGTGCCATTAAATGGTGGCTGCATCCTCCTGGATGTGCAGTTTTCCTCCCCAGGCCCAGGGATGATGTGCAAGGCTCTGGTTTTCCTCTGGGATCCAGTGGGAAAAGGCTGCTCTGATGTTCCCAATGCCAGCTTGGATCCGGGTAGGAAATGCTCGGCTCCTCCCCCTGGCTGGAGCATCTCCCCATGGGATGATGGAATTGGATCAGCCATGGCCTGGGACTGCATGGCCATGGCCAGGAGAGATCTCCTGCAGGGAGGATGGGCTGTGGGTAAGATTTTATCAGATGATTTTATCAGATACCTCTCACAGAGATAAGGATCACCACCCCTCCTCCTTTAAACCCATGGTGATAGAATACACAGCTTTACATTGTAACCCAGGACAGGTGTATATCAGTGATATATCACTGACACACACACACACACTCAGACACACCCAGATATCACATGCCCCTCATACAGTAAGTTATTAAAAAATTTTTAAAAAGAAATTTAAAAAATAGTAAAACTTAAAAAAAAAGTTTTGAAAAATTAAAAAAAAACCTTTAAAAATTAAAAAAAATTAAAAATTAAAAAATTTAAAGTATGCACTGAGTGTGCAAACGAGTGTGCAAATGAGTGTGCAAGGAGTAGGTGACGAGTGTGCAAATGGGTGTGCAAGGAGTGTGTAAATGAGTGCAACGAGTGTACAAAGGGTGTGCAAATGAGTGCAGCGAGTGTGCAAAGGGTGTGCAAATGAGTGCAACGAGTGTGCAGAGTGTGTAAATGAGTGTGCAAATGAGTGTGCACTGAGTGCAAGAAGTAAGAAGTGTGCAGAGTGTGAAGAGTGCAAGAGGAGTGTAAGGGGTGTGCAAGGAGTGAGCAATGAGTTGAATAAGTGTGCATGTGTGTCAGGAGTGTGCAATGAGTGTGCAAGGTCTGTGCAATGAGTGTGCAAGGGGTGTAAGGAGTGTGCAAGAAATGTGTAAGGAGTGAGAAGTGTGCAATGAGTGTGATTGATTGCTCGACTCTCGACTGCTAATGCCTGCCGATCGATTAACTCAGCGATCGACTGATCGCGGCTGTCGATCAGCTCGGCAATTGACTGATCGTGACTGCCGATCAATTAGCTCGGCGTTTGACTGCTAATGTCTAATCGATGATTCAGTGCTTGATTGCTCCTGCTTTTGTTGCACACTCAGTGCACACTGGTTGCACACTCTTTTCACACTCATTTGCACACTCCTTGCGTATTTCTTGCACGCTCCTTGCACACTTATTCACATGCATTGCACACCCCCTACTCCTTGCACACACCTTACAGACTCCTTGCACACTCAGTGCACACTGGTTACACACTCCTTTGCACACTCCTTGCACTCATTGCACACTCATTTACACACTCAGTACACACTCGTTACACACTCCTTGCACACTCACACTCCTTGCACACTCATTTGCACACTCCTTGCTGCGCTGCCAGGGCTCCGGCTCAGGGGGTGGCTGCAGTGCCGCGCTCTGTCCACAGGGCAGCCGCAGGAGCTGTTCCGGGCTGATCTCCTGCCCCTCCTGGGACGAGTCCTGCCCGCAGCCTCTCATCCCAGACACTCCAGAGCCAGCTCTTCCTCCTGTACCCCTGTACCCCTGTACCCCATCCCCTCCCAGCAGCAGGGCCAGCAGCAGCGATAAAATCCCAAGCAGAGGCTCAGCCCCGTGTCAGGCACCACTAGATGATGACAGTCACAACATCGCTGCAGCTTATCCTGCCAAATGCTCCTGAGGGGCTCAGGGAGGGGGTCCCCACGCACCCACACATGCTCCTGGCAGGGAGAAAAGCCCATTTGGCAGCTGCCCTCCAGATTAGGAGCAGGAGCCCCGTGGCTGCTGCGAGCCCAGGCCGTGCTCTCTGCAGTGGCAGGGAGCCAGCAGGACTTCCCCATCCCAGCCCCAGCCTTGGAGCAGGGCCAGCAGCAGCAGCTGGGAGCCGGGCACTTGTTGAAAGGTGCTCAGTAGGGGCAAAACAACAATAAAATAAATAATAATAATAAAAAAAAGAGAGGAGGCAGGGTGAAACTGGAGTAAAAAAAAGATGGGCTTTGAAGGAGGCGCAGGAGTTTTGCCAGAGCCATGTGCTGAGTGGCTCAGCTCACCTTTCTGGTGGCAGGTGTGCTTCAGATGGGCCTGTCAGGGGCTTGTTTGTGGGCACAGCAATAAAACCAGCACCTGCTGGGGACTGGCACGTGGAGCCTTTGATGGCTTTGTCCAGGCAGGGACAGCCAGGTGCCTGTGGAGGGCAGGTGAGCCACAGAGAGCAGCCGGGTCACCCAGGGAGCAGGTGCTGTCTGATGGCAGCTGCTCCACCCTGTCCAGCCTGCAGCAAGTGCCCAGTGCCCTGGCACTGGGCCATGTGGAGACCAAAGGGGTGGCTGTGAACCTGTCCCTTGTCAATAGTAAAGCATCTCCTGCCATGTCCTGCTGCCAGGAGCCAGGAGCATCAGCCCCTGCACAATCAGTTCCAGCTCTGAGTGGGAATCTGCACGCTCAGATCCCTCAGCCAGGCTCCATGTAAGCGTGGTGTGATGGCTTTGTGCCTGGATCCAGCTCTTTCATCCTCCCAGCCTCCTGTGGACCAGGGCTGAGGAGATTGTTGTTGTGATGGGCTGTTGGCACACTCAGATTCCAGAACACTCTTCTCTGAAAATATTTCACTGAATCCTGAGGTGTTCTTGCTCCTTGAAGGAAGGAATTTTGGCTCTGGAGAGCCTGGTTCTGTTGGCTTCTGAATGCTGATAGAAAAAAGCAGATGCCTCTGCTCCCCCTGGGTTCTGGGAGGGGGTGCTGTGGGTTTCTGGTGCTGACCTGCCTCGCTGTGTTTCTGTAGGTCCTGGGCCCAATGTTCCCCCAGTTTATGGCTTGGAGGTGTCTGATCTGCAGCGGTGGGAGGAGGATGTGGTGAAACCTGCCCTGGAGATCGTGGAGAGCTTCATCCAGGTACTGAGGAGCTGGGCTTAACACTGACTGACTTCTCTGTGTCTCTTCACTTGGCACACAGTCTCTCCCTGGAGCAAGGCTGGCTGTTCACTGCCCAGCCTTGGCATTTCCTTGCAGTAGCACAAGTTTGTTGTCTCAGCTGAACATTTTCCCCAGTGCTGCACTTTGGTAAAACTCCATTGTCTGCCTTGCCAACCTCAGCGTCTGAGCCTGGCAAGCTCCCCTCCCAACCTCTGTGAGACTGAGCACAGGCAAATTTTCATGGCAGAGACCAATTTGAGGCATTCTTTTGATCTGCAGGGCCGTGAGCCCCCGGCAGAGCCCCTGAGGATGGAGCAGGACGAGGAGAACAAGCGGAGCCATCGCGTGTGTGAGCTCTGTGACAGAATCATCATCGGGGACAGGGAGTGGGCAGGTAGGGCCCAGGAGGGCACCTGGGAGGGCTCTGCTTCTGTGGGGTGATGGAGCAGCTCCCCTGTGGCTGCA
This sequence comes from Toxostoma redivivum, assembly GCA_013397375.1. Taxonomy (NCBI): domain Eukaryota; kingdom Metazoa; phylum Chordata; class Aves; order Passeriformes; family Mimidae; genus Toxostoma; species Toxostoma redivivum. The sequence continues at coordinate 291,959 of VXBI01006140.1, forward strand.
TGACCCCCAGCTCACAATCCTGGCCTTTCCAGGATTGTTTGCAGGAGCTGTGCCATCCTGAACCATCTGTCAGGATTCTTCCCCCCCTTCCCCAGCACCCAGTAAACACAGAGAGCATCACACCACGGATCTGATGTGGCATCCAGCTCAGAGCTGCTGTCTTTAGTCAGGGCTCCTGGTCCTTCACAACACTGGGGATGTTTCCTCAAAAAGCACAGAGCAAATCTCCCTCCTCTAAAATTCTGTTGTGTAAATGGAAGTTTCTAAATGTTTTTAATAGTTCAGTTTTTCTCTCATTTTCTCAAATATTTTTTATTTGTGTGTGTTTTTCTTTTTAAATTATTCCTAGCTTAATAGTAATAGAAAAGGGATTTTCTATTTTCCATAGACTTACTTTAAAAGAGCTCAGCTGGAATCAGATTAAGTCAGTGAGTTTATCTGTGCTGGGAGGCTCATGCTGAGAACCAGAAACAAAAAGTCACAGAGAAACTGGCTGCAGAAATGAAACTGGTAAATCTCCATGTGTTGCCCAAATACAGGATGTGCAGGGTCATGGTTTAACCCCAGCATCTGAGCCCCCCACAGCCACTCACCCACTCTCTGTCTCTGGGAGAGAGAATTGCATGGCTAAAAGTGAGAAAATTTGTGGGTTGAGTTAAAGTTCAATAGAGAAAGCAAAGCAAGACAAGGAATGAATTCACTGCTTGTTGTGGTTGGGCAGATGCTCAGCCATCCCCAGGAAAACTGGGCTCCAGCACATCTAACTTGAGTTTGGGAAGACAAACTCCATCATCCCCATGTCCCCCCCCTTTCCTCCTCCTTCCCCCCAGGATGGTCTGGGATGTCCCTGGGGTGAGCTGGGGTCAGCTCTCCCAGCTGTGTCCCTTCCAACCCCCTGTGCATCCCCAGCCCTCTCTGTGTTACTCTGAGGAGCAGAAAAGGCCTTGAGACAGTTCCAGAGCTCTCAGCAATAAGAAAACATCCCTGAGTTATCAACTCAGCACAAATCCAAACACAGCCCCAGAGCAGCTACTGTGAAGGAAATCAACTCTGCCCCAGCCAAAACCAGCAGATGCAGACACAACCAAAGATAAATTTCCCAGGTTGTTGGCTTGGAAGGAGTTGCTTATTCCTGACTGAGGCGGGGAGGTGCTGAAAGCAAAGAGCTGGCTCTGAGTAGGAGGCTCCTTGCAGTGAGATCAGTTAAATGCAGTTTTTATTTTAGCCAGCTGTCTCAGGAGCTGCTTTGAAGGAGCTCTGCTTGTCTAGAACTGAAAACTTTCAGTGTCCCTGCCATCTTTTAGGTCCAGTAAGTTCTGTGACCGAGTGGGAGCTCCTCGAGGTCCCCCCAAATCCCACAGCTGCAGCTCCAGGTCCTTAGGGGTGTCACCCCAGATAGCAATCGATGGTGACAATGCCTCCCTGAGGCAAGAGCAGCTGTTATTCTCTGTATCCAGCTGAACTGGGCCCAGATCCCCAGATGGTGGGAGAAAAGTGCTCCAAATCCTGGGTGTTACTTGTGCCTGCAAAATGGAAAAGGAAGGTGAAAACAGTGGTGGGAGCTGAGTGGATCTGCACTCTGCTCTGTTTTCTTGGGTTACAGAGAGTTTGGGGAGCTGCTTCCCAGTGCCCTGCTGGCAGGATTTTAAAATTGTATCTGGTTTTACAATTTATGTGGACTTGACAAGCACAGCTCCACAGAGAGCAGCAGCAATTGGCACTTCCTCAGCCACTGTAGCTTTGGTGTTGCTTGTGACAAATTGCAGGAGGTGAGACTATCTCAGGCTGAGGGTGACCCTCCAGCATTGTTATAAAGCAGCAGCTTTGCATGTGATTTCATCCTTTGGCAGAAAAAGGATGGATGGAAAACACCTGAGGGCCTTGATTCAGCGAGCACATACCCTCCTTTAATTAAGGCCCTGCTTGAAAAGTTTGTGCTTTAATTGCTACTCTGATCTCTTGGAAATGGCAAAACCGCCCTGCCGAGATGGTCAGACAAAGCCCTGAGATAAAACCACTGATAAGGAGGTTTGGCTGTCCTTAAGGATGTGATTTCACAGAGAAATGCAGCTCCTGCTGCTCCAAACCAAATCCCTGGGATTACCCCTCTGTTCCCATCTGACTCCTGCTGCAGTGCTCTCATGGCTGGGGCACTGCCCTGGAGTTATTCAGAAGTTTAATTCTGCTCCAGGCTTTTCCCTGGCTGCCCTGTGGGATGCACAGGATGTTCCCAGTGCTGTGGTGCAGGGATCCAGTCCTACAAATGATCCTGGCAGTTCTCCAGGGGGAGCAGGGAGTTGCACAACTTCACCTGCAGCCTGCTAAGTGCCACCTCCTGGGGAGCACATTCCCTCTTCCCTGGAGAGGCTGGGAGCAGACTTGTGGGGAGTGGCAATCTGGAATCTTCTGCTTACACAGAACCAGGATTTTTCCCTCCCTCAGTTCTTCTTGAGGAGGTTTGGGAGCTTTTCTTCTGAGCTCTGATAGTTTGGCCTGGAAGTATCCAGAGGAACAGCCAGGGCAGAGTTTGGGAGTTCATTTTTCTTCAGGAGTGAATTGTGTAGGAAAGGAGGGTGCTCTGCCCTGTATGGGGGGTTCAGCTGTTTCCTCTTCCAAATTCCACAGATTAAATGCTCTGTTTGCCTGTTCCTCCAGCTCACACACGGTCCAAATCCCACCTGCACCACCTGAAGAAGAGGAGGAAGCTGGAGGCATCCAGCCATGCCAGAGGGACCGTGGGGGACAGTGGGGACACAGAGACCTCAGACGAGGATGGCAGCCTGCCTTTGCCTTAGGCCTGGAAAAGGGAGCAGCTGTGCATCCACCTGCATGGAGAGGAAGCTCCTTAGTCCTGGGCAACCTTGAACCAAGGAGCTGAGTAATTTTTTTAATTTTTTTTTTTTGGGATGAGGCAGGTGTGTGACGGCTGCATGGGATCCTCTTCATGTGGCCTCATCCTGCTGTGTTCCCATGCTCCCCCAGCCCTGCCTGGAACGGGCTGGGCCCCGGGGCAAGGCTGCTGGGAGCCTTCTCCCATGCAAAGTGTGAATTCCTGCCAGAGCTGCATCCTTGGGATGGCTGAGCTGCTGCTGTGTGGTTGTGTGGATCTCAGAGACAGAAATACCCCGACTCCTCCAGCTTGGCCAGGAGTGCAGCTCTGAGCTGAGCCAGCTCTGGCTGCCTTTATTGTGGAGAGAATATTTTCTTTTTGTTCTTTTATATGCAAATAAAGTTACAGGATTATTGTGGGTTCCCCTCCCTGTTAACAAGCGCGGTTTCCTTGCTCTCTGATTCTACCTGGCCCCAGTTCCCTGCTCTGGGCACAGGGCAGGAGATCCAGGTCTGGTTCCTTCTCCCAGTCACCTTTTCCACAGCTCCTGAGGGAGCTGAGCAGATGTTCCCAGCGTGGTGGGGGCAGGGAGCCCTGTGCACACAGCAGGTGCAGGAGGAGCTGGCACCTGTTAAACAGGAACTTGGAAATGATCTCATCGAGTTTGCAACAGATGAGCCTGTCCTAGTTAAGGCAGAATTCCCAGGGGGTTACACTGTGGTTTGGCACTGAGAACCAGCCCTGAATTTGAATCCAAGCTACTGAGCAGCAAATTCCTGGTGCTGTGTCCACCAGGCAGGAGGATGTGAGTGCCATTTGTGCCTGGAATGCTGCTCTGGTGAAACCAGGACAGCCTTTCCAGGGCATTTGGGATTCTCCTGGCAAGTGCAAGCCTGGGAGGGTTGGAGGGTTGGTAGAGCACAAGTTTTTCCTTGTGCTGTGCCATGTGGCAAGAGCCAGGACTCACCCTGCCAGGGAAGGGCTGCGTGGGTGGATCTGCCGGCACGGGCTCTGGAGATTCCTGCTTTGGTGGGGATTAGATTAAACCTCCAGTTTGTGTTCCTCAGTGTGGAATTATTCCTGCAGCACCCCAAGGGGCAGCTCCTCGGGCTGTGGGAGCTCAGACTGAAGGGAACATGCAGGGAGGAGCTGGGAATTTGGGGTGCTGGGTCTGTGCTGTGCCAGCTGAGCCTCTCCTCCAGCCCAGGCTTGTTTGCCATCCATGCTGACTCAACCCATGGATGTGGGCTCAGCCCAGTGCTGGAGCACACGGCCACGAGGTCACGGTGTGGAATTGTGTTCTCCCAGCCTGGATGGACAAAACATGAGCTGGGAGTGAAGCCCCATGTGCTGAGCTGGTTTGTGACAGACAGCTCTGAGATGTTGAGTCATCTCCCCAGGCCAGGCTGGGATCACTGGGGCAGTGCTGGGAAGGAGGGCTGGGATTATCTGCTCCAGCTCCTGAGTGCAGTCAGATGTCCATACTGGTAGAGATGGATTAAATATCTTTAATCGGTTTAATATGAACTTTGTTATCCCCACGGATACATGTTACTCCTCTTCCACAGGAGCCTGTTCTCTTCAGGAGCCCACTCGGGATGGGCTGTGCTGAGCAGGGGGGCCAGGGGCTCCCAGGCCTTTCCCCCTTGGTTCCCAGGTGTTCCAGGTGAACAGGGTGTGCCACACTTCCTTATCCATGCAGTGGAGTGGGGAGTGGAGGGAGGATGTGTGCCCTGATCCTGCCAGCACCACCATACAGGTGGGTTTTCTTCCTTGGAGAGGTGGGGGCTGCCACTGAGAAGTTCATTTAAGCAGAGCCTGATTTTATTTAAGCAGGGCAGCATCCCTGCCGTGGTTGCTCTCCAAGGCAGGTCACTCTCCTCGCTGTGTTGTAGCTGTGCTGTTTGAAGGTCTCCAGGCAGGGACTGGGATCGAGCTCCTGGCAGGGTCACACCAGTTCCTGGTGCTGGCACAGCTCCTGCTGCTCCTCCTGCTGCTCTGGGCCCTGCAGAAGGGACAAACAATGCAGGAATCGCTCGCCAGTCCCTGCCAGGGCTCGCTGAGAAAGTTGTTGTGGTCTCAGGTTTCAGGCTGCTGTCCCTGCCTTGGGGATGGGGAATGGCACTTCGCTCCATCTGCCCTCCGCTAATCCCCAGACAAACGCGGCTCTTCCATCTGTGCAGCCGGAGCCGCCGAGCCCATCACACCAGCCACTTAATCTAAATGGCTTTGGCCAAAGATAAGGTCATTAATTACCTGGGATTAGAAAACAGTCCAGGCCCGGCGTGGCTTGGCTCGCCATCAATTAAAGTCCTCGGCACCCTGGTCTGGCTGAGCATGGAGCCCAGAGCCCGCGCTGGAGCAGCTCCGTGTCCTTGCTGACCGGGTACCCTCCCGGTGGCACTGCCCGTCCTCGGGGCAGCCCCCTGGGTTGGGCACTGGCATTTTGTCACCGCGCTGGTGTGCTCCTGTCCCAGGCTGCTGGCAGGGCTGGGTGCCAGGCGGAGCAGGGGCAGATCCAGGGGTCCCCCCGGCACCGTGGCAGCCCAAATCCAGTGTCCAGCAGTGAGAGGTGCAGGGGCAGCACCCCCTCCTCTGCATCCCATTGAGTGCTGCCCCTGCCCACATGGGTGCCCTCTGTCCCCAGAGCTGTGAGCTCAGATGTCTCTGATGATCAAGGAGTCGTTCATCCCTTTTGGTTCCCTTTTCTCACCCGGTTTTGGCTCTAAAATGCTCCGACAGCAAATGTCCCATCCATGCAGCGCTGCCCTTTGCCAGGGTGGCATGTGCCACCTGCTCTGCCCTGCAAAGAGCCATGCTGGGGACAGTCAGGGCTGGGATGTGGCATGAATTTGGCCTCACCCCATCCTCACAAGCAAGGGGCACCACAGGGGGGATGTCACGGGCTCTGTGCCAGGGCCCAGCCAGCGCTGGGACACAGCTGCCACCTCTCCCAGCACCGGTGACCAGCTGGTGTCTGTGCCCCTGCTCACTGGTGGCTTTAAAGGATCTGGCTGTCCCTTAACTCCTGTTGGGGGGTCTTGAGTGGTGACGCTGTCCTGGCTCTTCCCAGCCCAGTTCCCACACTGCAGGGACGCTCCTGGGATGGGCCAGGGACCATCTGGGGGCCGGTGTCACCTGGGGACATCAGCTCCTGCAGACACGCAGCAGCTGCACTGAGCCGTGTCCTGGCCTCATCCTCAGCTCCCAGGTGGGATCCTGGGGGGATTTAACGGGGCCCTCGGGGTCCCTTTGTGCTCAGCAGGGCTGGGTGACACCGCTGCCATCACAGGACCAGCGGGTCAAAGGAACTAATGGGGAAACTGAGGTACAGCTGGGGCATGGAGCAGCTCGGGAGCAGGGCAGGGAGCCCATGGCAGCATTTCAGGTGGCTGTTGCAAATCCTGATGTTGCAAGAGCCTGAAAATAAAAGGAGCTGTCGGTTGGGATTGTGCAAGAGCGTGTCCCTGTCCCGCCCCGCGCGGGAGTTCGGCGGATTTGGCGGCAAACCCGGCAGGATCCTGGCACTGGGCCCGGGAAATGCCAGTGTCCAAAGGGCTGGGGGCTGTCCCCCCCCTCTGTCCCCCCTCTCTGTCCCCTCTGTCCCCCCCTGTGTCTGGGGAAGGGGTCCATGTAGTTTTGGGGACACGGGGGCTGCAGGTGGGTGGGATGGGTGTCCCCACGGTGGCACCCTGAGGAATTCCAGAGGGGTCCAGAGCTCCGGGAGCCGTGGGGACACTGCCCATGTGCCCCGAGCACACCTAGGGGGCACTGGGGAAACTGAGGCAGAGCTGCCTCGCACGAGGCTCTGGCTGTGTGGTGTCACCCATGGGGTGGCCCTTGTCCCCTCCCCGGACATGCAGGACAGGGCGGGGGGGGTCAGCAGTGCCAGGCGGGAAAGGTGGCGGGAATGAGGGCGCTGGCAGGACACCAAATCCGAGGGGACAGTGGCCCTGTGCCACTCTGGGGACAACCCTGAGGGTCCCTTTGGGGGTGACACAGCCCCACCAAGGGCTGGGACGGGGGGTCCTGCCCTGCGGGGGTCCCCCCTTAGCTCGGGGGCCTGCGGGTGGGGGTGCGAGGGCGAGGGGGTGTCCCCAGGGTTGGCTTGGCGCGGGTGGGCCGGCGTGGCTGCCATGTCGCGGTGTCACAGGGCCATCTGCTGGCAAAGGCACCGGCCCCTGGCGCCTCCGCAGCATCCCAGTGCTCCCAGTCTGCAGCTGCACTAGGGAAGGGACAGCCTCGGCTGTTTGTCCCTCAGGGTGTCACGGTCCCTGGGGTGGCGCGGGATGGGACACAGCAGAGACGGCCCCGCTCCGGCCACGAACAGATTAAATGTCATTTTATTTCACACCCCAAAAAAAATGTAGAAAAGAAGAGGTGAGTGTGGATTTAATTGCTCATATTAAAAATCTACCAGGTGAGACTGAGCCTTTTCCTCCAGAGTCAGTGCAGATCCACTGGGATAATTCTTCCTTCTTCCTTCTCCTCCTCATCCTCTCCCTCCTCCTCCGCTTGGGGACCAGCATGGGGACAGGGGCACCACCTGCCCCCTCCCCAAGGTGCCCCCGTGCCATGGGCACCCTGCTGCCAGCCCCATCAGCACTTCCCTTGCCCGGGTCTCTCCTGCCTGGCCCCGGTCCCCCCTGGCACAGTGTCCCCACGGTGCCACCCACACCTCGTGTCCAGGAGCTGATTTTTTGGGGGTGGGAAGGGGGGGCAGGAGCTCCCGGCGGGGGAGGGCGGCCTGGGGCCGTTTCGATTCGCTTTCGGTATTTCTGTGGATTCCTCGTTGTCCCTTTTCCCTCTGTACAAAATGAGCTGTATGGTCATGGGCGTCGGTGACACGGTGACGTGCGGCTCCGGGGCCGCCCCGCGCTCACTGCAGCAGGGCCCGGATCTGTTTGGACGTGGTGTCATCGTTGAGGTGCCTAGTGGTGTACCTGGACAGGGAGGGGACACGGGTCACAGCCCCCGAGCCGCTCTGCTGTCACCCCACTGTGTCCCCGCTGTGTCCCCCAGCGCCCGTCTCACCTCAGAGCATTCAGGAGCCCCTCGGTGCTGGTTGAGGGTTGGTCTTTCAAGACTTTAATGCAGCCTTTCATCTGATGGGGGCAGAGAGAGGGGCTGTGAGATCCACAGGGGGCTGCCCCCTTCCTCCCCATCCTCCTCACTGCTCAAACCAGGGACAGGGACCCTGGGGAGGAGTGGCACGGCTGTGACCCCACAGCTGTGACCCCAAGACCACTCACATCGATCTTGGAGGTCTTGGCAAAGGCCCCCACGGGGTGGACGTGGTCGTAGAGGATGATGACGCCGACCATCACCCTCATGCAGAAGAGCAGGGTCTCGGTGTTGGTGAAGCGGCTCCGGTACTCCCTGTGCCAGGAGAGACCCGACCTGAGCCTGGCTGGGGTGGCAGAGGGACTCCAGCACCGAGATGTCCCCCCCAAAACCCCAAAGTGAGGCACTCACGGGGTCTCCAGCATCACCCTGCACACGCAGGCCATGGTGCTCAGGCAGTCAGTGGTGTCCTCGATCGGGAGGGTCTTGTTCTGAAACCCAACAGATCCCAGCTGCTCTTTCCACCCCAAACCCCACGTGGAGGGATTCTCACCCACCCTGAGGGTACCCCCAGCCTCCCTCACCTCTGAGACGAACTTGGTGGTGGCATTGCTGAGCGTTTTCAGCATGGGGGTGGCCTCGGCGTAGAACAGGGACATCCTGTTGGCCATCTCGTTGTTCACCTCGCTCTCTGCATCCAGCTGGGGGGGTGTGAGGGGGGTCACTGCGGTGCCTGAGCCCCCCCAAGCCATTCCCAGCCCTGTGAACCCCCGGGGGAGCCAGCCCTGCTCGGGGGAGCAGCAGAGTCCTGTCACCTGCAGGTTGTTGATGCGATTCCGGCTGATGGTCCGTCTGTAGTAGCTGAAGTCGTTCTGGATGGCAGGGTTGGTCATCTGAGGGGGGACACCAGGGTTAGGGGTCCCAAGGGACCCTGCTGGCTCACAGCTTTCTGTGGGGACCCCTCCTGGTTGTCACCCCGCACAGGGGAAGCACCTTGAGCTCGTCGAAGCTGAGGGTGAAGTGCAGGATCTCTGCGAACTGCTTGGCCAGCGCTTGCTCCCGCTCCAGGTGCTGGGTCGGGGCGTAGGGGGGGCTCGTGAGGGCTTCCAGGAGGCTCCGCAGGGCGTTCTCTGCGGACAGAGCACCCCCGGTCCCCCTCTGCACCTCCACAGGGGAAACTGAGGCACAGCCCAGCATCCCGAGCTGAGCACACGCTCCACGGCCAGCGCTCCCGCAGCCTCCGGGCAGGGATGCGGGGTGCACGGGAATGATGCGCGGGGGGTCAGGCACTCACCCAGCCGCAGCGAGAACTCGTAGAAGCGTTTCAGCTTGGCGACCAGGGGGCACACGGCGCTCCAGGCGCGCTCCTGCAGCCGCAGGTCCCCGGGGTTTTGGATGGCCTGGGAAGGAGGGGAGAGCGCCAGCGGTTGCCCCAAGGCACGGTGAGGTGTGCGGGCGGCGGGAGCCGGGGCTGCACCCACCTCTCGGATCTCCTGCCCGGCGCCCGTGTAGGACTGCAGCTCGGCCAGGATGGTCTGTGCCTCCTCCAGCACGGCGTTCACCTGGTTCCACACCGCTGTCTCGGCCTCCGTCGGCTGCGCATCTGCAGGGCAGCGCCCCGGGGAGAGAAACCCGGAGGGCTCTGAGCGGGGCCCGGGGCGGGGAGAGCCGGATCGGGGTGCCAGCACCCCATCATCCCGCGGCTCCCCCGCCGGCCCGCAGCCCGTCCTGGCGGGATGCTCCCCCTGGTCCGCTCTCCTTGCCCGAGCTCAAGTCAAGCCGTGGAGTGGGGGGCAGGTGGGGGTGAGTCCTGGCTGCCCTGTGCCCGCGGTCCTGCTCACCACGACGGGTCCCCGAGTAGCGCTCGGCCCCGAGAGGCTGCAAAGTGCCCCGGGGGAGAGAGGTGAGGAGCGACAGCCCCCGGCCACGGGTCTGGCCCCCCTCCCCGGGGACACCCCCGGATGGCAAAGGTGGGGGAAGGACGTCTGGGATGGGCGCGATGCGATGGGCGACGGGGTGGGGGGGACAAAGAACTCAAAATGGTGTGGATGTGGAACTCAGGATAAGTACGAAACGAAAACGGAAAATAAAAATCCCATCTCACTTTCAAAGTCAAGGAAAAAATTAGGGCCTTGGTCAAGTTCGTTATAAGTCAACACTTTTAGAAGGTTCCCCATGTGAAACCTGCAAGAGAAGAAACAAGAGGAAAAAAGCATGATGGTGAGGTGGAGCCCGGGGAAGAGGCGCTGGGCTGGGGCAGCGGCGGTGGCCGGAGCCCCGTCCTGCCCCCCGCTGCTCCCGGGGGGCTCCGGGGGTCTCCCCGCGGCTGCTCCCGGCCCCGGTGCAGCCTCTTCCCCCCCGATGGTGATGAGCGCTGGCGGATGGGGTGATGGAGAGGGAGGAGCGAGGGGAGGAGAAGCCGCCGGGAGGTCCCTGAAGTCCCTGGAGTTTTGGCTACAGCCAAACCCCTACTCTAGTGCAGAGCCAGCCCCGAAATGAGGGGTCCTGGGGAGCCCCCAGAACCGCTGCCAGGGGGCTGTGGAGGGGCTGGAGGCAAGGAAAAGTTTGTGCTGCCTCAAAGGAGCCAGGAGGAGCAGGAGGATCCCTTGCCGTGGGAGTGGGGGGCGGTGTGACTCCATCCCGGGGTATTTTGGGGGGTCCCGGAGTCAGAGGGGTTGTGGGGAGCTGTGCACGGCCTGTCCCCGCTGGGGATGGAACGGGGGCAGGGGAGAGCAGATGCCACCGCATTCTTTTCACCCTCCTCACTCTTGCTCTGAGCTGTGCCCTGGGAGGAATTGCAGGAGGGGGAGCCAGGGGAGCCCTGGGGCTGTGCCCGGCCTGGCGTCCTGGCACAGTGGCCACCGTGTCCTGTACCTTCAGTGTCCAGCCTGGGGGGCCACGAGCCTTTCCTGTCCATTAGCCCAGATCCAGGGGAAGCTGAGGCAGGTCTCTGCTCCCCATCCCTCGGTGCAGGCTGCACTGACCTTCCCAGCAGTGCAGGTGGCTCGGATCGTTCCCTCCTCGGATCATTCCCTCCTCCTTTCCCAGCCCGCAGGCTGTCCCTGTCCTGCCGGTGTCACGGGACATGTCACACGGCCACCAGTGCCACCAGCTAACAGCAGTGGGTGTGTGCCTGAGGTGGTCCCGGGCCGGGTCCTGCTGCATCCTGTATCCCACCACTCAGCCAGGACGTCTGCCCCACTCTCTGAGGGATGGGGCATCTCCTGGGGTCCCGGTGTCCTGCCCCATTTTGGAGACTTTTTCAGGGCCCCAAGGCACCTGGGGACACAGGGCTGCTCGGGGGCACTGTGCCTGTCCCCATCCTCTGCACAGCAGCCACGGTGACAGCCCTGGTGCCCTCCCCATGCCCACCCTGCTCATGGGACTTACTTTCAAAATCCAGGAAAAAATGAGGACAGTTTTCTAAATCTTTGCCCAATACCTTTATCAGGTTGCCCATGGCCAGCAGACCTGAGAGAAACAGAACAGAGTGGAACAGCACCGGTGCCACTGGCCAGACCCAGCACCCCTGAGCCCCCAGGGCCACCACCTGGCACCTCCCTGTGCCCACCCCATCCCTCCTGGATCCCCCTGGAATGTGACAGCTTTGCCAGCACTTCTGCCAGTTCCAGAGGTGGGAAGGGAAGAGGGGTGAGGGTCTGGGAGCCTTGTGCTCCTGGGGCACCCCTGGCCATGCTGCCACCCCTGAGACACCCCAGCTCCCCAGCCCCTGCATCCCCAAGGAATGGGGGCCTGCCCCAGGTGACCCCATGGTGTCATGCCATTCCCCTGGGTTACAGGGCTGAGCATCCCCCATGGACAGGGGAAGACCCCACGTGGGAATTGTGCCCCACAGGCCCAGTTTGGGGGTCTGGTGCCCGTGCCAGAGCATCCCACCCACTCCACGGCCATGCGTGGGTCCTTACTCAGTGCCTGGTGTGGCAGTGGTGGCTACGGCAGGAGCAGGGGCGGTGCCACCGCCTGGGTCACTTCATGGGCCGGCAGGGACCTGTGGGCAGGAGGGCAAGAGGGTCAGGGCACCCCACTGGGCACCTCCCTGCCCTGGGGACTCATTGGGGGGTGACCAGGTGGGACACTGGGTCTCCCCTCCATCTCATGCTGCCACCAGCCTTCACCTCATTTACCTTGATTATTTTTTATTGCCACCGGGAGCTCACCAGGCTGAGCATCCCTGTCCCTCTTCACCCCTTGTGGGACCTGCAGGCAGCTCGGGGACAACCCCAGAGTGGAGCCATCTGTCCCCATCTCTCCTTGGAGAGGCCAAGACCCCCAGGGATGACTTTCCCAGCTCCAGAGGTTGGGTTTGCTCTTTCCTGAGAGCTGAAGATCCCTTTATGCCGCCCGTGAGCCACAACCCAAATCCTGCAGGCAACGGGATGCTCCCCCCGTTCCCTGCATCCCCCTTTTCCTACAGGGATGTGAGGGGGTCGGGATTGGCCCCACGGTGTCAGCAGGCGCCAGGAAGCAGCCGCAGGACTCAGCAGGTTGTAATTAAGCGCTTGGGTTTAATTAATGAGGCTGGGGAAGGCGAGAGGGGGAGCAGGAGGGGGAAGGATGGGGTGGCCTCGTGCCTGGAATGGGGCTGTGACCCCCCAGCCCCAGACCCTTGGCATCAACAGTGATGGTTCTGCCTTCCTCCTCCTCCTCCTCCTCCTCCTCCTCCTCCCAGGCCCAGGAAGCGGTGGCTTTACACCGGGGCTGCACAAGCCTGAAATGCAGCTGGTTTTTGGGGTACCTGTGGTGCACCGAACACACCCAGAGCTGCTCTGGCACAGTGACCCCGAGGTTCATCCTGCTGAGCACTGGGGTGTTTTGAAAGGGTGCTGGAGGGTCTCTGAGGTGCTGGAGTGTCCCTGGGGGGTCCCTGGGGTGCTGGGTCAGCCGGTGGGGTGGGAGGCTGGCACCTGCTCTGTTCTGGTACTGGCACACGGGCTGTAACCAGCGGGCGGGCATCCTCGTGCCCGTGCCACCATCGTCCTTGACGGGCAGCTTGGGGCTGAGATTTGTCACTGCCGAACTCTGCCTGTGCCCGGGGAAGGGGCAGGGATGGGTCCCCAGTGTGAGGACACCGCGGGTGACTCCAGAGCCGTGCCAGGGACGGTGTTTGGGGATTGCCGCAGCTCCTTGGGCTCTGCTTGGGGTTCAGCCCCTGTTTTGTGCCATTTCCTCGGTCCCTGGTGCTTAAACCCCCGCGGTGGCACTTGGCCCGGGAGGCCAGGGCACATCCCTCCCAGGGGAGTCCCCCCAGTGCAGGCTGCCCACTGCTGAACTGCGGGAATTGCACACCCCAAAATCCGCTGGGAGAGGCACCCCCAAACCGGCTCACAGCGCTCACCGAGGAGCGTGCTGCCACAGGAGAGCTGGGAACAGCAGCTCCCTGTCCCCAGCCACACCCGAGGTGGCCCCGGCTTCTGTCCCTCCCTGCGGTGGCCTCGTTGCACCCCAGCCCTGCTCCAGAACCTGCCCCTCATCCCTCACCGCCTCCTCTCCCTGCTCCCCACGAGCACCCTGCCCCATGGGGACCCACGGCGGGTGTCACCTCCATGGGGACAACCCAGCCCATGGCGTGAACCCCCTCTCCTGCTCCAAATCCTGCATCCAGGATCAGGATCAGGATCCAGGAGCATCCCTCCCGCGAGCCGGCAGTGCCCGGGCTGGCCACGCCGGAGGGGCAGCGATGCCCACCCCGTGTCCCCGTTTTGGGGCTGTGCCCCTTTGCTGGCGGCGCAGCATCGCCGTGGGCACCGCAGCCTGGTGCAGCGCCGCAGCCCCGGCCGGGGGCTGCCTGCCCCTTCCCCTTGAGCTGGCCCCGCTCCCCGCAG
>VXBI01006140.1:310720-325821 GCA_013397375.1 Toxostoma redivivum
GCCCGCATCCCTGAGATCCCCCTGCGAACACCCCCCTGCATGCCGGTCCCTGGAATCAGTTGGACCACTGCCAATATCCCCCTGCATCCCGGTCCCAGCATCCCCGGGATCCCACTGCCAACATCCCCCTGAATCCCGGTCCCCGGAATCTCACTGCCAATATCCCCCTGCATCCCAGTCCCAGCATCCCTGGGACCACCCCTCCAGTATCCCCCCGCATCCCGATCCCAGNGCCGCTTCCAGCGGGTGTCGGGGCCGCTGCTCCGGAGCGATGCCAGCATCCCCGTGCCCCCACCCATCCCCGAGCCCCATCCCTGCTCCCTGGGTGCCGATCCAGGGGTGCTGCTGGGGGCTGGGGTGCTCTGTGCTGCCCAGGGTGCAGCCCCGGTGCTGATGCCCCTCTGTCCGGTTTTGGGACCAGCAGCCGCTGATCAATCGGTGCTTTGGGGTGAGTGTGGGGTGGCTCTCCTGGGTGCTGCTCCCTGCCCTGACATGGCTTGGAAAAGGGAATCGAGGGCTGTGGACCATAGGATGCTGCTCTGGAGCCCCCCGGTCACTCTGAGCTGTGCTCAGGGGCTGCATCCTCCTGCCAGGGCGGCTGTGGGAGATGTAGGAGGACTGGGATCAAGGCAGGTCTGCCCATGCCGAGTGCCTGGCATGGTTTATAATCAATTCCAGCAATTTAGAACCAGCCCGTGGTGCTGGGGGGGTTCGTGGCGCCGAGCTGGGGTGGCTGGGGCAGCTCTGAGCTCTGTGGGTGTCCGGACATCCCCAGGGCTGTGGGCTCGGTGCTGCCGCAGCAGACGGTGACAGATGCTGGTGGGATGATGGGGCAGGAAGGAGCTGCTGCCTGTGGGGTTTGCCAGGAACTGGCTGGGAGCACCAGGAACCCCTCACCATCCATCCCTGGGTCCCGCTGTGCTCCCCAAACCCACACGGCCACAGGACATCAGATCCCTGGGAGGAGACGGCGCTTGGTTGGGCTCCAGGTGAACTTCTCCTCAACTTCATGGAGAGAGGAGCTTCAGGAGCTCCAGGAGAACCATCTGCTGCTCGGGCTGAGCGGTGCTGGCAGCCAAGGCTGCGTGGGAGCGGGCACGGCGCGTTTCGGAGCGGCTCCGCTTGCTGCCCACACAGCCAGGGCCTCGCCAGGGCTCCCTGCTGCTGGCAGCCCCTGGCCAGACCCCGTCCCCACCAGGAGCACATTTGGACATCGCTGTGGCCAGCTGGATGCTGTGAAGCTGATGGTGCCAGGGAGGTTTTCATGTGTACTAATGGGAGATTTTTTGTTGTCCCATCCTTAGAGAAGGTCTAGGGGAAAGTGTTCCTGCCCGTGGCAGTGTGGCTGCAGCTGAATGGCCTTTAAGGTCCTTTCAAACCCAAATAATTCTAGGATTCTATGATCATGCTCTGGCAAAGGCCACAGGAAGAGTTCTGAATTTTCAGCAGCTTTTTGAGTGTTTTCCTGCAGCTCAAAATGAGCCCAGGGGATGGGGTGATGCTGCTGGCTACCCTGGTGGGCTGCCCCAGGGCCCACAGCACATTCCCAGTGCCACAGCTTCTGTCCTGCATGGACACCCATCAGCCAGGTGGATCAGATCCAGCAAGGAGAAGAGGGATGTGGGATCAGCCAGGCTGGAGGAAGGCCTGGGAGGACCATCCCTCTCCAGCCTGGTGTGGATTTTCCTTTCCAGGGGCAGCCATGGGCAAGCACAGCAGCAAGCTGGCCCCGGAGATGCTGGATGACCTGGTGAGGAGCACGGAGTTCAGCGAGCAGGAGCTGAAGCAGTGGTACAAGGGCTTCCTCAAGGACTGCCCCACTGGCATCCTCAACCTGGAGGAGTTCCAGCAGCTCTACATCAAGGTGGGCTCCAGCTGGGGGTCTGAGAGCTGCCTTGGGTGGGCTGGAGCACCTCAGGTGCAGCCTCCATGCCGAGTTCCCCTTCCTCATCTCAACTCCTCTTCTCTCCTTCCCGCAGTTTTTCCCCTATGGAGACGCCTCCAAGTTTGCCCAGCACGCTTTCCGCACCTTTGATAAGAATGGGGACGGCACCATCGACTTCAGGGAGTTCATCTGTGCCCTGTCTGTCACCTCCAGGGGCACCTTTGAGCAGAAACTCAACTGGGCCTTCGAGATGTACGACCTGGATGGGGACGGGAAGATCACACGCCTGGAGATGCTGGAGATCATTGAGGTACCAGTGCTTCAAACCAGCAGGGGTTGTTTGCTTTTTCCAGGCTTTTCATAGACATTGGGTCCCTTTTAGCACCAAAAATGAGTTTTCTTACCCACAGCCTTGTCTGAATGGTGCTTGATGTGGATCTGATAGAAATGGGTTGAACAGAGCAGCAATCCTGTCCCTGTCCCCTGCCTTGTGCTGGGATTTTGTGTCCTTCCAACATTCCCTCTCATTCCCACTCTCACCCTTCTCCAGGCCATTTACAAGATGGTGGGGACTGTGATCATGATGAGGATGAACCAGGACGGGCTGACGCCCCAGCAGCGAGTGGACAAGATCTTCACAAAGATGGACAAGGACAAGGATGACCAGATCTCCCTGGAGGAGTTCAAGGAGGCCGCCAAGAGTGACCCCTCCATCGTCTTGCTGCTGCAGTGTGACATGCAGAAATAGAGCCGTGGGGCTCAGGGCTGGACTGGCTGCAGCCAAACTCCGCCCCCTGTGATGGTTTCAACCCCCATTTTTCCCCTTTTTAAGCCCAGCCACATTCCATCCCTCCTGCTGTCCTGGGCAGCCCATGTCCCACACCCCCCCCCAGGGCAGAGCTCTGAGTGCTGTCAGCCCTGTCCCACCCTGGAGCTGGGTGTCCTGCAGCCACTGGTGTGTCCTGGATGACCAGGGACAGCTGTTCCCACATCCCTGGGCCTTTCTCCCCCTGTGCTTTCCCCACTGCTCCACCCGGCCCATTCCCTGATCCTTAGACCAGCTCTGTCCCCTTCCTGCTGGTTTCCCCCTCACTTTCATGGCTTGTGAGGCTGAAAAGTCCCAAGTCCTGCTCCTGGTCCCTCCTTCACTGGAAATTCCCTGGAAAGCTGCCTGGAGAGGCCAGGGCAGGGTTTTGCATCAGCTTTAGCTCTTCCACCTTTTTTTCCTGCTGGGAACAGCCAGGGTTGGTCAGGACACTTGAGAGGAGAGCAGAAGTGTCCAAGGCCAGCCCTGGTCCCATCCCAGGAACCACCTTCATTCCCATCAGGTGGGTGATGTCCACACTGCCCTGAGTGCTCTGTGACCTTCCTGGATATTGAGGTGACGCCTGTGGTCCCAAACTGGAGGCGGGGTCAGGAGTGTGGGTGTGGAAGGCAGGTCCTGGTGCTGCTCCTGGGTGTGTGGGGGGACAGCTGGGTGCTGGATGGGGGCTGTGGGGAGGTGTGGATGGGTCCTGCACCTGCTGAACCTCCTGGCAAAGCCCTGAGGCCACAAGAAACTAATCTGTCTCCTTCCTCCCTGCCTCCCAGGCTGCTGCATCCACCCCTCCTGTCCCAGGCTGGGGTTTAGTCTGTCCCAGGTTGATGTTTAGTCTGCACGTTGTGGTGTTGATGGCTGTGGTGTCTGTTAGGAGATGGTGAAGTCCTTGCCTATTTTTTTAATGGAAAAATAAACTGTTCCCTGTGTGTGGTGTCCCCCTCTGCATGGTTTACTGGGGGGCAGCTGACTGGGACAGTGAGGTGACAACACTGCACTTGTGAGGATATTTTAGGGGTCTCACCTGAGCCTGTGACACCCCAAGGGGTGGAGAAACCCTTGGGGACAGCACAGTGGGGCTCAGGCTGGGGAGCCTTGAAGGCTGGTGGAAGTGAAACCCTTCAGTTGTGCAGGCATCTCTAGGGAAGAGAATGTCACTTTTGGGGTGGGGAGACCCAGACCCCAAACCTCCCTGGAAATAGGTGTCATTTGTCAACCAGGAGCTGGGCCCTGGCTGTGCCCTTCCCTCAGGGCTGGTGGCTTTTTCCTGGGCTCCATCTGGCAGCAACTGTGACCTGCTCTCAGTGCATCTTTGTCCTTCTTTTCTCCACCCCCATCTTCCCTGCACAGATTTTCCTCTGGTCTTTCTTCTCCCCCAGCAGCCTGCACAGACAGTGACTGTTGCTAAGGAGCTCTCACCAAATTTTAATCCTTCCCTGTGATCAATCCAGCAGGGCTGGCTCTTGGGCAGCAGCGCTGGATCCCAGCTCACCCCATCCCACCTGGATCTGCAATTCCCCAGCCTCTGTTGTGTCCTGCAGCAGCCAGCACCGGAGCACGGGGATGGGAGGGTGCCAAAACCATAGCAGGGTTTTTATTTTCAGGAGTGCTGCTGATGGGAGAGCTCTGCACCTCGGCTGTGGCCGCTGTGCTTTCCAGGAGCACACGTGTGAGTTCACAGCTCAGCAGTGCCTGGGGAAGAGGGAATGGGGCAAGGTTCTCCAACCCTGTGGGAGCTGGGGATGTGCCAGGGCTGCTGCCTCAAAGGGCAGCAACTCAAAAAGCTCAGGAGAAAACTCCAAGAATAGCCCAGGGCCCTCCAAGCTCCTGCTTGGATCCCTGGGGGCCGCCCCAAAGGAACTCAGGTGTTTCCAGCAGGGAGCTGCAAAGGCCCTGGGGGAAGGAAAGCTGTGAGGCTGAAATGATGCTGAATTCCCAAAGGGTTTGGGATTCCTGGAGCCAGGACACAGCTCAGCAGCACACAGCTTCTCCTGGCTGGAGCTCAGTGGAAGTGGGGTGGTGGTGGGTTGGTCACATGGACAGGGGGGTCCCTGAGGCTGTTTGTAGGGAGGGTTTTTCTTTAGCTGGAGCTCAAGGATTCGGGTAAACCCCTGTTCTGTGGCCTCCCCCCCCAGGAGCTGTGCTGTTCCAGGTGAGATCCTCCATCCCTTGCCCCTTCCTGGCTCCTGGGTTTTGGTCTCTGGGATGCACCCTCCAAAGGCTCCTGGGGGTCTGCTGCTCGTGGTGGAATTTTTAGCCTGAGCTGAATGCGCAGCTCTGTAGCTGCTCCCACCAGCACTCGAGTGAGTGGAGAGCCTTAATTAACACCCTCACTAATTCCATTAACCAGTGAATGGCTCAGGTCACCCTGGCACGAAGCAGGGTCCAACCACACCTCTGTCCTTTCCCGCTGCCACCACCCCGGCTGCCCCACCCTCTCCAGCTCCCAGCACTGACCACCCTCGTGCCCTCTCTGTGCCCTCGAGGGTGCCCAAACCCCAGAGTCCGGCGGCTTGGGGCGAGCAGGATCCGGTGTCCCCAGGGGTGCCCCTGCCCCGCGTCCTCCCGAGGCTCTGCTGATGTCACCTTTGTCCCCAGCCCCTTCCCCTCGCCCCCGGGCTTTCGCTGCCCCCTCCGCCGGCTCTGCCCTGGAGCCGGAGCTCCCTCCTCGATCCCCGCAGCTCCCCGCTATCACCGTGGGGAGCGCGGTGGCGGCGGCGAGGAGAGCTCGGTCCCGAAGAGGTTAATCCGTGTCCCGGTGGACTGAAAGCCCGGAGCTTCATGGGATGCCTTATAAAGCGCATTCCGCCGGGCCGGCCCCGGCTCCGGGAGCTCCCGGNTCCAGGTATCCCCCCCCCATCTCCTGAGGGTGTCCCGGGGCTCTCCAGGTATCCCCCCCATCTCCTGAGGGTGTCCCGGGGCTCTCCAGGTAGCCCTCCCATCTCCTGCGGGTTCTCCTGGGTGCTTCATCTCCTCTGGATTCCCCCATGGAAGCCCCCCGGGGTGTCTGTGGGTGCCCCGTCTCCTCCAGGCTCTCTGGGGTCTCTCCCGCTGCCCCATTTCCTCCACGTGGTTTGGGCTCCCCCTGAGTGTCTCCGTGTCTCCTCCAGGTTCTGTGGGGTCCCCCGTGGTGTCTCTGGTGTTTCTTTCACCCCCTGCCTCCCTCCAGGTCCTTGGGAATGCCCTGGCTCTCTCCAGGTGCTCCCACTCCTTCGCGGCATCCCCGGGATGTCTCTGGGTCCCTGCAGGTCCCTGTGCTGCTCCTGGCTCCCTCCTGGGCTGCGGTGGCCCATGAGCTGCCAGGGACAGGAGGGGTGGCACTGCCAGAGCCGGGGGACAGCCCAGGAGCCAGCGGGGTGTCACAGGGGTGTCGCTGCCCCTGCCAGGCTCCGGGAGATTAGAGGGAAATCCTGTGTTATCTAACGAGGGCTGAGCTCCGCGTTTAAAAACACAGGAGCGCCTGGAAGAGCGGCACCGGGTATCCCGGGATAGCAGCGGGACAGCGGGGCTGGGGGCTGTGCCCGGGACAGCCTGGCCCTGTCCCTGCAGCCTCGGGGCCGTGGGACCCCCAAACCCGGGGTGTGTGGCAGAGGAGCTGCCCATGGCGCTGGCACCTTGCGTGGCAAAGGTGTGACCTCTCCACGCCCAAGCCTTCACCTGGGACAGCCCCTGCTGTGACCAGAGTGCCACCGCCGGGCCTGGACCCGCTGCCAGCTCCCATGGCTGCTGCCTGTGCCCTTCCCAGAGCAGAGGGACAGCCTGGCTCGGTGGCAGGATGAAGCTACTTTTCTTTCATGCCATGCTTTGCTCATGGATGCCAGCCCGGGCTCCTCCTCTTCCTCTCCTCGCTGCCAGCTCGCTGAGCAGTGTCCCATCCGTGCTGTACAGCGGGGGAAACTGAGGCAGGGGAAACTGAGGCATGGGGGCAGCAAGGTTTGTAAAGCCAGAATCAGGCACGGAGCTGGGGATGATGCCAGTGCTGTGCCACCACTCTGTGGGGCTGGAAATGATGGCAGTGCTGTGCCACCACTCTCTGTGGGGCTGGGGATGATGGCAGTGCTGTGCCACCACTCTCTGTGGGGCTGGGGATGATGGCAGTGCTGTGCCACCACTCTCTGTGGGGCTGGGGATGATGCCAGGCTGTGCCACCGCTCTCTGTGGGGCTGGGGATGATGCCAGGCTCTGTGCCCCTCTTCTGGGGCAGGCTGGGGGCCCCAGCCCAGCTGCTCTCACCCAGCCAGGCAGCTGCCAGCCTGTGATGGATGACTGCAGGGTGCTTTTCCCAGTATAAATAATGTTCTTGGAAAACTCCAAACCAATCTGGCCTCAGTGCCCTGAACTTTAATCTGATCTTGAGCAGGGGGCTCGTGGTGCCCAGGGCTCCTTCAGGAAATGGGGTTTGGTGTCTGTCTGTGCCCTCAGGGGTGCTGTGTCTGTCTGTCCTCCTGCCCAGACAGGAAAGGAGGGAGCTGTGCGAGGTGACAGGAGAAAAGGGGATTTTTGGGAAGCCGTTCCTGCCTGGGGAATGGGTTAACGGGGCATTCCTGCTTTGCAGTGGTCGCAGCTCCTCTTCCAGGCTGCTCCTGCCAGGGAGGTCAGGGATGGGACCTGTCACCCTTCAGCAATGCTGGCAATGTCCCCCAGCCTCTCTGGTGACACGAAACAGTGGGAGCTGATTTTCTGCTGGCTCCCTTGGGTGGCACCCACCCATCTCACCCTGATTTTTGGGACGCTGTAGCTGGAGTGGGGACAATGCTTGACCCTGGAGCAAACCCTTCCTCTTCCCCTTTCCATGACCAAAATCCACCTCTGAATATTGAATTAACCACAAGAATCTGGTCTTTTGCAGCATCCAGAGGAGTGCCTGGGGCTGCCAGAATTCCTGCAGGATTTTGGGGTGGAGCTGGCTCCAGCCCCAGGCAGCTCAAGGGGTGCAGAATGGGGTCCCCAGTGATGGTGGCAGTGAAGCTGCTGGTGTTGGGTGGCACTGTGGGCCCCTGTGGCTCTGGTGGCTGGTGTGACACGGTCCCACTGCACATCCCAGGGCCCTGTGGCATTTCCAAATTTCCTCCAATCCTTGGGGGGCTGCTTAGGATTTACATCTGGTTAGAGCAGCGATTTAAAGGCTGCCAACTGTTGGATCCACAGGGAGAAAATTGGGCTGTTTCAGGTGTGACATACACCTTTACCCCAAAACTGAGGGGTTTGGGATGGGGTTTGTAGTCAGTGGAGCTGGAAAGGTGTTTTTACACTTCTGGGGTGAGGTTTGGACCTTGTGGACTGCCTGGAGCTGTGCCAATGGCTGATGCTCCTGTTCAGAGGGTCAGGACATGTCCCTGGGTGTCCCTCCTGTTTGGGTGACCCTAGGGATGGAGCCAGGATTGGGATGGGACTTTTCCCACCCTGTTCACACTCCTCTTAAACCCATCATTAATCTCTTGCTGGAGGTTCAGGAGGGGGCTGCATCTGACCTTCCCGTGGGAAGGGAGAGGAGCTCACCATGAATCCCCAGGCAGCAAATTCAGTTGGATTCGGCTGAGCAGAGCCTGGACTTGTGTTGGATGAGCTTTTGCTGACCTTGGATGCTGCTCTGAGGGGAAAACAGAGTTTGTGATTCAGCCCAAACCCTCCAGGGCTGGGGCAGCCAGAGCAGGAGGCTGTGGTGGGATGGGGACCGTGGGACCCCTCCCATGCACACATTTCCTGCTACAAAAGAAGAGTGTTTGCCTGGAAACATCACAATTTCTGGTGAAAAGTGGTGCTGGTGGGTTGCTTGCATCACTCAGACAGGGGATTTGAGGTGCTGTGGTTCCTGAGGCTTTTTAAAGCTGATTTTTGAACGTTGTAATGACCATCTGCAGCACTAATGGGGACAGAGAGGCATCCAAACAACCCTGAGGAGGGAACGCTTCCAAATGAAACCTCCACTTCAAAGAAATGTCAAAACGCAGATCCCTCCTTGCAGTGCAGAATCGCCTCGTTTTCCAAATGTCAGCATTTCCCAGAGAACAGCAGCGCCATTCCAGCCCAGCCAGAGCTGGGAGCTGCTTCAGCACCCGGCTGAGACTTTCCTGCCCCCGGTGCTCCGAAAGGTGCAAATCTTCGCTGGCAGGACCTGGCAGGTCCCGTTCCCAGAGGCTCCCTGCCCGCAGGCACCTGGGGCTCCAGCAGCCCACACTGGGGCAGAGTCAGGCCTGGAGCTCAGGGTTATTTTTATTGCTGTGTTTATTGCCTCTTAAATGAACCTCCCCGAGGGCTGGTGCCTCTCAGAGGCGGGGACAGGACCTTTAGCAGCCGGGGCTGTTGTGCAAGGTGTGGAAGGTGTGCGCTGGTGGGGGGGGAGAGGAAGATGGAAATTCCCTCAGGGCACCCAGCTTGGCTTGTGGCCCCAAACATCCTTCTCAGCCCCTAGAACACGCCTCGGTGCTGCTACATCTGTTTTTTTTTCTCTCCTGGGAATCTCCCTGCAGGGCTGAGCCTGGTCCAGGATCAGGGAGCAAACACCTGGAAGATTTCAGGAGCAGGATGGAGCAGCAGGACTCCAGCTAATGGCCGGATGTCCCAAGACCTTTCAGAGTTATTAATATTTTCAGCTAATAAATGGCCCATGACACCAGAGTTATTAATTAATGAGCTGAAGTGCCAAGGCTTGGCCCGTGACCAGTTTCACAGCTGACATTTCTGGGGGAGCAGTGCTGGTGTCCTGGATCACATCCTGCCTGTCCCAGGGGTTGTTCCCTTGCTTTCCTAAAAGAGCCACTTCCAAAAGGGATCTGATTCCCCTGGAAATGCTGTGGGAAAGGGATCCCTGTGGCTGCAGTGATCTTCTCAGCCTGACCTAATCTGGGTCTTGTCCTAATCTCCTGCTGTTTAATCGCTTTGCTGGGGATTTGGGGGATTTTGGGGACGGATGCTGGGATTTTGGAGAGGTGCCTGCTGCTGGGAATGGCGTGGATGCTGCCACTGACTCATTCCTGGGTGGGGCTGGGGACAGAGCGAGCCCAGCCCTGCAGGGAGCGAATCCCAGTGCGGATGGGGCACCTGGGCTGCTCCTGGGAAGTTCAGCCCCGGGCAGGGTGGGAGCTTGAACTTTGGATCAGCTGGGTGTGCTAGGGGAGGCACCTCCACCCTGGGTAAATGGCACTGCCAGAGGATTACTCACGGTTAAATGGCACAGAGGATCCTGGAAGTCACAGAGGAGCAGGGGGTGAGGCTGGCTGGCAGCCAGGACTCCTCAGAGAGCCCTCCAAGCCCTGTCCTGCCGGCTGGACTCCTCTGTAGGGGACAGGACTCTCTGTGCCACTGTCCCTCTGTAGGATTTGCTGTCCTGGCTGCCAGGATTCCTCACTGGCCATCAGTAATTAACTTATTTTTGTGCTTGCAAGTGAGTGATGGGGATTAACACCCTCCCTGCCTTGCAAGGGGAGAGAGGGAGGATGGGTGGGGGTCAGGATGAGCTTGACTTCCCCATTTGTCCCCTCTGTCCCTGCCAGGCCCTTTTGGAGGCGCCTCGTTGGCTTCAGCTGTAGGAGGTTTTGGATTTGGGTTTTGGATCCAGGTTTTGGATCCAGATTTTGGTTTTGGATCCAGCCCTCCAACATTCATAATAATGACTCATAAATCTTTGCTTGCACCACCTGTTTGTCATGTTTCCACCCACAATAACTGTATCAAGTGTTTGGAGGAGCTGAGCTGGCACGGGCTGTTTGTCACATCTGGACGCATCACGGGGTGCACATCTGGCTCAGTCCCAGAGCTTTTTCCTGCCTAGGGGGTGGGAAAAGCCACACAGATCCCTTCTGCAGGGGCTTCTCCTGGGGTCTGCACGGGTTCTGGGAGCCTGTTTGCAGTGGGAGGGCTTGGCAATGGGATCTGAGGTGTCCCAGATGTGTGGGGACAGAGCACCAGGGCTTCATCTGCTGGAACACTGTGATGCAGCTGCTGAAAAAATCCTTTCAGAGGGAAAGGGAGCAGGGTGTGGCCTCCCCTAATTTGTCCCTGTGCCCCCAGCCCAAACCTGAGAACGCCATCACCATCGCCGTGTCCTCGCGGGCGCTGTTCCGCATGGAGGAGGAGCAGAAGATTTACACGGAGCAGGGCGTGGAGGCCTACGTGAAATATCAGCTGGACCACGAGAACGAGCCCTTCCTCCCCGGGGCTGCCTTCCCCTTTGTCAAGGTGAGCCGTGGTCCCCAAAAATTTTGGGGCCAGGAGGGATGGAGCAAGCAGAGGGCAGCTAAACCTCCCAGCAAATTAAGTGCTGCTTCCAGGGCTGGATTTTCCATCTTGAGCCCAAAAATTGAGCAAATCATCTCCTTGGATCACATTTAAAATTTCCCTTTAGAGAATTGTCTTTTTAAAAATTTTTTTTAATGATGATTATTATTACAATTTATTTATTCTTGGAAATTGGCTGAGTTTAGCCTTACTCCCGAGTCAGCCAATTTCTAATTCTGACTGTGTTGAAATGAGGCATTTCAAGCTTGAAAAATATTTTCTAACTCCTGTACCACTTAGAGAAGTTTTGGGTGCTGGAGCCCATTCCTAATGAATAAATTCATCAACTCTGTGGGACAAGACTTGTTTCTGATTGCTTGAAAAACAATCTGCAACTCGGAGCTAATTTATCCTCATTTAATAACTCCAACCCTTTTGTGTTTGACAACAGAACAGTAGCTAGGTGGATTTTTTTCCTCCCTCAAATGAATCTATTTTTTCCCAGCTGATGTCAGCTTGGCTCAGGGTGTAGTTGAGGTGGGGATTTTGATGACCAGGAGTGTTTTTTTTACGGGAAGGGTGTCAGGGCCACACTTGGGGCTGCCCAGATTTGTGGATTTTGATGACCAGGAGTGTTTTTTTTTATGGGAAGGGTGTCAAGTCACACCTGGGGCTGCCCATATCCATGGATTTGGTGACCAGGAGTGTTTTGCTGTGTGGGAAGGGGGTCAGAGCCATGCCTGGGGGGGCCTGGCTGACTCCCACCCCCTCTCCCCGGGGTGCTGCAGGCTCTGGAGGCAGTGAATGCTCAGCTCCGGGAGCTCTACCCCGACAGCGAGGAGCTCTTCGACATCGTCCTCATGACCAACAACCACGCCCAGGTCGGGGTTCGCTTGATCAACAGCATCAACCACTACGGTGAGGTGGGGACAGAGCTGTCCTTGGTGGCTTCTAGGTGGTGTCACTGCTTTGGCACCAAGAAAAGGAGATTTTTCTCCCAGGTTTTCTGGGTGTTGAGCTGGCTGGTGGGGAGGGGCTTTGGGCAGCAGAACCAAAATGAGCCCCAGTGCTTCCAGCAGCCAGGCTGGGTTTGGGGGGGCAGCCAGGCTCACCCCAGGGTCCCTCTTGCCCTCAGGTCTGTTCATCGAGAGGTTCTGCATGACAGGAGGGAACAGCCCCATCTGTTACCTCAAGGCCTATCACACCAACCTCTACCTCTCCTCTGACGCTGAGAAAGTGAGTGGGGCCATTGAAGAGGGTGAGTCTGGGGTCCAGCTCGGGGGGGGCAGCGGGGGGAGCCCTCAGGGGGTTGATCCCAGCAAGGATGACTCCAATATCCACATCCCACACACTCAAGGTTTGCCTTACCCCAAATATCCTCCAGTTTCCATAGAAATGAGCCTTTCCTCCAGCTCCACAGCTCTCCCGAGGCAAAGGCAGTGTTTTTCCTCCTTAATCCTCACATGCAAAAGCTGATTTCTCATCTGGGGGGTTGTTTTTTTGCCCTGGAAGATCTCGGGGCTGAGCTGCAGGTGCTCCGGGGCGGGGTTTTGCTCCCAACCCCGGCGTGTATTTTGTGTTTTTTTGCTCTGCTCCTCCTCCTGAGCCACCAGGGACGGATCCTTGGATAACTCCCACCTCTTGCCTCGTGCTCAGGGATTGCTGCAGCCACCATCTTCAGCCCCAGCAGGGACCTGGAGGTGTCGGAGGAGCAGCTGCGGGTGGCGTTCGACGGTGATGCCGTGCTCTTCTCGGACGAGTCGGAGCAGATCGTGAAGGCTCATGGCTTGGACATGTTCTTTGAGCACGAGAAAGCTCATGAGAACAAACCCCTGGCACAGGTAGAGCTGGGCTGGAGGCAGGAAAAGGCTCTGGGAGGGAGGCAGCCCTCATGGGATGCTCCAAATTTTGGGATCAAGCAAGGCGGGGTCAGGCAGCAGCTGCTGGCCCAGGGATGGATTTGGGGTCGTTTTTGGGGTGAAGGGGTGGTGGTAGGATTGCCTGGAAAGGCTGACCTGGAACAGAGACTAGACAGCAAAAAGAATAAAATAGGGATTAATTGAAAAGGATAAAATAGGGATTTATTGAAAGGAATAAAATAGGGATTTATTGAAAAGGGTAAAATAGGGATTTATTGAAAGGATTTGTCTTGGGCAGTGCAAGAGCCCAGCCAGGGCTACACCCAAATCAAATCCAAGATAGATCCCAGACACGAGTTTTTACACTTTTATAAGTTTTGGTTCATCTACATGTTGGGGTTTGTTATCCAACCACAGCCCCAGGTTATGAAGTCTCAGCCCCTGGCTTGCCCCCTTCCCTTTGCTGTTGTTTCTGCTTTTTGGGTACCAGCTGTCCTTGATTCTCTAGCTAGGAATTGTTTTGTCATTACCCTGTGAAGAGAACTTATAACACCAAATATGAAGTTCCAGAGTTACTGAATCCAAAAATCTGGCCTGCCCCAGGTGTGGCTTGACCCTTTTCCCATCAACAAAACACTCCTGGTCATCAAAATCCCCACCTCAACCACACCCTGAGCCAAGCTGTGAAAAAATATTCATTTTGGGGGAGAGAAAAAGCAGCAGAGATTCTGAATAATATAACAGCTAAAAGCATGACAAGGGTGATTTTTTTTTTTTTTTGCTCTATCAGGGCCCTCTCAAAGGCTTCCTGGAGGCTCTGGGGAAGCTGCAGAAGAAATTCTACTCCAAGGGGCTGAGGCTGGAGTGCCCCATCCGCACGTACCTGGTGACAGCGCGCAGCGCCGCCAGCTCGGGGGCACGAGCCCTAAAAACTCTGAGGAGCTGGGGGCTGGAGACAGACGAGGCTCTGTTCCTGGCAGGGGCTCCCAAGGGGCCTCTGCTCAGGAAAATCCGGCCCCACATCTTCTTTGATGACCAGATGTTCCACGTGGAGGGCGCGCAGGAGCTGGGCACCGTGGCCGCCCACGTCCCCTACGGCGTGGCCCAAAAGCACAAGGAGAGGAAAGAGAAGCAGCAGAACCCCGAGAGCAAAGAGTGAGGAGGATGTGGGGGGGATCCTCCAGCTCCCCCCTGGGACCCTACAGGGAATGTTGATCCTACAGGGAATGTTTGTCCTGGGAATGGGAGCTCGTCCCCCACTCAGGGGCAGGGAGAGAGGAGGATTTTCCTCAATGCCCCTGTTGTGGGGCTGTTGTGGGACTGTTGTGGGGCTGTAGGTAAATGTTGTGGGGTGTTGTGGGACTGTTGTGGCATTATCCCTGCTCCCTGTGGGACTGGAGATGTGCCAGGAGATGTTTTCCCAGTTCCTCCATGCACCCTGCACTCGCTCCAGGCAAAATCCCTCGAGGATGGGTCTGATCTTTGTGCCAGGCAGGTTTAACTTATTTATTTAAAACCCCCCGAAAGCCTTCTGGCTTTGCCAAGCAAATGTTGAGGCTGAACTGTTGAACTGGAATGTTGGGAGCTTTGAAACAATTTTTTTTCCCTTTTAACTGGAATTAAGCTGTGATATTGTTCCTTCACAGCCCCAGCTGCTGCTCCCCAACAGAAAATACTCATTGTCTGTCCTTTCACCAAGATTTTGCCAGCTTAAATTTGGAAAAATAGAAACAAATATTTCACTTTTGGTTTTTTTTAAATCCTGTTTCCTGCTTGGAGCTTTGGGCTGGTGTATTGTTGGCCCAGGTTTTTATATTTGGGTATCACACTTGCATGATTTAGCACTTAAAACTAATAATCTCAGTGAGCATCCAAAGCCCAGCTTGTCCAAGGGCTGCAGACACATGCCCAGGGCTTGAATTAAGTTAAAAGCAGACCCTGATATATTAGGGACATCATTTGAAGTGCATTAGGTAAATCTGCAGAGAATTTCAGCCTGGGGATTTCAATTAAAGGATTTTTTTTTGCTCCCTTTCTAGGCTGAGCCCATATGAGTTGATAATCTTTTTCTCCTCAGCTTCTTAAAACCTCTGGTGTTTCCTAAAATAGACACCTCTGTTAGCGATGCTGTGAGAGAACCAAATCTCTGATTAAAAAACAGGATGGGAAATCAATGGGAGAGAAAGTGGTGTGAAAATCACACTGACATTTCTGCTCAAAGCCCTGTCCCAAAGGAGACACTCAGGAGGAAAATTTAAAGATTATTTCTTCCTTGTGGGTTTTTATTTTCTTTTTCTTTTTTTTTTTTTTTTTTTTTTTTTAA
>VXBI01006140.1:331971-347006 GCA_013397375.1 Toxostoma redivivum
TTTTTTTTTTTTTTTTTTTTTTTTTTTTTTGGGGAGGAGATTCCCAAAAATCAAAGCAGCTCCATGGAGTAAAAGTTGGATGAGGAGGAGCTGGGGGGGCTCAGCATGGAGAAAAAGAGGCTCAGGGGGGAATTCCTGGCTCTGCACAAATCCCTGACAGGAGGGGACAGACGGGGGAGGTCGGGCTCTGCTCCCAAGGAACAGGGGCAGAAGGAGAGGGAACAGCATCAAAGTGTGCCAGGGGAAGTTTAGGTTGGATATTAGGGGAAAAAAAATCTCCACTGAAAGGGGTGTAAAGCATTGGAATGAGCTGCCCAGGGCAGTGTGGAATCACCACCCCTGGAATTGTTCAAAAAACACTCGGGGACACGGTTTAGTGGAGAGCACGGCGGTGCTGGGTTAATGGTTAGACTCGATTTTAAGGGTCTTTCCCAACTTTAATGGCTCTGTGGGAAGCACCAGCGTGGAAAACAGCCACATGTGGTGGTGGGGGGACACTTTAAGTGGGGAGAGCAATTCCAGGAGGCAAAGCCAGGAGCTCCAAGTGCCGGAGGGAGCGGCTTCCCCCCGGGCCAGCTCTACCCTGAACTCTGCGTGATCCCTGACCCTGGGGCCTCTGTGGTGGAGGGCTGGTGGCTTTGGAAACCCTCTGGATGTGCATTTCCCCTCCTCTGTGCTGGAAGGGCCAGGGGATGGTCCCTTCCCCTACTCCTTGTCGCAGTCTCCCCAGACGTGTCTGTGCTCCCTCCCAAAGGCCAGCAAGGGAGGAAGGAGTGAGTGCTCCTGTGAGCTCCACGTTGGGAACAAACCTCTCTCTCTCTTCCCTGCACTCCCTGGACCCCTTTTAAGCATCCAGGGCCTTGTGGAAACCCCTGCAGCACCCAGAGGCTTCAGGGTCTCCATGTGCCAGGAGCCCAAGGCCATCCCTGCTCCATTTCCCTCCCTCACTCTTCCCCTCCTGGGACTGATCCAGCTGGAGAAGAGTCTCCTGCTGCCACCTCTCCCTGGCCCTTCCCCGTGCCATCTGTCCCCAGCACGGTGACAACCTCACTGGTGGCATTCCTGCTCCGGATCCTCCCGTGCACTCCCTTAGCTCTCTATTTTTAATCCATCTGTTTTCACGGGAGGCTCGGGGCCTCTCCCAGGCTGGTCGTGCTCATCAGGGCTGCAGTTGGAATCCTTTTGGCACGGCTGCAGCACACGGAGAGCCCCAGATGCCTCCAGGCACGCCAGAGCCCGCAGCTCCATCCCCCTGCCCGGATCCAGAGGGTGGGACCGGGCTGAGCTCAGCACCGAACCTCGCACGAACATCGAACCTCGGGGCTGGCCGCAGACTGGGGAGGTGCCACTCTGCAATCAGCAGCAATTAGCCCCTTTGGGGAAATCTCCCTGAAATGCTGCAGAAGCTTTTCCGTGCGTGCCGATGCTTTGGAAGTGTCGGGGGTTGGACATGCCAAACCACCGGCCACGTCTGAGCGAGGCTCGGTGCCTCGTGTCACTTCCATCAGGCTGGGAGGGCTCGGGGGTGATGTCTGCGAATGTTAAAGGCACTTGTGTAGCCAAGCAGTGCAGGGACACGCTGTCATTGCCTCTGCAGTGCCATCTGGCCAGCAGCGACGCAGCTAGAACCAGGGCTGTGCGCAGGAGAACATTTTACAACAGAAAGCAATTAACAGAATAAAGCCCTTTTTAAAATCCAGTAATTAAAAACAGTCCCTCCCCCTTGTTTTCCTTTTAAGCTGAAAGTTGCTGTTTACTCATTTGCTTTACAAAGTGTGCCTTGTTGTGGCTTCAGAAGAAATGAAAGTTTGAAGTGGTTAGAGAAGAAAGGCTTTGGGGCTGCTGCGTTCCAGGCAGGGCGGAGGGGCAGGGGCTCTCCAGCCCGGCTTGTTTGTATTTGTTCTTGTCTACTCACAAGATCGCTAAACACACATTTAACAAGTGGTGAAACTGTCTACCAGCCTGATCTCTCCCAGGGTTCATGAGAAGAGGACTGGCACATTAGCATTGCTGGGGGAAGGGGAGGGGGAGGCCAGGCCTTTTGAAGGGTTGGTGTTTTGGGGCTGAGCGAGGGAAGGGCTCCTTGCAGCAGGCCAAGTCCCAAACAAAGGCATTGTGTTGCCCGGAGCCCTGGGGACTGGCCCCGGGGGAAGGCCAGGACCTTGCCTCACCAGCCACGGGTTTTCCCATCCCGGCTCCTCTTGTTTCCTAGCACGGGTGCAGCCCTAAGGCCATCCAAGGTTTTCCAGAGCCAGAGGTGGGAGCG
This sequence comes from Toxostoma redivivum, assembly GCA_013397375.1. Taxonomy (NCBI): domain Eukaryota; kingdom Metazoa; phylum Chordata; class Aves; order Passeriformes; family Mimidae; genus Toxostoma; species Toxostoma redivivum. Next base: position 334,238 of record VXBI01006140.1, read on the forward strand.
GGGCTGGCACCTCCAGGGCTGGCTCATCCCATCCCAGAGAGCCGAGGAACCCCGGGCTGCAGTGGGCATGGGGACCATCCTGTGCCACAGCAGCTCACCTTGTCCCCACCACCCTCACCTTGTCCCTGTCACCCTCACATTGTCCCCACCACCCTCACTTTGTCCCCATCACCCCCACCATGTCCCCACCACCCTCACCATGTCCCCACTACCCTCACCTTGTCCTCATCACCCTCCCTGGGTATAAAATACCAGAAAGGAGCAGCCCAGTGTCCAATGACAGCAAGTCTTCAGTCCATTCTATGTGGCCACAGAGGACTCCTGGACAAGCAGTGACCCTCCTGTCTGTCAGCAGGTTTGGTGCAATATTAATTATCACTCATTGTGGATTCTCTACAAAGCAAGTGCCCAGTGCAGCAGCGCCGTTATGGGTGGGGAAACTGAGGCATGACAAGGATCTAACCCACTGGTTTCTGATGCTAAACCATCAGGATGTTCTGCTGATTTCAGAGCAGGATGGTGATCCTGTTGCTGGCTGTCCCTCAGCCCCGCTGACCCGGTGACACAGAGTGGGGACAGCAGCAGCTCCAGGGTGTCCCAGCTGTGAGCTCAGCAGGTGCAGCCTCTTGGAGCCCCATCCCATGGGATTTGCAGGGCTGAGCCGCATTCCCAGACCTGCTGTGGGGCAATAGGTGTGAGGACACAGACAGCCCTGCCAGGGTGGTGAGGGCAGCGCCGAATTTCAGCTCCAGGATCTGCCCTGTCCCTGCCTGGGGAAGGGTGAGGCCACGGGTTTGTGGGAAAATGTTGTTTTTCCCTCCCCTGGACTGCCCGTAGCAGTCGGCTGGGCGGGCTCTGGATTGCGTGGGCTGGGGAAGTGGGGGGGAGTTTGCAATTGTGGTGCCTCTGGCTTGGAGCAGAGCCACGGCAAACAATCCTCTCCTGGCCCTGCTCCAGATCTGACAGAGCAGGGAGGTGATACCGCATTCATCCCTCCACGCTTTCATCCCAAATCACCTCCTGAAAGCCCTGCCTGCTTCTCCTGCCTGTGATGAATCTGCTCAGCCGCAGAGCAAGGCAGCCTGGCCACAGCCAGGAATCCTGTCCAGCATCCCTGTGAGGCCTCTGCTTTGGAAATTGCAGCTGTGGCTCTGGCAGGCGGCGGTGGGACCTGAGGTTAGGAGGTGATGTTGACTGAAGATGTGTGGACAGGGCATTCCAGGCATGCAAGGGGTTAAATCAGAGGTGTCAGTTCACGGGGAGGTAACAGATAAGTCCTGCTCCCCGGCTGCCTCTGGCTTTCCAGAAGCCTTGCCCTCCCTCTCACATTCCAGCTGCTGCAGCTTTTCACAGCTGGCCGCTCTCCTGGGACATTTCCCAGAGCTGGGAAGGCGGGAGGGAAGGGAGCAGCGTGGTCCCAGCTTGGGAGGGGGGGGTTGGTGGCTGGGCTGAGCATCACCCCTCCAGGGACACTTAGTCTGGAGCACTTCATCCCCAGGACAGGCCTGGCACAGGCAAACCTAGGCAATCCCAGGTCCCTGGCAGGGATCCACCCTCAGTCCTGGCCCGGAGAGTTTTTCCTGCTGCAGGGAAGGGACATCAATCTTTGCAGCTCGCTTATTCCTTGGCCTCTGAAGCAGGGTAGCCAATTAGTGCTGGGTGTGATGGATGGCTTAGCCCCGTCCTCGTGACACCCATCCTCTGGAAACAGTTCCCACCACGGAGAGGAACAGCTCTCAGCAGCTCCTGAGTCCCTGAGGGTCTCACAGGGGTCCCAGGGATGGGGACAGGAATCTTTGCTGTGATTCCAGAGGGGAAACAGCCCCAAGCATGGAGCCAGCGCTGTTAATTCAGGGCTTGGGGAGAGATTTCCTCTGATAATTCCCTGGCTTGGCTGTGGCAAAGCCTGGAGCTCTCCAGGGAAGAGCAAATTGGCTCTGGGCAGAGGTTGGTCACCCACTGCTTGTGGCTCTGCCCTCGGGGTCACTGTACTGTGGGAATTGGCTGCAAAGATGTCCAGTGAGAGGCCAGGAGGGGCAGAACCCAAATTTCTGCACCCCAGCTCCCCTTGCCTGCAGTGGGGGAGGTCAGGGATGGGTGACACTCCTGAAATCCACCTCCCCTCATGCAGCTAAGCCTGTTTAATCCTTCCCTGTTGACTCCACTGAACCCATGAGGGGTCTCTGCTCTGTCTGGGGTGGTTCAGATGCCCCTCACAATCCCCCCTGGGATCCTGGGGTCGATTATAAACGACTCTCCAGGAGCACAGGCTGGAGAACGGATCCGATTACAGGAGAAGTGGGTTTCGGGGCCCCTGCTCTGTTCATAATGAAGTGTAATCCTAGAAAAACATGTTGCCAATTACACTTCAATTGAACCCAGATAATGATGCTTAGACAGGGCCCAGAAAAGATGGAGTCTGGACAGTGAATTCCTTTCTATTGGAGAAGAAAAGTGTTCCTCTGTGGCAGGTCTAGGCTCGGCTTGGTTCAGGCTTGCTGTGATATGAACAAGAGCCTGAAACAACCAATCTCAGGATCCCATTTAAATGGTTTTATCAGTGGAAAGAGTATTAATCTCCCAAAAACACATGTTTATGGGAAGTTTGGTTTGGAGATGTATGTGTTTCTAACTGAAATCACTTTGGAAAGGGAGGAGGAGCGGGTCTCAAAACTGCTAAAATAACACTTTGCTAATTCTTCTGGTTCAAAGTAACTTTTCATTTGGAAATGTAAGCTAATAACAGCTCGGCTTCTTGACCACTTCTCATAGTGAAAACAAAACACCAGAATTAGAGTAACAAAGTGCTGTGACCTAAAGCAAAGCTTTTACTCCCTTTTTCAGTTTACAAACACTGCTGAGATGTCAGCGTTCAGGATGGCTGGTTCAGGTCCCTGCTGCTTCCCTCCAGAAGGGAGCACGGTGTGGTTCAGCCCCAAAAAACTGCTCGGCGAAGGGTTTGGGGTGTGTGTGCTTTGCTCAGCTGGGGCAGGCGTGGGCGAAGGGCAGGCAGGAGCCGGGATTTGGCTTTTCCGGAGCTGCTGGGGAATTGCAGACACCTCAGTGCTGGCGGGTGCAGCGTGGGTGAGCTGGCAGAGATGGCTGAGGGAGATAGGGAGCACCCCAGGAGGCCACAGGGGACGGGTGGCTTGGCTGGCCCGAACGGCGACGGGCTCTTATCGCCGCCACGGTCTCTGCAGAAGGGCTTTGGGAAACCCACGTGTTGCCAGATCTCAGCGCTGATTATTTTCTTCAAAATAAAAGGCATTATTTTCGTACTGGGAACCTCCACTTCGGCGCTCTCCCTCCTCCCCTCTCTCTGTCTCTCTCCCACACGCACACGTTTTTGCTGCCTTGGGGGATTTTAGCAGCGCAGGGTTCTGACAAACAGATTCCTGCAAGAGCAGGGAAAAGGGAGATGCTCGCTCAATGCTGGGCTGTGGGTTAAACTTCCCAGCATTGTGAAAGAGCCCAGAAAACAACGATTCATCCCAGTGTTACAAAGCCTAAAGTCGGGCTTGTCCCACAGAGTAGGTGTCAAATGCCCTGGCAGCGGGCATTGAAGAGGCTCCAAGGCTGCGGGAGAGTGGCAGGGAGCCGAGCTCCCGGCGGGACCACCAGACCCGGCCCGAGCCCGGTGCCACCGCTGCCACCCCGGCCCTCGGCAGTGCCCACTGATGAATTGATGCCAGCCGAGGGCCCTTGGAGCGGCGTCCTCAAACAGCACCGCGCTCCCAACAAGCCGGTTTCCATCTGAATCATGAGCCTGCGAAGTGCCTGCGCCGCGCGGAGCCGGGCAGACATGTGTGTGCGTGTGGGGCTGGATGTTGATTTTTCCCTGAAACAACTCAAGGCTTTATCAGTCCCATCTCTTTCCCACGGTTTTCTGTTGCCAGTGAGGTCACTGGTCCCTTTAAACTGGGGCTGAGGCCAATGTGCAGCGGGTGGAAGGGGGGCCGTGGGCAGGAGCGGGGGGGACATGAGACGGTTCACACAGACTGTTCCTTTTACAGGAAGACTTGGGATTTCGACCAGCGAGCGGGAGGGAGGCGAGGGGGGGCCCTGGGAACCGGGGAGCGCCGGCGCGGCCGCGTAATCCGTCACTCCCGGGAGATGGTGGCTCATTAACCCATTACCCGGGAGGTGGGGACGTGCCGGGAGGGAGCCAGGCAAGGAGAGCCGGGGGTGGGAGAGGCACAGCGGGCAGGGGAGGAGCCGTGCGAGGCCGGAGCGGCGGAGCCCGGGCAGGGACACAGCATTGCCCCGAGCACGGCGGGCGAGCGCGGCGGTGGCCACCGGGGCCACGCGTGGGGCAAGCTCGGCCTCTCCCCCCCCCCCAGCCAAGATGAAGCGGCTCTGCGAGGAGAGCTCGTCCGACACGGAGTCTGACGGCACCATCGACGTGGGCCGGGAGGAGGAGTACAGGTGAGGGCAGCTCCGTCCCACGCGTGCTTTTGGGGTCGCGGCACCGCTCCCACCCCGAGCTGCTCGGTGCCCGCCGGGGCACGGCACGGGAGGGCACCGGGTCTGCCAAGGCTGCACTGGGGCACGGCACGGGAGGGCACCGGCACTGCCACCGCCGCATCGGGAGTCCCTCGCACCTCGTTTGACCCCTTGAGGTCGCGCTGTTCCTGCAGGATGACCCCAAAGTGCCGGCCAGGGCTGGTGCTGGCAGTGGGGTGACCCCACAAGGAAACCCAAGTGGCCATAAAAGTGTTAAAGCTGTGTTAGGAGAATCCCATTAAAGCCAGCGCGGTGGATTCTCCTGCCAGGTGGGAGAAGGGCAGTAGGAGCCCGTTCTGTGCACCCCGAGATGGGGCAGCCCCCCCAGAGCAGAATCACCCACACCCCTGCGCTCCCGGCAGGGCTCCCAAGGAATGTGGAAGAAACCGAGAGAGGTTTTGCATGAGAAAAACGCTTCTGCTGTGCTGATGCATTCGTAAGGCATCAGGGAGAGCCCGAGCAGGGAGGGAAGGGCTGCCCTGGTGCCCCTCGGCAGTTCGCAGGCTCTGTCCCATCGCTGCCCTTTCAGCTGTGCTGTTTGTGGGGGAATGGTGAGCACAGGACCCGTGTGGGGCTCCCCAGGCGATGCCCTCAGGCTTCCCTGGCACCAGGCATCCCCAGCGCCGCTGGCAGCCCGGGTTCCCAGGCTGGGTCAGCCCTCCCAGCCTCTGAGGGTGCAGGGGATGAAGGACAGGCTCTGTTATTTGTTCCCATCCAAAAATCAGCTGCTTTTGAACTCTTGTTTCAGCAGCCAAGTGTCCCCCCTCCCTCTGCATCCAGAGAGGCCTTGGATTAATTCATTCCCTCTTGCTCTTTGGTATCCTGAGCAGAGAAACTGCCTGGCTGGTGCCAAGCTCAGGTTCTCATGGGACTAAATTCAGATTCTGCTTCTGATACAGTCGCAGCAGTGTCGGGCACATCTTACACAAAATGTCCTGCAGAAATTCCCCGAGCCCTTATGCAGTTTCCAAGTGCATCAATATTTAAGGTGCTTTCCCGCTGCAGGTGGAATACATCCCACCTCTTCACATCAGTGCAACACAGAGTCCACAAGACACCGAGGGATAAAATACTGGAATTATCACAATATTTTATTTTGGTAACCAGTAATGATGAACTTTTAATCTCTCCCTGGTGCTGCTAATGTGTTTGTCTTCTCGAGGCAGTGGTAGAACCAGGCTGGCTGTGATCTGGTGATATTTGTATAGGTGGATGTTGTTCCTCATGTCACGCAAATCTACGGCCGAAAGAGCTGCTCCTGCCCTGCTGAGGTCACACCCCAAGTAATGCCATCCAGCATGGGATGCTGGTGCTCCCAGAAAAATCAAACACTTCCAGGTGTGGGGAGTGAGGAGGAGTGATTAGAGCAGAGAGAGGCTGCCTGGCTGGGGTTCCCAGCCCATTACCCATCGGTTGAGTGGTTTGGGCAAACCAGTTTCCCTGTAGTGAGGGGATGAGTCACGCCGGGTGTGAGGCTTGGATCAGTGCGTGGTGCAAGTTTAGGCTCCGGGGTCACTGCAAAAGTGCAAGATCTGCTCAGTTCACAGCCAAAGCTATGCTGTGGATGATAAAACCAAGCAAAGAGAAATTTTTAATCACTGGAGAATATATCCACACTATATTTTATGTGGTTCAAATCCACCAGATTTATTTGTGAAATACATTTTGCAGTGAGATGGGTGTTGATACTCACATCTGGACCTGAAGCTCACAAAGAGCAACACATCCAGACCACTCCACAAAGTGTTTCAAAAATCACTATTCTTCTTAGGGTGCCTACTTTGCATTTCCAGGTGAATTCAGCACCAACCCCCTGCACCTGAAACACCCCAGTGTCCATACAGAGCCTGTTTTCACATCAACATTTCTCATTCTGCGTGTGCCTGTGTAGCTGGCAGTGCATGTTAGTACTTGTGGAGCCAGCCAGCACCTCTGCCCAGAGAGAGCCCACCCAGCAGACATTCAAATAGGGGACCTGTATGGAGATGAGCAGGCAGTAGAAGAACGTGTTATTGTGTAAAACCACTTCTGAAATCGCCTCGCTTGGGCCTATTTTTAATAGGCTGAGCTGAGTCTAGTTTTCGGCTTGCTGCAGACAGCACTGTCTATGCAGGAAAATCCTTAATAGACTCCTATTAAAATGCTTTGTCAAACTGAAAAGCACTTGGATCGGGGTGAACCCAAGTGCCCCTTTCCCAGATTTGGGTGTCTGACACGAGCTGGGCTGGCTGGGATTGCAGGAGGGTGCGTGTGCACATCCCTGCTCCGAATTTCGTAAGGCACAGCAAGAGCCCTGAGCCAGCTGCACTTTCCAGAGGGACAAACCCTGCTTGGGGGAGGTGGGAGGTGGCCCAGCCAGCCTCATCCCCCTCCTCAGCCACGGGGTCTTGCTGCAGGGAGTTTCCCACACTCAGTTATCCATGGTTGTGGAGACTTCACCTCCGTGGGGACCTAAGGGTTGAACTTTGCCTCTCTCTTCATATCCAGTGCTGACCTTTGGTGCTTTTTCTCTGGCAGGCACGGGGTGGTTTGTGGGGCCCCGTTCCTTAGACTGTCCCCATGATGTCCCTTATGCCCTGAGCAGAGCTGTGAGCCAGCAGGAAGGTCCCTGCTCTGTCACCTCCTGTCAGGTGTCCTCCCTGCCCTGCTCCTCTCTGAACAGTTCAGGGGTGTCCGTGAGTTCAGAACATCCTGGCCCACCCCGAAAATTGTGGTTTGGGAAGCGACTTTCTGGGAAGTCCTCAGAAACCACATCAGTGCCACCACTGGCCTCACCCTGAGGAGCAGCCAGCCCTCCCTGGGTGGGAGCTTGGATCCCAGAGCTCAGATCCCTCCTGCTATCGTGGCTCTGAGATGCAAAGCCCTGCAGACAGGGCAGGCTCAGACACGAGAGACGGGAGGTTCACACATGGAGGAGAAAAGGCCATGGCTCCAGAGCTCAGAGCGCTGCTTTTCCAGTCCCATCACAGGTGGGGGTTGAAGAATTGTGCCTGGGAGTGGATGGAGTTTGGTGCAGGAATCTGTCCCAGGCTGGTGGGAGATTCTCGGAGGGGAGAGAGTGGGATTTGAGTCTGTGCTTTGCTCCCCATCCCCAATTCCTGAGCTCTGTGTTGTGGGTAAAAATGAGGTGGGAACCACAGAAGACATTTTTTGGGGTGGGGGGAGGAAACTGCAGATGGCAGACGTGTGTAGAACATATGTGCAACTGAGGCTGCTCTCCAGCCAGAAGTGATCCCCTCTCTTTCCTTTCCAGCCATGTTTCCAGGTCTGTGTCTCCCACCACGACATCTCAGATACAAGCCAGGAAGAAGAGGAGGGGGGTGAGTGTCCTTTGTGATGACCAGATCAGGCTGTCCCTGTGTGCTGGGGGGGCTGTTAAAATCTTACTATTAAAATCACTTTTACACCCCTCCAGATCTCTCCCCAAAGCCAATTTTTTTCCCAGAGATTTGGCCTCAAACCTGGAAGTTTCACCTTATCACACCAGCTCACATTTCTTCCCTCAACCTTTGCACCCCAAAACATTCACACACACTGCCCTTCCAAAGCACCTGGAGGGCTCTGGGTCTGTGAGCTGTGCCTGTGAGTGACTCTGGTTCCCTCTGTCTGCTTGGAAATGTCCCACAGATCATCGAGAAGCGGCGCCGTGACCGCATCAACAGCAGCCTCTCAGAGCTGCGGCGCCTGGTGCCCACGGCCTTTGAGAAGCAGGTTTGTGTTTGTGGGAGCCCCTGGTGCCCTCCCTGAGGGCTGCAGGCTTTGGGGTACAGCCCCCAGAACAAGGAAGTCTGGAGCAAGGCTGTGCCTTTCTTATCATCCTCACTCCAGGGAGTAAGTAGGTGGTGGAAATGGGGTGGTGGAATGATATTAGCAAATATTCAGGAGCCCTGGGGAGGATAAATTCAATCTAGGGAGGCTTTTGCAGATATGAGGAAGCATAGAAATGGGGATTTTTCAATCTGCATTGGGAAGGAGCTTTTTTTTCTTCTTGCCTGATGTGAAAAACAGAGCCCTGGTGGATGCCCTGCACCATTCTGAGCACTCCTTGGCTTCGGGGAGGTTTCAGGGAGGAAATCATTGGTCAGACCCCAGCTCCTGAGAGGCACAAAGCCCTGGACCTTAAAATGACAAATGGCTTTTCCTTTCTGCTCCCAACACAGGGCTCTTCCAAGCTGGAGAAGGCAGAAATTCTCCAAATGACAGTGGATCACTTAAAAATGCTTCACGCCACAGGAGGAACAGGTAAGAACTGCTCTATGAGCACATGGGTGAGGTGGGGGTGCAAACCTGGAAGGAAAATTCCCCATCAGCAGCTCCAGCCAGCTCTGCCTGCTTCCCAAGGGAAATACTTTTTGAGGGAGGGCAGATGGGCATGTTCCTATGGGTCAGCATCCCATCTGGGAGCCTGGGCTATGTGGGATGGTGAACCCCCAGCCCCACAGGGACAGCACTGTTGGTGTCACACCCCCTGCTAAAAGCTGCTTTGCCAGAGACTCATTTATTCCTGCTCAGAAATGGAGCCTCCTTCCAGAAAAACCATATTAAACTCTTTACCTCCTCCCTGGGATACATTTCCTGCGGAGGCTGAATTCTGCATGAGGACTCTGCAAATAAACAAGGCTTTTTTTTTTCCCTTTCTGTTCTTTTTTTTTCCTTATTTTTTTTTTGTGTGTGTCTCTTGGTTGTTGTAAGAAGAAAGAGGGAGCCCTGTGCAAAATTCAACAAAGGTCTTATTTGTACTGAGACCTCAGTAGAGACCCTCTGTCCTGTTCCAGTTAACAGGATGGAGATCACAGCTCCAGTAAAGAAGCCTCTGGCTTGCTTACCACCCAGTTTTGGCTTGCTGGGGACATTGCTGGCATCCAGGCTTTGGTTCAGGGCTGTAACTTGGTCTGGAACATTTGTTTAGATATTCAGTTTGACTGCACTGCAACAAAGGGCTGCATTGTCACGAGAGACCCCGTCAAGCACAGTGGTCCAGTGCTTCACTGTGCTGTGACATTCTCTGCTTTATTGCTTATGGTCTCATGAAACTGCAAGAAGCAGAAGCTTGAAAATCAGTGGTTGGTTGCTGATTTCTGTGGCTTTGAGCTTTCTCAGCCCAGCTGTTTTGGTTCTGCCACTGCCCTGTGACATTGGTTTGAAGGGAGTGTAAATTTTGGGAGCCAGGCAGAGGGAAGTGTGTTGAGAAAACACTGTCCTGAGTGGAATATCCCAATGGCAAAGGCAGCCCAATCCCAGTCTAGCCCACAGCCACGTCTCCAGCAGTGATAAGTGACAGAATCCAATGGGAACAAATCCTTCTTCCTGAGCACAGCTAATGAAACCTCTTACTGGTCTCACACGGAGTGAGAGGCTCCCTGACCCTGCTGGGTTTATCCTGGTGAGATAACCACAGATGCTGCTCTCATGTCCAGTCCCTTGGGACACCCACTTGGCCGCCTGCTTCAGGAATATCACACGGCAGCAAAGTGCCTCAAGTGAAATACACAGTGCATTAGAGAGGGTACTGAAATCCAAGCACATTCCTGAGCTCTGCACGGCCTTACTGTCACCCATGTCCTCTCCCTCCAGGCTTCCTGGATGCCCGGGCTCTGGCTGTGGATTACAGGAGCATTGGTTTCCGTGAGTGTCTCACTGAAGTTGTCAGGTACCTGGGCATCCTCGAGGGCCAGAACGCTGCCGACCCCATCCGGCTGCGCCTCCTCTCGCACCTCAATAATTACGTGGCAGAAATGGAGCCGTCACCCGTGGCCACGTCCCTGCTGCCCATCCAGACCTGGCCGTGGTCATTCCTGCACGGTGCTGCTGGCCCTGTGCAGGTGCCCAGGAGGGAGGCTGCTCCTGCTCCAGTTGTTTTGACTGCATCTTCCCTGGCTTACCCCAGCCCTGCAGTGAGGCCGGCTCCTCTCCGCCGTGTCCCCGGTGAGATGCTGCCGTCCCGCCGGAGCTTCTTGGCCAGCAGGATGGGCTCGTCCAGCAGGAGGGCTCGGGGTGCCAGCTCGGCCACAGCCGTGCCAGCCGTGCCCAGGATGCCTTCACCAGCAGGAGCACTGAGAGAGGGCTCATCCAAGAGCAGCCAAATCGCCACATTCCTCTTCTCCCCAGCCTCTGCCGGCATTCCTGTGCCGCCAGCTTATGCAACACCTCCCGTCTTGGGCGCTGCCCCGCAGGGACCAGGGATCAGGGTTGGGACATCCAGGATCTGCCGCTCCTGGGCGACGGAAATTGGGGCTTTCTGACCCTGCCTTCCCCTCCGGAGACAGGAATTCTTCAGTGCTCATTGCCCACAGGGCTGAGAACATACTCGGTTGAAAAAGGCATCTTTCCTGCTTTGCAGAAGCCAAGGATCCGTAGAGAAAATTCTCTCTGCTCTTCCCTCCCTCCTTGCACCGCCCTCCTCGCCTCACCATCACAGCTCCTCTCCCTCGTGACGCCTGCAGTTGTAAATCACATCCATTCCACACACTTGTCTGCACGAGGCCACGCTCCAGACCCTTCTGGCTGCGAGGGAGGGGCACACACAGATCCCAACCCCGTTCCTCCTCCAGCAAACCCTTCTGCAGAACCCAGCCTTGCTCTCCTTTGGAAAACAGCCAGCCTTGAAATACTGTCTTTATTTCCCTGGGGACTCGGAGCTGCCAGCCAGACTTGCTCGTGCTGATTCCCTGCGATGCATCCCCCAGCTGCAGCACCTAATTTTGGTGTGGTGGGATGGAGATGGCTCACACCCTGTGCCCAGCACTGCTGGCACCCACAAGGCAGGCTCCAGCCCACCCCAGCTCCCAAAAAGAACTGGCTGCCTGCTAATCCCTGTGCTTTCCTCTCTGCATTACCAGCTTTTCCCACTTATGTGCCCTTAAGGTGGAGTGAGGCAGCGGCTTAGCAGGGCTCGTTCCCACAGCGCAGCTGAAATCCTGCTGTGGCTGCAAGGCCTGTGCTGAGTTCCTGGCACAAATCCTGCCAGAGCAGCCAGCCAGGCTGCCCAGGCACAGCCCCTGCCCTGCACTGAGGTGTGAAGAGGTGAGACAGGATTTCAAAGTGATGTCTGTCATGGAGGGGAAGGCTCTGATGGCCAAAGTGTGAAGAAAATGCCTTTCCCTCTGCCAGCCTCCCTGCTGGAGCTGTCTCTCCTCCACCCCCTGCTGAACAGCCGTGACTGCAAAGGGGGAAAATGGGTTGGGGCAGCCTGAATTTGAAGTGCCTCCCTTGTTCTCCCTGAGCCCAGCATCCCTCACCCTCCCCTCCCACAATGTCTCTGTTTTCTTTCTCCAGCAACATGTTTGGGTCTCACACCTCTCATCCCCCTCCCTGGGCCTGGACCAAAACCCACTGAGATGTCACTGCACTTGTCCTGAGTCCTGAGAGCTCTCCCTGCCTTGCCCTGTGTGCCCCTGGGTGACTGACACAGCAGATCACACCTCTGCTCCTGCAGCTGGCCTCCCCTCCTCCTTTTTTTGGGCAGAAAGAACAGAAATTTGAAGCTTTCAAGCCACCCTGCTGCTGTGCCACATCCTGTGGTGGCAGGACAGGGTGTCCCAGTGCTCCCCCTCACCTGAACAGCTCCCTGCATTTGTGCCTTGACTTGCTGGGATACACGTGCAGAATATTCTGGACTCAGCTGCATGCCCAACCCTTGCCCACCTCGACAGCACTCAGACGTGGGCAGAGAGAAAAGGCCAGTGCAGAGAAAGGTAAAAAAGAGGGAGAAGATCTCTTTTGAATGGGAGAGACTCTTCCCATGCCTCAGGTCAGAGGTGCAGCCGGTTGGGCTGTGTGGATGAGCTGTTGTTTTCCTTCCTGCAGATGGTATCTGCCATGTGCATGTCAATGTATGTATCTGCCATTGTTTGGGAAGTGAGTCCCTCCCAGTTGTTTTGATGGAAATCATCGCACTTAACACACAGAAATGCCTCTGCTGCTTCTCACCCTTGTCCTCAGGAATCAGCCAGGAACAACATATTCCCTTTAAATAAAGTCACAGGAGGGAAACCCTCGTGGACCCTGGCTGTTCCTGCAGCTGGTTTGTGCACTAGAGCTCACAGCCTCACTTTACACTGTGCAGTGCTCTTAGATTCACGAGCTGTGACATCAGCAAAGGTGTCAAATAAAGTCTTTCAAACCCCTGTCCTGGTTGTGAAATGGAGTGTTGAAGTGAATCTGATCTGCTCATCCAGCCTGCCTGGACCTGTGAAGGACATTGATGAGTAATTTTGTGGCAGGTTTTGACTCCTGAAAAGCTTTAAAAAAAAAAAAAAAAAGTTAA
>VXBI01006140.1:358106-371386 GCA_013397375.1 Toxostoma redivivum
TTTTTTATCTTACAGATTTGTTGGGAGATTCAAGTCTCGTAAAGAGAGGGAGGCTGAGCTGGGAGCCAAGGCAAAGGAATTCACCAATGTCTACATTAAAAACTTTGGGGATGACATGGATGATGAAAGACTAAAGGAGCTCTTTGGCAAATATGGTAAATACAGAAATACTTTTATTGAGGCTGTGAATTTCATGAAATATGGTAGTTTGAGTGCTACTGTGGAGTCCCTACCTTTAAGGTCACTTTAAGGCTGAGGACTGGAGCTATAACATGGAATTTAATAATCTTGAAATACTTTTGATATTTTACTAACCCTGTCCCTTGGTAACAGGTAAAACTTTGAGTGTTAAAGTGATGACAGACCCCACTGGAAAATCCAAAGGCTTTGGCTTTGTAAGCTTTGAAAAGCATGAAGAAGCCAACAAGGTAGGACCAACTTTTATGTTGCTTGGATAACTTTAGAGAAGAAAAACTCGGTTTATCTTGGGAGCCTGTTTCTGAAATGGAAGAAAATTCTGCCTTGGGCATAACCTCTCCTAGATGTGGGAACTTGGAAACCTTTTGCACCTTAATAGCTTGACATTCAAGGGTAACTTGGCATTCCTCCAGTTTCTTAGATCCACACAGAGTGCAGTGGTATAATCAAGAATGTTAATTGCTGGAGAAATATTGAGATACAGTGCAGAGCTGAAGGAGGAGGGCACCTAGAGTGAGAACATTGCTCCAAAATGGTCTTTTCTAAGCAGAATGCTTGTTAAAATGTAATTTTAATTACAAGAAAGGGTGGGGATGAATTTCCAAGTTAGGTCTATGGCGTGGCAGCTTGATCTGGGTGATAACTTGAGCTTGTCTTTGTTGAGCCTGTTGATAACAGGAAGGGTGCAAAGGTAATGTGCAAACTCTGATTTATTGACTGACAGACAGGGACACAAAGTCAGCTCTGGGCAGTTCAGGATCAGGGGCTGTCCTGCTGCAGCAGCTGAGAGTTTCCTCTTGAACCCTCTGTGCAGGCAGTGGAGGAAATGAACGGGAAGGACATGAATGGGAAAATGCTGTTTGTGGGCAGAGCACAGAAGAAGGCTGAGCGCCAGGCAGAGCTGAAAAGAAGGTTTGAACAGCTGAAACAGGAGAGACTCAGCAGGTACCAGGTGAATAATCTGTTTCTTTTCTCAATTCAAGCACTATTTCTGGTCTGTTGAAGAAATTTCCAGTTATTGGGTTAAACACAGAGGTGTCTCTGTGGTGTTTGGTGGCAGAGGCATCAGGGCTTAGTATTGGTATTAAAAGTGTTTAGGAGGATGTGAGACAACGGGCATGAAGTCTCCTTGAGTTTCAAATGAGGATCCTGGAGGGATGGGGAGAGACAGCACAACTCTGCACTGCTCTCTGTAATTTGTGGCAGAACTGGGTCGTGTCAGAGGTGGCATCTGAAACTCCTCAGTCCCCGAGGTGCAGTGCTGGACTGGGGACATGAGATGATGCCACAGGAAGGCAGAGGAAATCCAGACAAGCTTCCTTTCACCACAGTGGGACTTGTCTCTACGCCTTTGCAACATTTATCACCTTCAGCTTTGGGTGGTGTGGAAGGAACATGATGCTAAATTAAGAGTTTTCAGATAAATTACAGGCAGATGGGTAACAGTTGATGTGCTTAAGATTTTTTTATTTTTAATATTGTGAATGTCATGCTGTTCTCTCCCTTCCAGGGTGTTAACCTGTACATTAAAAACCTAGATGACACTATAGATGATGAAAAACTGAGGAAGGAGTTCTCACCTTTTGGGTCAATAACGAGTGCCAAGGTATTGTGGGATTTGGGGGTTACTTGGATTTTAAAGCCTGAAGAAGGAATTGTTGTCTGACATGGGATTAAAGAGCTGTTCTTAACCTGTAATTATTGTGATTCTGAAAACACCTTGGAGTAGTAAATAGTGGGATTTTACTAAAAACTACCAAAAGGGCAGGGAGGAAGTGGCAAACATGCCTGTTTGAGGTGACAGGCATGAAGTGGCACTTTCCTCTGTGCATTTAGAACTGCACCAAATCTTTCCCATTCCTTACTGTGCAGTGTGGGCCTGGGGACACATGGTGCTGACAGCAACGCAGAGCAAATCCAGACAGGTGACTCTTCATGAGAACCTGTCTCTACACCTCTGCAACAAGTTCTATCCTACCTGAAATCTGAAAAAAGAGATTCTTCAGCTCAGCTGTACTGCTACTCCATGAGCAATTGATCTTCACTGCAGGTGATGCTGGAAGATGGCCGGAGCAAAGGGTTTGGCTTTGTCTGCTTTTCCTCTCCAGAGGAGGCCACCAAAGCTGTGACAGAGATGAACGGGCGCATCGTGGGCTCCAAGCCCCTCTATGTGGCCCTGGCCCAGAGGAAGGAGGAGAGGAAGGCCCACCTCACCAACCAGTACATGCAGCGCATCGCTGGCATGAGGGCCTTGCCTGCCAACACCATCATCAACCAGTTCCAGCCTGCTGCTGGAGGCTATTTCATGCCTGCTGTGCCTCAGGTGAGCTGCTCTGGGATTTTTATCCTGTGTTCATCTCACTGTGCTTTTCTTATGCCTGTAAGCAACAGCTCCTAATGAGGGGTGCAGCAGTGGAGTTAATTCTGTGACTTGCCAGCTGCTTGTTCTCTTAATCCAAGCTGAGTGTTGAGTCCTGGCATGCTGTAAACAGTTTTTGGGATGCACTTGGATGTTGCCTCTGAGTTATCTGATCTTCCTCCAGGCTCAGAGCAGACCCACTTACTATGCACCCAACCAAATGACACAGATGAGACCCAACCCACGATGGCAGCAAGGAGGGAGACCTCAAGGTGAGAGTGCCAGAGGCTGTTTTGGTTGTAGAACCCTTGGGGGGAGGGTGTACTTCCCAACAGGAACAATTAATTCTTTCCTTTGTGGGAATGGTCCTGTGCAAGGCCAGGAGCTGGGTGCCATCCTTGTGTGTCCCTTCCAATACTCAGCATATCCTATGTGTTGGAGTCTGGGACATCCCTTTGGGATCCAGAGTTGCTGAGACCCTGTCAGGGGCTCTGAGACCCTGCAATGATCCCAAAACATCTGTGGGTTTGATTATAGCCCTTGGAACAAATTACCAGCTTTATATGAGAACTTAAAAGTCACAGGAGTTTAAGTAGTGTTATCATAAAATATAGATTTTAGGATTTTTGGGAATGGGAATTTTAGAACACAAGATGGAGGAAAAAGCACGTGTTTAGTCCTTCTTTGTTCTTCATCTCCATTTTCTATTGTGGAGCTGGCACTTTTGGATTGGTTTAGAGTAGAAGTTCACTGTCTAACATAGATGATGGTAATTGGGAAATAATTGTAAACATCATGTACATAGTTTTTAGTATAAAAAGATAACATGGCCCTGAAGGGGCAGAGAGTGTGCCATGGCTGCCCTGCCAGACAGACCTGGCTGGGCTGAGAGAAAATATTACAGATAAGAAAAGAATAAACAACCTTGAGACCCAAAACTAAAGAGCTCAGATTGATTCCAGCTCAGGCACACGAACTGCCAGACAAGAACTTTTACACATCTCGGGGAAAAAACACCAAAACGGATTCTGAGACTGTGACTCTCTGATTCTTCCCATGCACCACCCCTTTAGCTGACTGTCCTGCTGGTTCCTTTTTGAGGATTTTCCCTCATTCCCTCCCCCAGGGTTCCAGGGAATGCCGAGTGCCATGCGCCAGTCGGGGCCCCGGCCCGCCCTGCGCCACCTGGCCCCCGCCAACGCCCCGGCCTCCCGCGGCCTCCCCGCTGCTGCACAGAGAGTTGGTAAGAAGGGCTCTCTCCCTGGGCTTTTCCTCTCCTCTAGGAGGGAGGAGGATGCTGTGGAGACTTGATTTTTGCTCCCAAAGATGGTTGTCAGACTTGGGATGTGTGCAAAGAGCAGAGGCAGCACCTCTGTGTTTTCCCTGTTCCTTGCTGTGCAGTGCAGGTCTGGGGGCTCTTGGTGCTACAGCACAGCAGTGGAAATCCAGATGGGTTCTTCACTGGTTTGGGACTCATCTCTACACCTCTGCAACACCACTCAAAAAATCTTTGTAGCTTATGGGTTTTGCTTTCAGAGGAAAGCATCCAAATTAATTGTTTTTTCCAGTGATCAGCCATAAAACAAAAGGTGTGGAATCTCTGGATTGGTTCTGGCCCCTTCCTGAAGTAGCCAGCTACACTTTGGTTTATAAAGAAGTATCACCATGCAGAGCATAGTTTGAATTCAGAATTAAAACCAGACATCCCACCTTGTTTGCATGTTGGTGCAGGTGTTTGTCACCGTGTTCTCCTTCCTTTGCAGGTGTTGGCACAGCAGCACAGAACTTGGCTCCCCGTCCTCCTGTAGCTGCCCCTGCTCCCAGGGCTGTCCCTCCTTACAAATATGCCTCAAGTGTCCGCAGCCCACACCCTGGTGTCCAACCTCTGCAGGTACCATCAGGGGCTGGGCTGGGAATCCCTGCACTTTCACGTGCATCTGAAGTATTTTTATTGAAACTTCAAGCTACTTTTATGACCCAGACAGCCCTAATTTGGAATTTAAAGACCTGGCAGTTGTGCCTTTGCCAGGGGCATGCTGGTTGGTTTATCTGTCTTGTACTCACAAGCCCTTTAGTAGCCAGACTGGCTGTAAGGATATTTTTCTTGGTTCTTTGTTCCTGTTTTGCAACCATTTAAGTCTCTCTCCTCTTTGCCAAGTTCTCATTGAAGGAAAGAGCACCATCCACACCTGGCTTTCTCAACATCTCCTGATGTTTGGTCCAGTTTCTGTAAGATGTTTATGGTGTTCCTGTGTGACATTCCAGGGTTTTGAGCTCAAAACTTGCAGGGAGTGTTTGTGAACCAAGGGCACCTTACCTGCCCTTTTCTGAAGTGTTCTGTAGGCTCGACAGAGATGGTGTTTTAGGAGGGAACATCTTAGAATTGTCTAAATATGAAGCAATCAGCCTCATACTTACCTCAGAACCTTGTCTTGCCTTTTCAGGCACCTCAGCCTGCAGTGCATGTGCAGGGCCAGGAGCCACTGACAGCTTCCATGCTGGCTGCTGCCCCTCCCCAGGAGCAGAAACAGATGCTGGGTGAGTAAAACCCCACTGCTCACCAATCATTTTTCCCCCCTTCAGGTTTCAAATATCAAAACTCATCCTGAACTCCTTTTTTTCTCCCTCAGGAGAACGTTTGTTCCCTCTGATCCAAGCTATGCACCCCAGCCTGGCAGGGAAGATCACAGGAATGCTGCTAGAGATTGACAACTCAGAGCTGCTGCACATGCTGGAATCTCCAGAGTCCCTCCGGTCCAAGGTGAGCTGCTGTGTTCCTTTTTTTTGTGTGTGGGGACCTCTGAGCAGGCAGAAAATCAGAAAATCTCACTGGATTTGTGTCCCCAGGTGGAGGAGGCCGTGGCAGTGCTGCAGGCTCACCAAGCCAAGAAAGAAGCTGCCCAGAAAGTGGGTGTGGTTGCTGCTACCTCTTGAACCAGCATGACTGGTGAGTTCTCAGTCCTCAGCTTCAGTGAAAAGCTTCCAGAATCAATAAATAAAACACAGTTGTTAGTGAACAACTCATGTGGGTCTGTGACCAGAAATCCCCTCGTCAATAACAAAAAGCTCCTAATGTGGTTTCTCCCAGCAGAATACCTATGTAGAACTTCAGAAATATTCATTCTGATGCTCATTTAAGGGATCTAATGATGTTGAAGTGCCTGGTTCCTTGGAGCTGCTGGGGATGAGTCTTGTGGAGCTGCAAATCTGGGAAATGGCCACAAGGAGCTCTGGTGATTTTGAGGCTAAAGAGGCTCTCAGTGCCCATTCCTTATCCTGGAAACCATCTGCCTTCAGGATATAAAAAATGTTGGAAATGTTTCACTGGATAGGTCTGTCCACACAAGTGATGTCACCTGTGTTTGGAGCTGGCTCTTGTTTAATTAATGAATAAGGATTTTGATTCTTGGAGTGCCTCTTCCTGTTTTTCATGATCCATTTTTCTGTGGGTTGCCTGGAATTGCCATCTCCAGAACTTTCTGTGATGCTGTTTGTGATCCGATGTCTCAACTCAAACTGGTGAAGAATGATGAATATTCTTATTTTCACTGGGTGGTCTAGCCAAGAATTTGAGTTCCTTGTGGATAATAATTTCTGATCATCTGAGCAGCTTCTTTGTACATTCCCAATTATATTGGAATCCCTATTCCCTGGAGTTCTGGAATATTCCCTAGCCCAGAGCAGGGATGCTGTAACTTCTCTCCCTTTTCCCCTCTAGGATACAAAGAAGCCAAATAGCCCCTTCCTCTTCATCAGCTCAAGATGTTTGAAGATCCTTCACTGTCCTGCAGATCTCAAGGCCATGCATTGCATCACATAGTTATATTGCATTTTGTAAATTAATCTATTTAAAAAGCCAACTCTAAAGCTCAAGGTTTCCAAAACCAGAATCTGGGGGGGGGGTTTGCAAGCTTTTCCTTTGCCAGAACAGAGCTGCCCCCTGTGTCTTCTAAAGAGGACGTTGAGGATTTTAGGCTGGAAGTATTTTTGTGAGTTTGTGTTTAATTGAACAATCCAGTTTGGAAAGTTTGGGAAACATTTATCAATAAAGGAATAAACTTGCATTGTGTTTGTCATCATTTCTCTCTGTTGGATAAATAAATGTGGAAAGGCTTTGTGAAATTAAACTGATGGGCAGTTATTGGGGGTGAATGTATTAAACAGGGATTTGACTTATTCTGCTTGCTGATTTTGGATATTTTGAGGCAGCTGGGTTTAAATTCTGCCTGCGCCAGTGTCTGAAGGGATGATGGCTTTAAACAGTGATTTAAGAAGGGTTGGGGAGAAATTTTCAACTGAAGGCTACAAGGATTTGGGCTCAGTTTTTGTCATGAGCTGTTCTTTGTTTACATCTCTACATTTTCAGCTGACTCTTTAATAGTTCTGCTGCTCTTTTATACTCCAAAAGTGGCCAAGTTTTGGCACTGGAGTAGATAATCCTTTACAAACTCTGGGTGATCTTTTGGGACAAAAAACGTTATTTTCAGCTGGCTCTATTGGTTCTCCTGCTATTTTATACTTTAAAAGTGCCGAGTTTTGGCACTGAGGTCGATAAATCTTACTTTGGGATAAAAAGCGTTATTCAGATAAACATAAATTCTGAAAGAACCCCAGACTCACTCAGCTCAAAGGGAAAATACCTCATTTAGTTGGCTGAGGCATCCCACTGCGCATCCAAGGTTTGGAAAAGCTGGAGTGGGGTGGAAGGAGCGTGGTGGGGATGCAGAGGGGATGCTCTGATGGATTTTTCTCTGCCAGGGATACAGAAGGAATGCTCTGATGGATTCCCTGTGCCGGGGATGCAGGAGGGATGCTCTGATGGATTCTCTCTCCCCTCTCCGCGCTCCCTCCCCGCCCAGCCCCGCGGAGGGCGGAGCGCTGTCGCCGTTCCGGGGCGGGCCGAGCCGTTCCGGGGCAACCGGGGCACGATGGCGGCCACCAAGCGGGTCCTGTACGTGGGTGAGTGGCTGGGCTGGGGGCTCCCCCCCCGAGGGGCCGGGGCGGCTGGCGGTGCCCGGTGACCACTGGCCATGCCCAATGACCACTGACCATGCCCGGTGACCACTGGCCATGCCCAATGACCACTGGCCGCCCCGCAGGCGGGCTGGCAGAGGAGGTGGACGAGAAGGTTCTGCACGCTGCCTTCATCCCCTTCGGAGACATCACCGACATCCAGATCCCGCTGGACTACGAGACCGGTGTGTGCCTGAACAAAAGATTTTTTTGCCATGTTCTAGTCCAAGAAAAATATCTATTTCTAAGTTTTGTTAATAGCAGAACTAAAAGAAACTGTATTTCTACAGCAAAGTTTTCCAACGTTATACATGTAGCATTCATTTTAATATTTGTGAAAAGCCAATAATGTAATATGTACTTGTAACACTGGGATGTGTCCGTGCTGCCCCTGGGTTCCCTCCCTGCAGAAAAGCACCGGGGATTCGCCTTCGTGGAGTTTGAGCTGGCAGAGGTGAGGAATCAGAAACTGCTTGAGCCATTTGGGGTTTTTGCTGCCCTTGGGGTTTTGGGGTGGATCCTTTTCCTGCTGGAAAAATCGGGATACCCACTACAGCATTCAGATGTTGTTCTGCTCTTCCAAGTTCCCACTTTTCCCATTTTCTCTTGGGCTGGAGTTTCCACTTTTCCTGTTTCCAGCCCAAACTGCTCCCCTGGCTGGGTTTCTTGGTTTCCTGGCCACCATGGGCTGTCATGTATTTGTCCTCTTATCATCTGTCCTGGGCTTTGGGCACAAATCTCTCCCAAATGCTCATGGCAGCAATATAACATTTTAAATACAAGGGGTTAGTGGTTTGTTGGAAGATGAGACCCCCATGGGGTTTGGAAACTCCACATGGATGTGGTTTGCATGTGGATTTACAAAACCTATCAGTTCATGCATCCCTGGGATAGATGAAAGGAAAACCTGGCGGTTGTCTTTACAATGAGGTGCTGGGACATGGCTTTGAGAATAAATCTTAATAATGATTTTAATTGGATTTTTAATTGGATTTTTTTGGCAGGATGCAGCAGCAGCTATTGACAACATGGTATGGACCCTGCTCCCTCTCCTCTTCCCTGTTCTTGGGGATGTGTGGCTTTGCTGCCCTGGGTACAGAGCGAGCACAGGCTCTGTCCTCTGAGCTCTGCTCTGGGGGACATGGTGGTTTGATCCCTTCTGGTGGGCTTTGGTGTGCTTTATTTCCCCTCTGCAGAACGAGTCTGAGCTCTTTGGCAGGACCATCCGTGTGAACCTGGCCAAACCCATGAGGATTAAAGAAGGATCATCCAGGCCTGGTGGGTTGGGGAGCAGAACATCAATGGGGATGCTCAGAGCTCCGTGCACAGATGAGCTGTGGCCCTGTGGGTCAATTCCTGGGCTCTGACCTTTCCTTCTGTGGCCACAGTCTGGTCAGATGATGAGTGGCTGAAGAAGTTTTCAGGGAAGACTTTGGAGGAGAACAAGGAGGAGGGAGAAGCAGAAGCCCCCAAAACAGAGGCACAGGAGGTAGGAGAAAAAACAGGAGCTATCTGCATCCCCATTATCCCAAAGGATGAGAGTGCAAAGCTGGAGGCAGAGCAGACTCACCTCAACTTGCTTTTCTTTATTTTCCTGCTCAGGATGAACCTCCTGCTAAGAAATCCCGGGTGAACCCCCAGGTTTACATGGAGATCAAGATTGGGAACAAACCGGCGGGGCGGCTGCGGATCCTGCTGCGCTCCGACGTGGTGCCCATGACTGCAGGTGAGGAGGGGGCTCAGGTGAGGAGGGGGCTCAGGTGAGGAGGGGGCTCAGCCTCCCCTTCTGCTGCCTGCCAGCCTGCCACAGCTCTTGATAGCATAGGGTTAAAATGTTTCTAAATTCGGGAGAACTGCATACAGTAGGTTCAGGGGGGTGGAAAAGAAGATTGGGTCTGGTAGGCCTGGGAAAGAGAACCAGGCCCTGGGAATGAATATTGAGCTTTGTTTCTTTCTAGATCATGTGAAGCTACAGCTGTGTAATCATCATATGATAAATGATATGATTGTTAAGTGTAACGGTTGTTTGGAAATTGAATATAATTATTGTTTAATTGTAATAAGAATAATGAGAAACTATGTAATCGTAACAGGAATCATGAGAAAGAATATTTTGGGGGCCTAATGAAAATTGCAATAATACATGCTTGGATAAGGTCAATATATATATATATATATATATAAATATATATAGTATACAATAGAGCAATATGGGTTTAATAATTAATACATAGTTATATAATGAAAAGGGTATAAAACATGTTCATCTGGGATCCATGTCAGAGTCAGATTTGGGTCTGTACCCTTGATTCCCAGAGCTCTTCAATAAAGCACCTGCATGGAATCATTCTGTGATTGTGTGTTTTCAACGCTCTCACTCTCACCTCCCTCCCCTCTGCCCCCCACACAGAGAATTTCCGCTGCCTCTGCACCCATGAGAAGGGATTTGGCTTCAAAGGCAGCAGCTTCCACCGCATCATCCCCCAGTTCATGTGCCAGGCTGGAGACTTCACCAACCACAACGGCACCGGTGGCAAATCCATCTATGGGAAGAAGTTTGATGATGAAAACTTCATCCTCAAGCACACAGGGCCAGGTAAAGCCATCTCCAGGTAAAGACTGGAGAGAAAATGGCTCAGCATCATCTAGGGACCACATTTGGGCTGTTGTGATGGCTGTGTTGATAGCAGCAGCCCTGAATTTTATAATTATAATTATTATAATCTACATCAGCCAGATTCTTCTGCCACATTCAAACCCTTGTGTCTCACAAATCAGAAATCCATCATTCCCTCTCCATCCACTTTATTTACAGTATTACATGAAGAAAAAACAATTTCAAAGCTGCTTTTCCTGCTTGATTTTAAATGAGGAATGTCACAGCATGAGTGTGAAAAGCAGGAGCAAGCAGGTTTATCTCCATACAAACAGCTTTGCTGTTACTGCAGCTAAAAATAGCTGAGCATCTTTCACACTTGGAGGTAGTTTCTCAGCATGATTGATTTGGAGTAGTTTCTGTGGATTTTGATATCCAGCAGAGTTTTGTGGGACATGGGGATGCTCAGCTCCTGTGCTCAGCCATAACTCAGCACTTTCTGGTCCCAGGGATGGTGTCCATGGCAAACTCTGGCCCAAACACCAACGGCTCCCAGTTCTTCATCACCTGTGACAAGACAGACTGGCTGGATGGGAAGCACGTGGTGTTCGGGGAGGTGACAGAGGGCATGGATGTGGTGAGGGAGATCGAGGTAGGTGAGGGCAGGGGGGTGCTGGGGGCACTGCCCACCTCCTTCCTGCCCTGAATTCATGGCTGGAATTCCTGCTGCTCTGTTCTCCAAGGCTCAGGGCACCAAGGATGGGAAGCCAAAGCAGAAGGTGATCATCTCAGACTGCGGGGAGTGCCCGTGAGCTCGGTGCTTGGGAGGGGCTGGATGGGGGAGCCTGGCCTGGAGGGACAGGGAGCCAGCAGGGATGGGACATCCCAGGACTCCCCAGCTCTGCCCATCCTGCAGCTTCCATGGGAATCTCCCTAAAAGGGGATAAATTCCTTTCCCAGGGATAAATCACTTCCCAGCCTGCGCTGCCCGAGCAGGGCTGGGCTGGTCCTGCCGCTGTGTTCTGTAAAAAATTTATGTTTGGTAAAAAATAAAACCTATTTTAAAAATACTGGGGGCCTGGCTGCTGAATTCCCTCTGTGGGAGGCTGGTCTTTGAGCAAAGATGCTTTTTTTTTTTTTTTTGTATTTACCCTCTTCATCATTAATCCCATGCCTAAATCCTGTGCCAGGGAGAGAAGAGCAGAGCTGAACCTCTGGTGTTTGTTCCACAGCAGCATCTCATGGAGCTGTTTTTGGCTTTGTAGTGTCCTTTTCCAGCAGCAGAGGGAGGCAGCTCCCTGGCTGGTGTCTGTCCTGCTGGGAAACCTGGTCCAGCTCCATCCCAGGGCGTTCACTGGGATGTGGAAACTGAACACCAGGAAATGAGGGAGCCCTCTGGGTGATGAAGAATTAAAAAAAAAACCCCACAGTGATGAGGCTGTAGGAAGGGATTTCCAGGCTGCAGATAAACCACATGGATTTATAGTTCTGTGCTGGGCAGCCCTGGCTTTGCACTTCAAGGTGAGCAGGAATGGATTTGGGGTTTCCTGTGCAGTTATGGGTGTTTGGATCTGAGCTTGTGCAGGTATTGGCAGGAAGGATGAGGCTGCTGAGGTGAAGATCTGAGGTTCAGATTTTGGGGATGTTTGGAAGTTCTTGTGCCATTGGGGATTGTGGGTTTGCCCAGCCCCTCACAAATCAGGGGTGTTGCTTTTCCATAAATGTTGCTTTTTTCCACTGGCTGGTTTCCTAAGGTGTTTGGGGGTTGTGCATTGTCCTAAAACTGAGGCAAGGAGAGCTGCAAGGATTCCTGAGAGACAAACCAGCCCAGCTTTTCCTTGCTCCCTTCTTTTTGTTTAAATCCCACATTTTAAATCAACCCTTTAAATCACCTCCAGCAGGATCTGACAGTCCAGAGTGAGTGGAAGGCCTGGGTGTTCTCTCTCCCCCAATCCCACAGAGCCAGGATTGCATCCTGAGCTGGATTTCGTGTGGAAATAAATACCCAGATTAGCAAGACCTGTCCTTGGGGAGCTGGGCACTGACAGGGTGCAAATCTTCATTTTTTTCATGGGTTTTTTTGGGATTTTTCCCCTACTGTGCCAGCTTCTTTCCTTGTTTATTGATGTAAGGTTCCCCAGATAGCCAAGCTGAGAACCAGGACAGGTTTTCCTTTTAAAATCAGAGCAAATAAATAATTTAATTGAGCAAATAACCTGGGGAAGCTGCCTGGGGCTGGTGGAGTCCCAGCCCTGCTGGGAGCCCACGGGATGGGCACAGCCTGACCTAAAACTCACATTTTCAAGCAAATAAGTACAATTTTAGCAGATTCTGGGTATTTTTTCATTGCGAAATGTCCTCTGAACAGAGCCCTGTTGTGCTGTGACATTAAAAAACAAAGAGCAAGAGAAACTCCATGTTTACTTTCCAAACTTTGCGTTTATTTTATAACAGCGCCGTAGCTCAATATGAATATTTTATTTTTTTTCCAACTGGCTGAGTTTGGTGAACTTTGGGTAAACAGGAGGGGGTTAGTCAGCCAGCTGCTTAATTGGCTGATGATATTTTCATTAAGGGAATTAAAAGCACTTGGGTAGAGGTGGGTTAGTGGAGAAATGCACAGCTAGAAACAGCTCAGTCCCAGAGCAACCCCCCCAAAAAATGCCTCCAGCACAGGGAAAACAAATCAATCACAGACAAAACAGAATCAGCCAAAAATCCTCTCTTTCCTATATATATATATATGTTTGTTTATGTCTCTCATCAAGCAGGATAAGAGAAAGGAAGTTTTGTATTATTTACATCTAGAAAGGGGAGGGAGTGGCTTATTTTTGGTTTTTATTTTTATTATATTTGGTTTTTATTTTTATTTATATTTTTATTATTTTTTTCTGGTGCAGCCCACAAAGCTCCTCTTCCATGCTTGCAGCTGAAACCCAGGGTCACTTTGGTCTGTGAGGGGACATCCAGAGTGGGAATGGGGTGTGCAGGGTAATAATGGGATATCCAAGGGGAATAATGGGATATCCAGGAGTGGGAATGGGATATCCAAGGGGAATAATGGGATATCCAAGGGGAATAATGGGATATCCAGGAGTGGGAAAGGGATATCCA
>VXBI01006141.1:0-61585 GCA_013397375.1 Toxostoma redivivum
GTCTCTTAAACCAAGACACTGTGCCTGGCCTGGGGAGTAATGCAGCTCTGCCTGGACTTGGGAAACTGCTCCTCACTGTGCTAGTCTCTCAACACAGTGGCTTTCAAAGCTCCTCCGGCATCACACCACCTTTCTCAGCAGGCATCTACTTTTTAATTTTTTTTTTAACTAATTCTCCATACTAATGCATGCCTGGCAGGTTTTGAAGTAAAAGAATAGCAGCTGAAGGCACCAGCTATTCAAGCAGCTCCGCAGAGGGAATGGCAGCCCTGCGATCAGAACCATGTTGCAGTCCCTGCTGAGGTGACCCAGGCATTGGAGGGATGTTCCAAGAATCAGCTTATTAAACACTGCTGCTTGCTGCTGCTGTATTGCCACGTAGGTGAGTACTCAGGCACAGATTAATTGCCATCTTCAGGAGATAATTAAAGGGACTCTGAGCCCCCTCTCCACCCTGGGAAGCACAGACCACACGTCTCGGCCACGGCTGCAGCTGCACAAAGTCTCTGCCTCCAAACCGTGGCAGCGAGAGATGGATGAATTTACACAGTCTTTGTTTGCCAACAGGCAATCTGCCATCAATATTTAAAGCTGAATGAGTCTCAAGAGTGGGATGAGGAGCGCTTGATAAGGCAGCATCCATCATTTTGTTTTTTAATTTTGCGCCTGCTTACTCAGTGCATGGCATTATATGCATATTGAGTAAATGAATAATGGATAAATAATTCACCAAATGTCTCGTTTTCTTGGTTCTCCCAGCTATCATGGAGCTTGGGTGCCTGGCACAGGGATCCAAGTGCAGGGAAGTGGTTTTCGGGGGTAGTACCATGGTTATACATTACTCAGCACTTCTGGAGTCCCTCTGCCAACAGCTGTGACTCCATAGCTGCCCAGCTGGCTTTATAAAGGTACATCAAAGCCTTCTGTCTCCCAAAACTTCTCAGGGGCTCACTGTAGTCTCAGCAGCCCCACAGCCAAATCTCTATTGGCTCTGCTCATGCAGGGGGTGCTGGACAGCCATCCCTGCTATTCCCAGTGTCCTGCAAGGGTGCCAGAAGCACCATGGGCTAAGTGCCCAGAATCTCCTGCTGTACCATCTTTATACTCCGAGGGCAGCCAGAGAAATCCTGGTCCTCCTGAAGCTTGTGCTGAAACTCTGTTGGTCAGGCAAAAAAAACCTTCAGCCTCTGCTGCCATCACTGAACAGAGAAGACAGGCTTTTGTCACCCCACGGGGCTGTTTGGCACAAGCACTTGGACACTGCATGTGACAGCTCTCAGCAGCACCTTTAAAAGTGGCACTTTAGTTGAGGGGGAAAAGCAATGATGCCAGTGTCTGCTCTAGGAAAGGGAAGGAAACCAAGGATGCAACAATTTCAGGAAGCCTTTCCCACACTCTTGTGAGGCTACAAGCTGGCTGCACCCCCACTCCACATTTATTCCTCCTGCCCCTTCCGTGTAAGTACAGGGGAGCAGAGAGCTGCATTAGAGAAGGGACCTGCCAAACCTTGTGTCCTGGTTTACAATTCAAAATGTATTCTATCACCATCTGTTGAAACAAGAGAAGGGCTGATCCTTATCTCTATGGGAAATATCTTCTGTTAATGGGCCATTAAGTCCTACTGCCGGACTGATAAGATTATCTCTATGGGAGATATTTTCTGTTAATGGGCCATTAAGCCCCACTGCCTGATGGATAAGATTACAACATCCCATTGGGAGATGCTCCAGCCACGGGGAGGAGCCATACCTTTCCTACCTAAATAAAAACCGAGATTTAGAACACCAAAGCGGCCTTTTCCCCTGGATTCCAGGGGGAGAGGCTCCAGCCACGGGGAGGAGCCATACCTTTCCTACCTAAATAAAAACCGAGATTTAGAACACCAAAGCGGCCTTTTCCCCTGGATTCCAGAGGAGAAAACCAGGCTTTTCCACATCATCGCTGGACCTTCAGAGGAAAACTGGACCTTCTACAGGAGCACTGCTTCAACAGAACCGCATCTGTCATCCAGGAGGACTGCAGCCACCATTTAATTGGACTGCACCAACACCCTGACTGGCAGGGTGTCAGGTTGTATTCTGACTCTGTCAGTGGTCTTATTTTGTATTATTGCATGTATTCTATTTTTTCCTATTAAAATTGTATTACTGACTTGAAGTCTCACTGCTTTTGCTTTTTCAAACCAGTACACCTTGGTCAGCAGCTCTCTGCTGACCCTCCACTTTCCAGAAAGCGCATCGAGGTCTGCAGGACATGTACACCTAGTTCAAATACTGCAGGATCATTTGCTGGAGCACCCAGAAGCCTTATCTGCAAGAAATGCAGACAAATGCGTAGCTGGATAGTAAGAGCATGTAAGGCATGGGAGGGGCTGTGGAGCCAGGATTTACCACATGTAACTTTTCTGCCAGGCTTCTTCAGGGATCAGATTGATCCTCAGCTGCCCGACAAGCTACATTGTGAAAGACTTTCATCTAAGAGACTTTTATCTGCTTCCACTTGGTCTCAGCAACAATCTCTCAGTGCTCACCTCTCCTGCCACCGGACTGGGGCATCAGGATCTCTGGGGATGAACGATCAGGGGTGGGCTATCCAACAGGCCCTACAAGCTGCTGGTGGCCAAAAGCAGAGCTGTGAAACCCCCAGAACCCTGATGCCATGGCTGGAAAGGCTCCACCTTGGCAGCTCATGTTTGCTGGGTGTTGCCATTCCTGCAGCAGGGACTCTGCCACAGCACTAACCTTTTGCAAGGATGGCATGGCCAAAGCACCAGCCCAGCTCTGGCTGCAACTCTCTTTTGAGGTTTTAGACTTAGTCTGCCCTAGTGCACCACCAGAGAAACTCATCTCTGCTGGGAGAATCCCTCAGGACTCTGGGGGAGAGGAACCCTGGCAGCAGTGCTGCAAAGCTTCTCCTTCTGGCTACCAGACACACAACTCAGCTGCTTGGGACAAACTTAGCAAACATGGAGTCTTAATTTATGGTGGCAAACAGAAAATCAACTCCAAGTGTTTGGTACAAAAGGCTTGACAGTTCCTGCTGGAAATGGATTCTCTCCAGTGGCAATCAGCAGGCTCTGAACCTCTGCAAAGCAGTTTGCTTTGTGCTGAAAGCTTTATAGATTCACCAGGACTTCTGGAAAACCTGGTCCCAAGCAGTGTCACCTGTTTCAGAGCAATCTCAGCCCCTCTCTGCCTGCAGATGTCCTGATCTGACGTGATGTGATCCAGGTCTGCTCTGGTTTCAGACCTGGTTTGTGGCTCCTCCCAGCCTCCTCCCAGCTCTATGATTTCTGGGTCTCCACATGAGATGTAGGAGCAAGCCAGTATTCATGGATTAGCATGTCTTAAAATTCAGCAACCAGATTCCTAAAACATGGATCCTGAAATGTGGAAAACAGCTTTGGTTTTCCTTCAACATGGTTGCAGTGAGCAGTCATTTCCCAATGCTCAACCACTTCAGCCCATCCCCAATGATGCCTGGCTGGGGCTGACTGAAGCATTTTCAGACCACTGACACACAAAGCCCATATGCAGCCATGGATCACAAGTACCCTTTGACAAGAGGCAGCAAAAGGATGCACAGAAATGCTTTTGGCTTCCTCAGGGAGCTTTCTGCTCCCCTCCTCAGTCCTCTTCTCCTGTATTTCTCCCAACTGCAGTTGTCACACAGAAGAGTGCAAGAAAACTCAAGAAAACTCATTGATGCAGTAAAAGTGTTGCCCAGCTTCAGCAGGAAACACATGCAGGAAATCCCTGGCAAGCCATACACACCCAAGCAGTGGCAGGGGATCAGAGTAAGCCTTTCCAAACCACCCCACCAGGAAAAGGCTCCACCTTGTTCCAGTTCCTGCTGTGTGCCTGCAGTTTCAGCACCAGAGCTTGCAGGGGACACAGAGGTGAAATACCCAAGGGGTCAGCACTGCGATCTCTCAAGCTATGGCAAAGCCTGGCAATAAAATTTGACATTTTGGGAGGTGACAGTTTTTATTACCTTTTTTCAGTTTTCTTTTTTTTTTCCTTGTGTGTTTGTTTTTGTTTGTTTGTTTGTTTTTTGAGGTTGGTGTTTTTGTTGTTGTTGTTTTTGTTTGTTTGTTTTGTTTTTTTAAATAGCAACAATAGAAGTTAGTCTTTTGGCAGGTGCCTGGAGCTGAATTTTGCCATATGAGAAATGGTTCAGCATGTGATAGCTCAGTTCATGGGCTTTGAAGAGCTTGGAAGAGCAGTGGGATGGTGTCTTTAGTGCATTTCTTTTAAGGGGAAAATTCACAAGTGGCAAATGAGCAGAAAACCGAAGGAAGTAGTGTAAGAGACCTTTTATAAGTTCCCATGGACAGGGCTCTCAGCACTGACAGGGTCCAGGTCTCTGGCCACCTCTGTGCCCAGAATAAGGACATGGGAGCCCAGGCAGAGAAGGGCACTTTGCTTCCATTCCTCCCCCCACCCCCAGTCCAAGGAAGAGAAATGAGAGCCAAGTATCAAAGTAAAAAGCAACCAGATCCTGTCCCTTCCTTGGTTCATTTTGAGCTGACCTTTAATAATTGCAGAAGGGAAAATGGGCTGGTCAGTTTGCATTAAAAATTCCCTGGAGTGGCTGGTGCATTCTTCCGCTTATCAAATCCAAGACACTTGGATAAACCCTGTGAGCAATCAGTGCTACAACCTACAGCCAGAAAATTTTAGAAGTCCACATGCATAGTTAGGAAAATGTTGATTAATTTGTTCTGATACACTCCAGAAAAAAACCCCACTCAAATAGCATCAGGGAGCTCAGGCAGATTATAAATTGCCTTGCTCAAGATTGTAAATATTTCATCCATGCCTCCCTGTGTGTTTTAAAGACATTTTCGTGGGATGTGCCTGTGTGGAAGAGATTTGTTTTAATATTTTACTAAGGCAAGCATATTTCATCTGTGTGATCCTTGCAAGTGAGGGATTTTTTATTTTGAAAAGCTTCTTCAGCTGTGAAGAGAGCAAGTGGAGACAATACACAGACATGCCCCTGCAATAAGGCAGGATGCTGCAGCTGCCCTAAGATGTGATTTAAAATGCACAGGGCAGATAAGAGAAAAACAGAGGGGAAAAAAAAAAGGAGATCAGGAAAAATAGAGCAGGCACTGAACCTTGAGTCTCTCATCCCGATATTCCACGTGGCCATAGGCCAGACAAGGCTGGGCAGAGAGATATCTTTAATCACTGACTGGCTGCTAATTCAGGGCAATCACCTCTTGCCATCAATAGCCAGGCATTTACTGATCAGGGCTGGCATAGCATTTACCATCAAGGGATCTTATTTAGATCAGAGGATGCCCAACAAGAACAAAGCTACTTTCTTTTTTGCAAACATAACCAAATTTCACCCTACACACTCGCAGAGGAAAAGCTGGAAGTGTGGACTGGGTACAATATGGCAGCTCTCATGACCTATACAAGTACCCTCCCAAACC
This sequence comes from Toxostoma redivivum, assembly GCA_013397375.1. Taxonomy (NCBI): domain Eukaryota; kingdom Metazoa; phylum Chordata; class Aves; order Passeriformes; family Mimidae; genus Toxostoma; species Toxostoma redivivum. The sequence goes on from VXBI01006141.1 coordinate 5,447, forward strand.
AAATGTCTAATTCAGGCCAGCTCTGGCCCTGGGTTTACCTGCAGCACCAGGGCTGCCTGAGCTGGTACTCCTGTACTGAGCCATGCAAACTCTCCCCTGGAAAGTTTCTGTCTCCTACCATGAGGGGCTGCAGCTACACCTGCTTAGCAGCGTGCACACACACAGCTCCCAGTAAGGCATTTGCTGGGAGAAGCAATCAGATTGAAGACTGACGCATTTGAAGAGCAGGAAGGATTCCCCTGCCCCCAGTCCCGCCTCACCAAAGTCAAGGATCTACCTGATCAGAGGGTTCCTCTTTTCAAACTGCCTGAAGAAATATCCCTGGCTCAGCACTCCCAGGGAGACCGTCACAGTTAAGCTGGAGGGTGACATAACCCCAGAAGACCCTACCACAAAGACAGCTCCAAATGTCAGCAAAGCTGCAGACAGCTGCAGGACTGAGAAGAAAACATGGCCCATTCTGTGCAACAAGCAGCATTTTAGGAAGAAAGTAAAGCAGAGAGACTGAAAGAGCTGCCGTTCAAAGAGCTGCTAACATTTCCAGTATACCTTGAAGAATTTTGTCTATTTTTGTATCGTGAGCTGAGCTCTGCTGATCTAAATCCAGATAAGCTCTGCTTCACAAACGCAGCAGCTCTGAATTCAGCTTGGTTTAGCTCTGGTCTTTTATCCTTGGGAAATATGTCTTGCTCTGAAGATCGGAGGAAGCACACAGAAGAGCAAAAAGCACCAGGAATTCAGCCCTTGGAGCCAAAGAAGCAGGCACATGCTGCAGGGGGTGAAGCCCACGTGCAGCCAGCCGCAGCTATCCTAAGACACCACAAGCAAATAGCTCGCTCAGTAGTCAGCCCAGCCATCCAAAACATGGAAAGACCTCACAGAAATAAGGGCAACTCTCTCCCATTGCTACCAGGGGTGGATTTGGCTTGGATAGTGCTAAAATTTTGCCAATGACAATCTGCTACTAACAGCAAGATGCTGAAGACCTGGCCCAAAAAAAGGTCTGTTCTGTGCCTCTGAGACCTATCCAGTTTCCACCACCTAATCCTGTTTGGCCTTCTGTAGGGCTGCATTGGGAACTGGCAAGGTTTCAGAGCAGCGCAAGCACTGAGAGAAGCCTGTGTGCAGCTGCAAAGAGCATGGCACGTTGCTCCTTGGTGCATACTCAGGCCCTCCTCTAAAACCCCCCATGCTTTTTATTGTGAGTTGGAGAAATACTGTTAAACAGAGAGGAGACATGAAACACTGCCAACGATTGTCTTCTGCAGTGGTCAGGACAGACTCAACACCCTCAGAGCTCTGTCCTGGCACCTGCTCAGACACATCCCTCTGGTGACCTGCTCCTGGTGGAGCTGGTGGCCTGCCTTTCAGTTCTCTGCTTTCAGTTGCAGAACATCAAAGCAAGGCAGAGTGTTGCTCCATGGTGAAGTATCTCCAGGATACACTGTAAAACAGTGTTCAGAATGCTCAAAATGCACCTAAACCCAGCTGCTTATGCGGGAGCAACAGGAAAAGGAAACGCCTTCCACTGCTGCATAGCAGCTGTCCCTCAATGACTCTTCCAGGTACTAGCAGCTTATCTAGCACACATAATCTGCCTGAGATTGTCTGCATTTATCACTTTTGCCATGGTGTTTGCGCACCCTGCAAGCTTTACCAGCTCTCTGCAATACAGGGAGCTGCTGCTGCCTGCTGGGAGTGGGTGGGGAACTGCTGTGGATGGCAAATGTGAGTCCTGGGGATGGGAGATGTCCCCCCTCAGCCCCTCTCTGCCAGGCTGCCCAAAGCTTGCTCCCCTTGCCAGAAGAGAATGACTCTAAAGCATGAGCATCTGCCTTACCCTGGGGTAAGCAGCAAAGACCACGAGCTGGATTTCTGCTCCTCTTTTAACCTAGATTAAAAAAGGATTTAAAAGCTCCTGCTTCAGCCTCCTCTTCTTGGCTGCAAGCAAAAGGCCTGCAGGGCACAGGAAGGAGAGCAGGCAAGCTCTCCAAGGCACCCACTAGGAGCCCTTGGGGGACACCAGCAATGCCCCCAGCCCGATGGGTGACAGTGACCAAGCTTGCCACTTGCCTCTGCTGAGTGCAGGTGCCCTGAGCTGTGCCACCGCTGCTCTCCGTTTCTGTGAGAAATCCTGCACGGCATCTGGCCACAGATGTTTGGGCAGCCACACACCCTGCCTAGCCTGCAGCAGCTAGCCTCCAAGGAGAGAGGCGAACTGCTCCCCCGAACACATAACCTCGTGCCTGGATGCACAAGGGAGGTCTCCAGCAAAGGCCAGGCACCATGGGCAGGGAGCTGCAATGACCCAGGATTTAGTTGTTACATCTGCCCCTGGTTTCATCCCTGTCAAGTGGCATAAACAATCAAATCAGCATTAACAAGGGCATTTGGTGGAAGCTTTTAGGTTCTTATCTTGCTTTTAATGATTCATTCAGCTTCTCTTGGCTCTTGCAACCCAAGCCCTCTCCATTCTTCCTGATCAAAACCTGCCAGGAGCCACCCCAGCACTGGCTGGATAAATTAAAGGGACTTGGGCTGTGAGGACTAAAGGACTCAAGAGGGGAGGATGAGTTATAAGCTACATTTGCTTGAGCTTATTATCCCTAATGAACAGCTCCATGGATGTGTAACCATGATACTGCCGCTGCCACCACATTCAGCCATGCAGCATTTCCTGATGGAGTCATCCTTGGCCCTGTTCTGCCACTCTGCTGTGGCCCCATGTGGCCCCCCACACCAACACTCTTCTGAGGAGGTGGCCACCACAGAGGGAACAGGAGACCAGAGAGGGGATATTTTCTCCCCACACTGCACCATTTTCATGTTTCCATTTTCATGCCCCAAACCTTTCTGTCAAACAGTCTGAGCAGTTCTCAACCAGGGCAGAGAAAGCCTCCAGCACATCTCACATCTTTCAGGCAGCTCTCCCTGCTCCTTGATGCTCATGCATGGTATCCTTGTCCAGCTGCCAGAGGAACCCCTTATATCAGATAGCTTTTATCTCAAAATAAGCCCTAGAAAAATAACACAGGCTTTATTTGTCATTCACTCTGGGAAAGTTTTGAGCTATTAAATAAGGTGAAGTTATTTTAAAGAGCAATAGCTTTCCTAAAAACTTCGGCTCAGAACTCTGACAGAAATAACAATACCTCCATTGCCTAAAAAACCCATCTGTTCAGCTCCTGCAAAATTTGGTTTCTTTGGCTGCAAAGAACAAAACTTTGCAAATGATTTTGCTTCACACTCATGTAATTAGCAATTAGCTCCCTGGAGAAAATGATTCCTCCACACAATATTTGGGTGAATCATATCCAAGTGGGGTTTTTTAAACTTGTTTTGTGCATGTGCACATTCCTAAACACAGAGGCATATCAGAATCTTGGCCAAATTGTTCCCTTTGATTTGTTCTTCATTTCAGTGCAATTGAGACCAGAGATCTCAGCTCTTAAACCATAGGAAACTTCAAATGTTAATGTTGGTACTAGCAACCCCACTGCCCCACGGGCACTAAAAGTCAGAGATGAGGCCCTGCTTCCTGATGTCAGAGTAGGACTCCTGAAGACAGCTCAAGAACTCCTGCACAGTTTTGGGGAGCTATTTACACTGCTTGAGCAAAGAGGTGAGAGTGTAACTGCCCTAGTGGAGTGCAGACATATGAGAAGCACAGCATCATGCAGGACAAGAACACTTTGCCCTAAGGTGGATTTTGGACCCTCAATTTTATGTGGTAGATCAGGGCTTGTCTTCCTCTCCTGCTCCCAGCACAGGTGTGGCATAAAAAGCTTCCAACCTTTTTTTGTAGGGTACAAAGTGGCTTTGTGCAGTAACTGAATTAAATTTGACTCACTTTTGCCTAAACCTCATGCAGCAGCTTTGGGAGACACCCCTCCAGCAACAACTGTATTTCTCCTTGTTCTCTGTTCTCCTTTTCCTGTGATGGCAGACATGGCCTTTCATCACTGGTCCAGATGGGTAGATAGGTGGGATGATGAAAAAATGAAAGAGCCTCAGTAAATTCAGTCAGTGATGTTGGCCAAGTTTGATTGAGTCCCCCCTGCCAAGGACCCTGACACAACACTGACACTCAATGTACATCCATGTACATCTCATGCCTGTATACGTATTTTCGTGTTTCATAGAATAATTGGATGTTCTGTGTTGGAAGATTATCCAATTCCAACACCCCTGCCATAGGCAGGGATGCCATTCACTAGAGCAACTTGCTCTAGGGCGACTTGCCCAGGGCCACTTCCAACCTGGTCTTCAACAATTGCAGAGATGGGGCATCCATAACTTCTCTGGGCAACCTGTTCCAGCATCTCACTTGAGATTATGAGGGCAAGTCATGTGAAGATGGGCTTCAAAGCCATTTAAACCCTTGGGTTGGTTCAGCTCCCAAATCAGCAAGAGAAACAGCCTGAAGGCTTTGCCCTGATAGAGAAGGTTTATGTACACTTTGGGTCTAATCTAGGAGTCCTTAGTCACCTCTTAAAGGTAATAGAAATCCCCGTGGCCTTGCAAAGCAGCATGGCATCTGTACCCATGAAAGAAATGTAGGATGGGAGCCACAGGGGGGTTTTGTCTTCTTTTCAGGCTGGCTGAGATGGGGACCTATGGGAGCAGTGGAAAGCCACCTGCAGTCAGTGGGGAAAGCAAGCACCACTCTGGCAGTACAATCACGTTATGTGCAGAGCTGTCCCTGGGCTTCACTCATGTGCAGCCTGCACCAGCCCATCTCCTGTATTGTTTCAATACACAGCTCAACCAGAACTGCTAACTTTGGGCATCTGCTGGCATTTCTGCTCCCAAAGTTCATGGTGTATCAAGTGCTTTTTTGTTGGGACTGGTTTCCCTGTCTGAAGGGAAGTGTGACTTTACTGAAAAGCGAGAATTCTGAATTCTGCCCTCTCCTACATTGCTGCTTGGAGGTAAAAAAAGCTCATGGTCTCTTTTTATGTTCTCTTTCTCCTCTATACTATTTAACATTGTTTCACAGTGACTCAATAACAGTGTGCATGATACGCTCCATTTCTCCCAGCATGGTGCACCTAAATTTTATGTACAGAGAGCTGCTTCTCCTGCTGAATGAGACACCAGACCTCACTAGAGTGGAACACTACCCCCCTGAATTGTCACTGGGAAATTTGCCACAAAGGGACTCAGTGAACATGAGGTTAGCTCAAATTTAAAATAAAAGAAAAAAAACACCCTTCATCAAATGAAGGATTCTGGCTCTTCTTAAGGTGGGTCTAAAGCTGAAAGGCTACAGCAAAAGCAAGCAGGGCAGTAGCTCTCCTCATGTCCACCCAAGAGGACGCACCACTCATTTCAGGATTTAGAGGGGCCAGACAGCCTTACTGTCTTATGTAAAACTTGCTCACGTTGTTCCTGGCCCCTTAAGGATTCCCAAAGAAGCTGTCCATCCTCCTCTGCTGAGGGAGGCTGTCTGAATCTGCAGCAGTGGTATCACTTCATGGCCCACCTGGAAAACACAGAGCCTGGCCCAGGTCCCGCATGGAGTATTTCACTGGCTTCAGCAGGCTGTGGTGATTTTCACTCTGTAAGGAGCTGGCTGTATTTCTGGATGGGAATTAGATTTGATCTAATTCTAGATTTGGCCTGCTTATTTGGGTTTCAGTGCACCAAGTGTGGCAGCTGCTGTGTGGGGTAAGTGGCCAGTGGCAATGGACCTGCTCAGCCTCGCTGGTTTGGCAGAGCAAAGAAAAGGCCTTTGACATTTTGTCTTCCTCTTCTGCCCCCAGCTCACCTGTGGCAAGAAAAGTTTCCAACCTCTTTTTCAGGGTACAAAGTAGCTTTGTGCAGTAACCGAATTAAATTTGAACAGAAAGTGAGCCATCAACCAGAGGTGTCTGGTGTCAGAGCAGGAAATCTGAGGATAAGTATCTAAGAGCACTCTGTGCATCTTTTGTGCATAGTTCAGGTAGCTTTGGCCTGGTCCAGCTTCCATGAAAGGAAGGCAGAGAAAGCCAGTGACGATAGTTAAGGGATCTGAGAGAGGCTGAGGCTTTGAAAATATCTCAGAAGTGGAAAACAAGGAGGAAGAATAAGTGGTCAATTTTCAAAGGAATGAACTCACCTGTGGGGTGTATGGGAGGACATACAGGGCTGCAGACGTTCTTGAAAAGGCTGAGAAAAATGTATGGTTGTGTCCATGGGTGTATATACATACAAATGGACTAATATACATTTATATGCATATTTTACTTGAGCTTAGAGAGAACCGTGAGAACCTTTAAAGGCACCCAAGGAAGACAAGGCAGTGGGAAGATGAAGTCTGAAGTAACTAATGCAAAGCAGCACACATACCAATGGCAAAAGATCCAAACTACTCCTACATGCCCTACATTGTAAATCAGCTGAAGCTGATCCTGAAAATGACTTCTCAGCAGTCAGCCCGGCGAAGAACTCTGACATCATGAAAACAAAATACAACCTTTTGCTGTGCAAACAGCAGATTGAAAAAAATAGCATCAAACCAGCACAGTAACATTCGGTAAAGCAGCTGCAAGGGCACATATGAGGTTTCTGTTATTCCACTTCAGAAAGGAAGAACATCAAGTAACAGGGTGACAACTAATAAAGGAGTGCAGAGACTTCTATACTAAGCCAGGCTGCACACAGAGGATTTGTTTAGCTTAAAGATAAAGCAATATATAAAAGGTCTGCCTGACACTTCTCATTTATTCTTCCTTGACACAAGAATAAACGATCTTGGTGAAATGAAAAAGCGATGTATTTCAAAGAAACAAAAGGTTTTTTATATTCTTACCTACAGCACACCAAACCATGGCATTGACACATTGTTGAGATCAGGAAATTAGCATGATTAAAGACAGAATCAGATGTTTAGGAGGAAAATATAGTAACTTTAAATGAAAGTTTAGAAAATAACATGCAAGCCCCTCTGCTTTTATGAGGAAATATTAACAAATATACTTTCTCATTCAGTCCAGGCCAAACAACTAGGAGCAAACAATTGGTCCAAAGATGCTTGAAAGTAGCCCCAAAGAAGTGATTCTGGAAATGGTGCAGCTCTCCCATCATCTTTCTCTGTGTCCTGAGCTGGGTGCATAAAAAAAGGGGACAAAGATGGGCAAGGAGTCAGGGACATGACAGCCCAGCACCAGTGAGACCACCAAAAGGTCTTTCAACTCCCATCTCTCAGCACGGTTGTTGAAGGGCCTGTTAAAGGCTGAGGAGTAGCTGAGGTCTGGAAAACTCAGCTGGCAAGTGTGGACCCAGAGCAGGGAGGCAGCCTTCTGCTCCTTTGGGAGAGTCTGACCAAACCTGTATGGCCAACAGAACAGTAATAAGGGAGTCCTAAGTAATTTAGATGATTATTTTGAAATGTGTAACTGCATGAAGTAAGATGAACAAAAAAAAATTGCTATGTCTGTAGAAAGCAAAAAAGGTTGTATTTATTGGATAAGGGGAGTAATTTAACTCCCTTTCCTCTGAGCCATGTAAGACTCAGTATTAACCCATGGAGGAAGGTTTCCCCTGGCTCTCAGTGGATAGGATTTCAACTATCAGCTGTTTTTATCCCACAGCAACCTTAGTTCCCCATGCTCCCTCCCTGGCTTGACTCCTTTCAACCTTGTTCTTCATGGCTGAGTGCCTGGGTTGGAAGAGAAGGGTTTGGAAATGAAATCACTGCAAGATGCAGAGGGCAAACAGTCAGCCCAGGATGCAGTTCCAGAGGTCACATCCTCCTGTCCTTTCCTATGGAAAAATGCTCTCTAGATCTGCTCAAAACAGTTTTGGAGTCCAAAGCTGACCTCCCAGTCACAAGCCTGTGATGCCTTTCTCCAGCTAGGGTACCCTGGGCAGGGCTGCTCTGCTGCAGAAACAAAAGGCTTTTTCCTCTCTCTGTCTTTGCTGGGACCTTGATAGTGTCCCCCAGAGTCAGAAGGTGGCTCTCCCTGAGAAAGAGCAAGGGGCTGCTCCTTATCAGTGGTGGGGGTACAGAAAGGGACAAGATCTTCCCACAGTGCACTCAGTTTTGTGATGGGAATGAAACTCCAGCTCCTGGCAAGATCCACAAGCCAAGCCTAATCAAACCACTCACTGTGGTAGGGGGATGTTTGCAGAGTGAAACAGCTTAATTGCTGATCTTTGTGTACCTTTGGACACACTGATATTTTCTTGTGCCATAGAAGCACTGACATCTTTCATGTGGAACAGCTCTGGGATGATGGATAGGGGGGAGAAGCAAAACAAACAACATGACTCTGCCAAGGTCCTGCTCAGCACCTGGACTGGGCACAGGACTGAGTCTGCTGGAGGGCTCTGCCCACCTGGCCCCCCTAAGAGTGCTCTGCAACAGTGACTACTTCTGGCTCAGGGCTTCCCAGCCACAGAAAATCATGGAGCTTTGCCTGGTACTGAGCAAGTGCAGCCAGGACCTGGGCATGGTGATGCCTGCAGCAAAAGCAGGGGTGCACTGAGGCCTGCTGGCCCCAGTGGGCCACCATATCTTGTCCTGTTTGCTACAGGGTGATGAAGATGTGGGACATATACCAGCCAGCCTTCTGGGACTGCTTGAGTGCGCACGCCCACAGGAAATCTCCATTGCGGATTTCCCCACAAAGGAAAGGTAAGACCCATATTTTCAGCTGCTGCCTTGCTCCCAAAGGCAGCATGGTCTACCAGAATGAGGAGATTTACATTTGCCCAGGTTCTCTCCAAAGTGTTGCACTTGTTGGACTCTCTTCATCCTGTTTGCCATCAGCAGGCTTTGACTGGCTTTCAGACAATGTAAGTTTGTGATTTTCTTCCAAAGGCATCACACAAAAAATGTTTAGAGATGTTTAGCCTGTCTAGAGCAGTTTTCAAACAGTACTACAGAGGGGCTGGGGAGTTTCCTTCTTGCCCCCCATTGGGACTGTTTCACCAAGGGGCAGTGGGAAAATTTCCAGGTCCCTTCATTCCCCTTGCATTGTCTCTATGAGACAAACAACCCCTTGGTATGAGACCATGCAAGGGGAATCATGTCTGACCAAGACCCAGTTTCACCACGGCACTGGGGCCAGGAGAATGGATGTTACATGGCCCCATGCAATTCAATGGGGCCTTGGGAGGTCCCCTAGTCCCTGAAGAATCCATGGAAAGAAACTGGACTTGGTTCGTGGTAATGGGAAACTCAGAGCTGGACCACCACCAAGACAGAATTAAGGCTCTGGGTTTTGCATGGGCAGAGAGGAGGTGCAAAAACACACATCCAAGGAGGTCAGCTGGGCAATCACACATTGAGGAATGGCCAGAGAAATCGTTGTCACTAGTGGCTTCAGGGTCCTCCCCACCCCATAAAACCCTGTCAAAAAAGCAGGAAAAGGGGTGGAGGGCAGCAGCTGGTGGAAAGTGCCAACAATGAGAGTCTAAGACTCATCTGGACAGAAATACAGCTGGGCCTGTCTCTGGCACATCCCCAGCAATTCCCCCAAAGCTGGGGATCAGACAGCTTTAATATAAGGAATCTTGATCCTTATAGAGGTTCCAACCCTACACCGGAGTCCTTTGGAAAACAAAACCAATGATGACAAGTCCCTTCCCTTTGGAGCAGAAGCAGGAGCTATGGCTTTGCATCACTAAGCACGTCAACACACACACTGGACATGTTCTCCTGCAGTCTCAGCTACTATTTCTGTCCCTGGGTTTCCACAGCTTCTTCCAGAGATGCTAGTGTGGTATCCAATTAACTCATCAGTCACAGCTCCATGAGCTTTGCTGGGTGCAGACTCTCATCTACATAAATAATAAATAGGAAAAAACTAACATCTTGCTTCTTTTCCTCTGCTCCTTTCAATTGCAAGTGCATCCGGTGCGGTCACCTTAGTGCATGCTCACGCACAGACACACACACACACACACACACACACATGCACATGGAGACACCAAGTGCCTGCACTCCTCTTTGATTAATTGTCCATTTGGTGGCGAGTTCAGCTTGTGGCAAGGCTGTACACACAACTGGAAAACAAGGCTGGCTTTAATAGATCTAATTTTCATTGATTTTGTTGCCTCCCTCTGCCTCACTGCTGAAAGGAACTGAGGTTAATCAGAAAAAAGGAGTCTCTTTTGTAGAGCTGGTGGGAGGTTGCAACAGGGCTGCATTGGTTATTTTCCACACTCCCCTGAGGCTCATGTAGGAACAGACATTTAGTCCAAACTATATTACTTGGCTAACAAGATTTACAAGCAGTTTGAGATAATGCAATCATTTCCAAAATTAAAAAAGGGCATTCTCGAAAAAGTAAAGCTTGGGAGGAGGGAGCTGAGGGCTCATTTTCTCAAAATTCTTTATCTGCAGCCTGGGTTTTGCACGTGTATGTGTGTTGCTTTCAGACTGTGACGACTGAATTAAAGGCCAGCTCTATAGATTCAGAGCTAGCTTTATGTGCAGCATAATTTTTCATCTTCATCCAGATTTTTTGCCCCTCCCTCTGCTTCCCGTGAATCTTACACAAATAAACAACAGCACCTAATCAGGGTGCCCAGCCTTGTCTCATCCCCCTCTGTGTGTTATCCCACATAGCATTCACTTGCAACGAGCAACTCAAGAGCTGAACATGCATCAATACCAAGAGGAATGCTGAGCTCATGCAATAATGCTCTCCCAGATGGATGCCTGCTTTACAGTGTGTCAGATCCCCAGGGAGTCTGCCTGCTTCCTTATTCACCTGAAGCTGTGGAGTAATGTGGTTAGCTTTCCAAAATGATCGACGGTCATTGAGTCACAGAAATCAGAGATGGAAAAACCAACTGCATCATGCTGCTGTCCACCACCTCACTTATGGATGCATCCATGCCTATACACACAAGCTTCCTGCTGCCTGTGCAGGATCCCTCCCTATGGCTGAGTACATTTGGATTTTAAATTACTCCAGTGAAGGGGTTCCCAGCATTGTCCCTGGAAGTCTGTGCGCTAACTATGCAGACATCACCCACTATACTGACAGTCCTTCCTTCCCAAATGACTAATTTTCTCTTGCTCCATCACCCTTGATGAACTCCAGCATCCTGCTGAGTTCCCTACCAGTAAACAGACTTGTCTTGGTTCCATCAAGCTCTGCACACACATTTCTGTTGTTTCACTATAAGCAAATCCCTCTGGCTTCCTCTGCCCATGTCTGTGGTCCTCCTGGGCTGTGCACTGAACCATGCACATGTAGGCAGCTGAGGTTTTAGTGCAGAAAGATGAAGAGATGTGGGTAGTCGTGGCTGAAAGGGCAGGATGGCCAAGGCAGAAGAACTCTGAGACTGTGTTCAGTGGAAGATGCACTGAGGTGTGACTGGAGCAGCAGAGGGAAGAGCAAAAGATCAAACCTTGCTTCCCTCCAAAAAAAGAATGGGGCACATTAGAAATCCTGCATGGCTGTAAAGACAAACCACCTGCATGCACTTCATCTACCAAGTTTCACGTGCACAACAAGGTCTGGTAAGGGTACAATATGTTTAATATTAAATGTACAATTCATTATTTACACCACAAAAAAAGTGCACACTAAGAAAGCTCTTCTGAGGCAAGCAATGTGCCAAGCCTGGCCCCAAAAAATGTCCCTGGCTCCTCCCAGCAAGGCCAAGGGGAACAAACTCTTTAAAAGTCTGGGAATCCATCCACCAGCAGCAGGGGTGTATTTAGGTCACAGTGATGCAGCGGAGCCTGGGGCTGGGGCCAGGCTGGCCAACACTGCCTGGGGCCAGCACTGTAGCTGGTGCTCTTTCCCCAGCCTCCTCCTGCCAGCCAGCTCTGCCCATGGTATGGTGCCCCTCTGTGCCCTCCCTCCTGACCCAAACCATGGGGAAAATGTCCTGCCCTTGGTCTTTCCTGATTTCTGACAAGGTGAAGGCAACGAGGGGGGAAACAAACAATTTCAAAAGAGGACAATGACATCAACACAGAAAAGGGACAAGAGAGGCTGGACAGTGAGCTCAGCAAGCCAGGGTGTGAGCGCAGGGGAACCCTGGACGCTGGACACAAGTGCAAGGGAAAAGGACTGTGAGGCTGCAGGGAGGGATTCTTGCTAGAGGTGGTGGGGAAAACTCCAGATCCCTTTGGAAATCCCTCTCATTTCACATGGTTACAAAACAGAGCTGGGTTGCCAAGCAAATACAAGAGAGTTAAAGCTAGACGTACCTACCAAAGCCTAAGATCCCACACCAGGCAATGCTTCTTTGAAAGAAGAAAGCGTTTTTCTCTTAACTGGTTAATAGTTCAGACTCTGGCCAAATTTGTAGGAGCCTACAGGGAACCTGAGGATCAGCTCACATCATTAGTGCCTGCCCATTATCCTTGTGCTGCTGCTGGGAGCATAAGATGGACCCTGCCTCCTGTGGCAGCTTTCTCTTGGGGTTGTGCCAGGCTGCCCTAAATCCAGCCCTGCCATTCCCAAAACCACCCCATGGCTCAGGGCTAGGCAGGCAGGCTACCCAGCCCCCCAATATTTCTGAAAGTCCTGGTTGTTTTATTTTGGAAATATTGATAGCAAGAATCATGTTCTGAAGCCAAAAGTGAGCTCCTGAATTAATGCCACCAGCAAGGTTTGTCTCCCAGCACACCACTGGGATAGCTGTGGAAAACAATGTTTTCCAGGAGGTTTCATGTTGATGCATTCAGAGTACCTCATTGCCTGCCTCCCAGACACAGAAGCTGTTTAGTAGACATGACTTTTCAGGGAAAGCAGCTGTGGTATTTTCTCCTTGCACAGAGGAAGGGAAAAAAAAAAAAGGAAGAAGTTTCCAGCAAGAGCCAGCAGCACACAGTCCAAGAGACTTTCAGCTGATCCCTTTATTTCCACCACACTGTGATGAGATAAACTTGGACACTTTCCTATCAGTGCTTCTTCCACAGAGCTTCCACCAGAACCTTCTCTAGTACTTCAGTGCTTTCCATTCCTCCCCAGACTTTTATTTGCTGATAAGGAAATGAAACTCAAAACTCCAGAAAATGCATGTAAAATCCTATTGCACCCAAACTCCATGCAGATCAGACAGGTACCTGTCTGACATGCACCAGAGAGAATGTACGTCCTCGAGACCAATGCCTATGTGCTTAGCAGCAAAACACAGAGATCTGAAGAAAGTTCCTTACCCAAATGCCACCATGCTGAATATTTCCAAGTGTACCTGTTGGAAGCCTACGCCCTTCAACTTCCAGGTGCCCAGTGAATTGCACAGTGCACTTCCTCCTCAGCAGGACTGTGTTGCTCTGAGTCAGCAGAAGCTGTAAGTAATAAGCAGCAATGGCAGTCTACAAAGTGGTTTTTAAAGGGCTTGATAAGTAACTCAGCTGAGCCTCTGGATTACACACAAGACGAATCACTTCATTTCTGTCATGCAGCAGTCCATCTGCAGTGTGCAAGGAAGCACCCCTACTTCTCACATCTTAAGGGCTTCAGATGAAAGGGTGAGAATCGCTGCCAAATCCAGGAAACACAAGGCAAATTTTTCACTTACTTTTGAAAGAGATGAATGATTCTGTATGCCAGATTTCTATAATTCGGGAGCACTTGGTATGCACAGATGTGCAAAGCTTGAAATGGACACACAACTGTGAAAAGGTCAAGAAGGGGGCCATGCTGGTTGGTTGCTGCTCCCAAATTCAAAACCAGATTTGGCTGGAGCCACTGTCTTAAATCCCATAAAACTGCACTGATTTCCGCCCTGTGCAATACTGCTGAAATTCAGGGGACAAAATGCCTGCAAGGGGGACCCACAGTGAACCTGCACACTGTCAGGTGCAGGAGCTACAAGCACCCACTTCTCTGATCCAATCACTATCTCCAGCATTAGCAGTCCTGCTTCCTCAGCAGAGCCTCTCTGGCTATCTGCCCAGGGGATCCTACTGCTTCAGCTTTCCCAGTCTCCCTGAATTTTCACCAGACTGCCTCCATTCTGGCTTCTCACAGAGGGTCCCTGTGAGGGACTACTCTCTACTTTGAATTGCTTGAATAATTCAGAGACGTGAAGAAGCCAATAAAGAACTTGCCTGATTCTCCTGAGAGACTTGAGTTAGCACCTTTGCATCTACCTGCAACAAGGAAACCTGCTGCACATGCAACATGTGTGTTACATCCTAGGCACGTGCTTCCATGCAGGTTTGCCTGGAAATGCACAGCCAGGCTGATGTGGCAAAAAGGCACTTGGCTCTTTGCAGAGGGCCCATAGAGTCAGACTGATAGTGGGCATTCACCCAGGACTTACAGGGTGACTGCAGCTACTTCTTCAGCCCTGATACTTCTCTGCTGGCACAGAGACTGTGGGATGGGTGGGCAGCTGAGCATGAGCCAGCTCGTGCCCATGCTCCTTGCAAGGTGAGTTCTACTTATTGTTATTGAGCTTCTGCTGGAGGGCAGGAAGGCTCTGCAGAAGGATCTGGACAGGCTGAAGGGTCAAGGCCAATGGTAGAAGGTTCAAAACCCCCTGCAGCACTACAGGCTGGGGGCAGAGTGACTGCAAAACTGCCCAACAGAAAAGGAGCTGTGCTGGTTGATAGCACCTGAACATGAGCCAGCAGTGTGCCCAGGTGGCCAAGAAAGCCAATGGCAACCTGGCCTGGATCAGAAATAGTGTGGCCAGCAGGGCAGTGATTCTTCCCCTGTACTCAGCACTGATGAGGCCACACCTCCAGTGCTGTGTCCAGTTCTGGACCCCTCAATTCATGAAGGACACTGAGGGGCTGGAGCGAGTCCAGAGAAGGACTGGAGCTGCTGAAGGGTCTGGAGCACAAGTCCTGTGAGGAGCAGCTGAGGGAGCTGGGAGGGTTTAACCTGAAGAAAGGAAGCTCAAGGGGAGACCTTGTCACTCTACAAATCCTTGACAGAAGATTTGACCCAAGGTGAGGATCAGCCTCTTCTCCCAGACAGCTAGTGACAAGAAAAGAGGAAATGGCCTCAAGCTGTTCAGAATGGACATCAGGAAAAATTTCTTCACTGAAAGGGCAGTCAGGCATTGGAACATGCAGGGAAATGGTGGAGTCACCGTCACTGGAAATGTTCAAGAAATGAATGAACGTGGCACTCAGTGCTGTGATTTAGTTGACATGGTAGTGTTTGGTCAAAGGCTGTACTGGGTGATATCAGAGGTCTTTTCCAATCTTAATGGTTCTGTGATTCTAAGCAACAGTGCACTCCTGGGCTCTTGCCAGGAGAGTTGGGCCCATGCCAAATGGAAAGACATCAGGAGAAAACATCTTCAAAATGCTTCAGATCACTGCCTTGCACTTCAGCCCACTGTGCTGAGGGAGAGCCACCCCAGCCACCCTCCCTTTTGCATCCCTGTGTGCAACGGGACCACTGCCACTGCCTGAGAAAACCCCTGGCTGGACTTTGGCATGGCTGATATGCCTCAGGCACAAGGACAGTGGGTCCGGTCCTAGCTTACTCCAAGGACAGCCATTTCCTGAACCTCATCCATCTCTCACACAGCTCTCTGCTGCTTGATGCAGCACAGGCAACATCCTCCAGCCCTCACAAGCTCATCTGCCTCCTTCTCGGCAGCAGCAGTCAGGCCTTTGGCTGCAGGTTTCATCAGCAGCCCCGAAGTGCAACTCTCCTTTCTATGACATTTCCAGGCAGCCCTGCTTTTCGGCACCTCTTGCCTTGTATAGTTTGGCACTACCCAGAGCTGATTTTAAACCTTGAAGGGTTGGTTTTCACTGTGCCACAGAGCCCTAAAAGGCACACTTGTGAAAGCCAAGCTGGCTGGATATGAGACCAGGAGCACACCAAGATGGACCTATAGGGAGCAGTCTGGCTTCCTAAAGCATGGTAAGATAAGCACAGTCCAGCCTTCCCTCCAAATTCACAACCATATAACCTCTGCGTTTTGCTTCCTTTTGTCCATGTACTCCAAAACAAAGGTCCACATCTTTGATGGCAAAAAACAAGGCAAACACAGCTGCCCTTCATCCAAGAACACAAAAACTATCCAGGGAATTGTGCAAACCCTGGTTTCTCCTGTTCTACAGCTGGGGGATTGTCAGTTAGGAGATGGGAACAAACCTCTTCTGGCTGGAAGATGGCTTCCAAGAGGGCTGTGGTGAGGCAGAGCATTTCTATTCTGAGCCTCATCTCATAAGGTCTCCAGCACATGACTGTTTTCCCAGACCTTGCTTTAACTTCTCTGGAATGATGGGAGGGGAGGGGCAGGCCATGGAGCCCTCCTTTCTGGGGTGGCTGCTTTTTGGCACCATGACGTTTGGCTTTCAGTTTCAAGGGGGCACACAAATATGCCAAAGTGCTGTGGGCTGTGCTGTTAATCAGCTCAGTACACCTAATCTGCAATCTCAAATGTGTCAGGCTCTCCAGTTCTCATTTTCTAATTTTTCTCCCAGGCTGAGGTGGTGGATTTGTGCCTGTGTAGCTCCTCTACAAGGCAGATTCAGAGACTATGCCAGCTGGGTAGAAAACCAGGATAACAGTGCATTGCAGCAGAGGAATTAGCAAATGGAAAGGAAAGCAGAGCAAGGGGATAAGCATGGATGAGAGCTGGCATGAGCCATCACATCTGCAGTGATTTATTTTCAATTTCACTTATGAAAACCTCCCTGGGCACAGATTGCCTTTCCCCAAGTTGTCTTCATTATCACTCCACCTTGAGCCTGGGTGATGTGGGCGTTTGATAGACTACCTGGAAGCCTGGTTTATTTCACTGGTGTTTCCCTGTGGTGTGATGAAACCTCCGCTTCAGAGAGCTCTGCCAGCCATGCCAGACAAAGCCTTTGCTGTCCCCAAGGCAGGCCTGTGTTGCAGTGCCCTAAAGAACAACTGTGTCCCCACCTTTGAGGCACATCTCAGTTCCTCACAAGTGGAGAGTCGGCACACCAGCCAGCACAGGATCTCTTCATGTGGGAAGCAAAATCAAGCAGGGAGTTTCCTCTTCTTGCACTGATAAAGACCACAAACATCTCCCTTGCAGGTGGCAAGCTGCTAATGACTCCTAAACGTGCTGTGGCCTGGACCATGCTCAAGAAAGCACCTTGTCACATTAACAGCATTATCAGTTATCAATCAGCTTTCATTCTCTCCTGCCTTTTTGGTCATAAAAGTGTTGAGAGCTGGTGCTGCTCCAAAGAATTGGGTTCCTTCTGCAAGGGTTTTGCACCCATCTCTTCTTACCCAATTGCTCGTGTCTTCCACATCCCTATGGGTTTGTGAATCCTAATCAGCCAGACCCAGGAACACCTGTCATCCTGCATTTTGGACCCTGGACAGGACAAACTGCAGCAAAATTAAATAAAGGGCAGTGATTTCACAAGTCAAATGCTCCTTTGGAACAATGGAAAAACACCTACTTCCCCTGTTAAACCAGGATTTGTACATCTGCCTTCAGTGTCTTGTGCAAGGAATTATGGCTGCCTCATTGGCAGGGTTTAGAGCTGCAGTCAGCTCAGAAAGATCACAAGGCTGTGTTTATTTTCTGACAGATGTATGGGTTTATCTCATCCTCTCTTTTGAATACATATCCCCTCGAGTACACTGACCCAAGGTGTCTCTGGGCAGAACTCTGATAATATAAGTGAGAGAAGAGCCCAGCTTTTTCCTGGGTTAAGCTCCCTGTCCAAGCACAGCAGGACTGATGGTACAAGACGTGCTGGAGAATGTGTTTCCTCACTTGTGCATGTACCATTTTGGGTCTAATTCATCCCGGCTGACAGCTACTAATTTGACAAGTACTTTAACCAGACATGTTTTTAGAGTGATTCCCTTGCTCATGCGTGCTGGGCCACATGGTTGCACACTGTGATTGTGCATCTAAAATTATGGTAGCTGATAAACCAAAGGCAGAAAAGGCAGTTAGAGCTCAAGTAGAAGCCTGCCAAGTTTCTAATAAAATTCAAAACACAGCAATATTTAAGAGCGTACACGAAGCCAGTGCTTGTCTGTGTTTCAGTCTGCCTTGAAATCCCCTGAGCAATCAACCCTCATGGAGGCAGCTTAAGCAATGGAAAAATCAGTCACTTCTACTTCTCATGTCTTTTTTAGTCTGCAAAGTACAATATGCAGTGGGAAAATAGGATCCAAACCACTTATTCTGTAACAAAAGCGATTTTGGTTGTTTTCAACTTGAGAAAACCAGTGATACCACTTCCTAAGGCCTGTCATGACAGAAGTCCATGGATGCCTGACCAATCACCTAGCCTCAAATATGATGTTTCTTAAGAGAAACCCCAAGTCCCCAAATGATCCTTTAGTTCCATGTGCACTAAAGAAACTTGCTTACAAGTCTAATTAACAACAACAAAAAATCAATTCCTCCCACTATTACTACTGCAATTCTTAGCTATTTAGTGCCCCACTCCCAAGCACAAGTTTTTAGTCACTTCTTGTTAAATATCCAGAAGGAAAGAGGCATTTGTGCTGCATCTGTGGTTGTGTCCTCCATCTCTTACAGACCAGGTTTGGGAGATCTCAACTGGCAAGGTTTCTGTTCCCCTCTAGTCCTGCAATGAAAACAGAAGAAACAGCTCTCTGCTGCCAAAAATGTGTCCCTTAGGGGCCTTATCCAGGCCTAGATGGATAGCTGGAGAAATCTTTATGAAAGCTTTCCCTAAACAATGCCAATGGCCTTGGCTTGCAGGTAACATTTCCTGAGCTCTGAGGATGTTAATTTGCACACTGGTGTTTGGCAAAACCCCTTAAAATCACCACCTTGTGCAATAAGATAATTTTTCTAAATATCTTAGGTGACATTTCAGCTGCTGGTTTTACCAACTGGAATTCTAGCTCATGTAGCATGAGAAGTAGTGCCATACAATGAGAAATACCTTTGTTTGTGAAAATTTTGTCTCTAAATTTCACATCTGAAGTACTAATTGCCCTTATGGTTGGAGCCTTTCCCAGTTTTCCTTTTGAATATAAGGGATCTTGTTGAGAAGGACAAGAATTTAACTAAGGAGTTTTACAGATATACAGAAAGTTTTATAGAAATGAAAGCAAGTTTTGATATAGAAGAAAAGAATTGCTGAGTCATTCTTACTGGGTAACTAAAAGACAAAGAGCAAGTGAATTGAAAGGGGTTTTTATGGCTTAGAGCAAAGGATAAATCCACCTCAAACAAAAGATGTTTTTACCAAACATAAGGATTTTCACAGGCAAACAAGAAAGCCAATGTTGCAAGTAGAGAAAAGATCTCAGAAATTTCCACGCAGAACAAGTCTAACATGTAATTACTAAATCAAATAATTAGCTAGTCACTAACATAATATGGTAATTTTAACAGTTTTGGTAGGTTAAATGTAAATATAAAAGGAATTGTGTATGATGTTGATTGGTAGTCATGTAGTAAGATGGTCTGTAACGAAAAGTATATAATGCATTATAACCAGAACTAGAAGGGCTTCAGGACACACAGCTTGCCTATAGTCAGCAGCTATAGGCTCACCCATGACCCTCAACTGCAGTAATCTCTTCTATACAATAAACAGCATTTTAAGAGCTGGCAAAAGCCTCCATCTCTCCATCAGGCTCTTACAGGATGTCAAATCCTTAAACAAGGCAGCATGAATCACTGCACTTGAGTGGAGGCCACTTGCAACTCTGGCCTAAGGAAAATCTTTTATTTCCTCTAAATGTCCACAATTCTCCTTAGAAGAATAATATATACTATCAGACCTGCCCAAAAATGTCTTGCTAGAAGATTTTTCCCCACCCAAAACTTACCTTGGAACTATTTTCTGAAAATGTCAAGCCCTCTCTATTCTTCAAACAAAATGTTTGAGTACCACATTTCCCCTGATTTATTTTTACAGTATTATTTTCAGTGTTCCTTTAAATTCCTATTATTATTATACCTATTTCTCTGCCATTACTTTACATACTCACTATTGCTGATTCCTACAATTTTCTTTGACTTTCAGCATTTCATTAATTTTTCAAAACTGTCAAAAATGGAGGGGAAGAATGACTGTTGTCTTAATTTTCTTTTAAATTCTTTTAAATTCTGAAATGCTACAAGTTAGAGGGTTTTACTTTTCATTTGCCATATCAGAGATTTCTTCCCCTAAACTCACGAAATTCTGGGAGAGATGGAGAGTAGAAAAAGAGATGTTTAAAGAAGAAAGTAAATAAAGAATTTCTTCGCCCCCCTCCCAGGACCTTGACAGTCACATATGGTCCTGTTTGAAAAGATTGAATAAGAGCCAGAAAACAAAGAAAAGGCGATGATTCTAGATTTTGGGTTGGTTTAGGGAATTTTCCTGGATTAATCTAGCATTTTCTTATTTCAATGCTCTGAGGTTTTGTATTTTTTTCAATTAAATTTCTTTTCTCCCTCTTCAATGAGGTACTATGCAATTCAGACTATGTAATAACTAGTTTAATATTTAATATTTCACCAGCTCACCTGGCATTTGCCACCAGAAATAGGGCTCAGCATTGATTATCAATGGTTATGGGAATAATTAACTCCCCACATGCAAACCTGTGCCATGCATCGCGTTTCTGAGCACAGTTCTGCGATCCTTTGTGAAAAGAGAACTGCATGGCACAGGTCACATCCCCTGCCCTGGTGTCTGGTCAGGGTGCACCCCAAAGGCTATGTCCTGGGGAAACGCTGTCTCCAAGGCCAATCCAGCCCTGGGAAGCCCAGGCACAGACAGTTTCCTGGTTACAAAGTGTTTGTCTTCCACACAGAGCATCACTTCCTGCTGGTGAGATACAGGGGACGAAGACTTTGGGGCATTATCAGCCTAAGTCAACACATACTATTAATAATCATTACTTCTGCACTGCATATTGCCTGGCACCTCAGCCACATTTAGCTCTGCTTTCTGCATCACAGCTCTACACATGCTCATTACCATGCAGTTTACAAACAATGCAGTTACTTGGGTGATTATTAAAGCTACAGATATAGCAGGAAGACTTTTTTTTTTATCTCTTGAACCAAACCAAACAATAAAGTGATTGCTACAGGGATTAAAATTGCCCCCCCCCCCGCTATACTTGAGTGTTTGCCTTTTTCTTGGTTACTGGTTATTATGGATTACTGCCCTAATCATGGCTGGCAGCAGCACTGCCAGGCCTTGTTTTTTGCGGTGAGAAGGTGAGCAGAGGAGTGTGAGTAGGTGCGTGCTGCTGACCTGGGGAAAAGGAATTCAGAGCAAGACAGCTGAGATGGGCTAGAGTGACCAGCTCAGACAGGGACAGAGGGAATCACTGCCCCATAATTGCAAAGTTTCAGCTATTTTCAGAGCACAACTAAGACTGTCTGCTTTTAATTCTGAGGCATAACTCTTAGACTCCTTTAAACTGTCAGAATTAAGAGAGGTAAAAAAAACCAAAACAAACCAGAAAACCTGGAATAAGGACAAAGCAAACAGAAATTAACATTCAGAGAACACTCCTGATACCTCTCAATTTCTTATGCTGGAGAGGAAGATAAATGCTAAAATCTTAAGCTTTCCTACTTCCTCTATCTCTCACAGGCAGAAA
Organism: Toxostoma redivivum; assembly: GCA_013397375.1. NCBI lineage: Eukaryota > Metazoa > Chordata > Aves > Passeriformes > Mimidae > Toxostoma > Toxostoma redivivum. The sequence goes on from VXBI01006141.1 coordinate 26,905, forward strand.
ATCCTGGCTTTGCAGTTGAACACCATGGACCCACACTGTTTTGGACAATGATACCACGTTCCTGGTGCCCAGTATCCTGTCCATCCAGCCTGACCAGACATGCCCTTGTTTGGGCCATCAAATCAATGCTCTTACATTTTTGGAAAGCCCTGTGTCTCCCAGGTACATGGATCAGGACCTCCAAGCCAGGAGCAGCTGCCCTGGCTTTCCCTTGTAATGCACATTAAGGCACACAGACTAATTAGGAGGCAGGTGCCAAGAAATATGAAAGACCTCAAGGAATTATTAAAAAAAAAAATCAAAACTGTGTCCCAAACCCATGAGGTTCTATCCCAGTTTTGAAATGCAGTATGTAGAACTGAAGCCAGCCTTTCAGCCCAGCAAATGCTAAAGCACATTAGAAACCCTGGGAAGGTCTGCTGGCTTCCCTCAGGAGACACTTGACTGAAGCCAGCAAGGGGAGGCTGTGAATAGGACACAGCTGCTGTTTATCTCCTCCCAGCAGACTCAAGTCTCACCTGTGGGCTGCTGAACAACTGAGAGCTCACCCCAAAGCCCCTGGGCTGGCAGAGGAGTTGCTGCAATGCTGCAGGCTGCTCCCAGACCCCTCTGCCTCCATTTCCCATCTGCAAGGGCAAGATTCATGGAGGGTTTAGGTTTGTAGAAAGGGTACAAAGTCTTGTGAATGGGATGGTGCTGGCATGGCATTGGATATGGAAATGCTGCTCCATCACCTGAAGGAATAAGCTACAGTGGGTGCTGGGAGAGAGTGAGTGGAGAGGTGATGCAGGCAAACTGGAGATGCTGGATGCCACATGAAGCAGGGCAAAGATTTCCCCCACTGGTCTCAGACACCTATTTTTAAACTATTGCATATATTTCCTTTCATTGCCAGTCATACTAATTTGCTTTGAAAGGAGGTTACAAATAAGGAGAAAGTCCCTTGTTAATTGACTGGATGATTTATTGCATCCTCCCTCTCTTGGCAGCCACACAGGCTTAAAAGCTGCATGAGGAATAGCTGCTCAGCTTTTGTTTGGAAATGAGCTGAGTGAAGACTAAGGTGGAGGAGATGGGAATAACCCCAGTCACTGGCTGCCTGGTTTTTAACTATAGACAGCTCTTCAGTGGGAAGGTGTTCCCAAAAAGGAGGTCCTCCCTGCACTGTGCTGGTCACAGGTCAAAATCTATCCACCATTCTATTGGCAATATGTCTGGTGTTTACTCTGGAGCATCAAAACTTGCTCTCACTTGGCACTTCTGAAAGATGTAAATACAGACAGGATAAATGGACAGAGATTTTCTAAAAATCTCATTTACAAGCACTTTTTCAATGCACAGAAGTACCCTTACACTGTGATAACCCAGAGGGCAACTTGTGATGTCCTTAAAGTCAGTTCCAGCAACTGATTTAGCAAAGAGGTTTCAAGATACTTTCAGAAAGGCCAGGAAGTACCACAGAGAATTGGGCTTCCCTAGTAATGAGAGAGGGGAGGAGAAAGGTAAAAAAGTCGAAAGGAAAAAGAATATAAGGAGTAAGATAATGGAATGGATAAGAGGATAAAGAAGAGAAAGTGGAAACAAAGTTTAAAACAAGCTTAAAAAGCCATCAAGGGAACAGAAAACAAAATGAACCCCTGATCTCCAACAAGGTGTTGAAATGTCTTGGTTCTGGGTATGAACAGAAGAGCTTGGACAGGCAGGCCAGAAGGATGTTATTTGCAGCAGCTTGCTGGCTTTCCCTGGAGTTTAATAATAGCAACTGTATTTATACGACTAAAATGTTTTTGTTAAAAGGCTAAGTACTGGTATGTCATGCTAGTCACTTTAATTTAAAATAAATTCTAAAAGTTCTCACTGGAAAGGCTTGCAGCTAACTATAAATATATGCAATATGCTGATGAAATTTTTAAAAAGCAAATTTATTCTTCTTCAGAAGCACTAAATTTCACAACTGTGCAGCACTTCTGTGGGGCCCCAGGTGTCAGGATTTCTAACTGATCTGCCTGCATTTTTATTTTTTTTAGCCTTACTGCATGTAGTAGCAGCTCTGGCTGGTTTGGTGTGGGTTTTTGATACATGAAGAGATTCAAAGAGATAGGTGAGAGAGAGAGATAAAAGGAAAAACAAAAAAAGGAAGAGTCCTGGGCAGAGTGACAGCACTTTTCATCCCTGTTACTCTGAGCATTTGGATGACAAAAGTCCACTTTTTACACTTCCTTCCCTTCCTTCCACTTGGAACTCATTGCTGGTAGCCAACAGAGAGCAGGTCCCACGTGAATCCCGCAAAATGAAGAGTCCCAGTCCCACCTCCTGTGCCCTGTGTGGCCACAGCAGCAGGTTGACCTTTACACTGACCACTTCCATCTCCTTTGCCAGCCTCAGGACGTGTTTCAAAGCCCAGCTTCTGTAAACTGGCCCAATCCTGGTCACTCCAGCCATGCCTGGGCAGCAGCAGCCTGCCAGCAAGGAGAAAGCAAGCCGGTAGGGTCAGGACTGCAGAAGCAGCCCTGGTGAGTCCCTCACCCAGGACTCCAGCCCTCAGTGAGCTCTCTGATCCATGGTGCCCCTCCATTCCACTGGAGCAGCCAGAGGACACGCTGTGTTCGCTGTTGTAAAGGATAATTATGGCAAATTCCTTAGAAGGGGCTGAAGTCAGCCTGCTACCAGATAGCAGGAAATATTTATAACAATCACTTCCAACTGCAGCCTTTCATCTGAAATCTAAACAGAAAGCTGAAATCCCAGGCCTGTAAGTTGATACCTTGGCTATATATGGTCAAAGAACTCCATGGGGGAGAAAAAGATGCTAAATCCTGAGCCCTACTCATACATATGGCTCCAAGAAGATCCATTAACCTCTGTAAAATTAGCAAGCCCATATTGTCAATTAGCTTTGAAGTATGATTGTCACGCTGTTGCATTAAGAGCTCTGCTCTCCCAGGGATGTCTCAGCATGTCACACTCGCAGCCACGTGTACGGCAGGGCACAGCATTCTCTAAATGCTCAGAGAGTCCCCCAGCCTCGTGTGCCTGTGACAGCAGTTGGGAATTATAAAGCACTGTGAACTCCTGCAAAGTCATGGAGTGACCCCCAGCACTCCTGCAGGAAAGCCCTGCCAGGCAGAGGCAGGGTGTTTTACAAGACACAAGAACTGAGGAATGGTGTTTTCTGGTATTCAGGCTGACAAAAAATGAGAGCAAAACCAACTCCTGAATGAAAAGGGACCCAGAAAATCACAAGGCATTGAAATGCATTGCTTCAGACTAGTGACTATTGCTACTAGTGACTATGACTTATCCTTTTTGAAGGAGTTCTTCTGATAGCAAAAGTCCACATCTTACACTATTTTTTATTTTTTTTTTTTTTTTTAAGAACTCCCACCACACATCCTTCTGCATCAGCAGGAAATTAACTGCAGAGCTTCACTCACAGAGTTGCTTCCACATTGTGTCCCCCGTAGTGCAGAGAACAAGGTCCTTCTGTGCACCCTGGAGCATGGGTGGGATCGAAGCATTTCCTTGTTGCCCTCCTCTGCTTTTACCTAAGCATTTGCTGACAGGAACAGGTTGCCCAGAGAAGCTATGGCTGCCCATCCCTGGAAGTGCTCAAGGCCAGGCTGGATGGGGCTCTGAGCTACTTGGTCTAGTGGAAAGTGTCCCTGCCCACAGCAGGAGGGTAGGACTGAGGTGATCTTTAAGGTCCATTCCAAACCAAATCATTCTATGATTCTACAGTTCTGTGATGTATGTGCAAAACCAGACAGGCCTGAAAAACAGCACTGCAGCCTTTTCTTACAGGGGGGAAGAACAGGTTCATGGTCCCTGAAGAATCAACAGCTTTGACCCTGTGATATTATAAGCTTTTTCTCACCATTTCTGTTCACCACAGAGATAGTACTGTGCTTAAAAGCAAGGAGTTGGCATTCCTGCTCTCAGCCTGCTGCATGTAGGCTTCTAACAGCTCATCCACAATGTTAATCTCAAACCAGTCAAGTGAGTTTGCCAACATGTATAAGCCTTGAGCTGGAGCTCACAATGCTTGGTCCTCATCAAGACATCAGCTGCTGCACAGGACATCTCATAGAGCATTCTGACAGGCATGTGCCTCTAGGGCAGCCTTTCCTTTTTCATTGCAGTTGACTGCCTTCCCACTACTCACAGCTGAATTTCAAGAAGACAGCAGTGAACATCTCAATTTAAAAATCGAGATTATAACTGAAAAGTCACATTTCCTTTTTTAAGATCTAACATACTATCTCGACCTGCTTATTGTCATTAAGCAAACAACAGCAATTTAATTTCTGCACATGTCCCTGCCATATGTGGTGTCAAAACCATGAGAACCACTTCTATTTCAATACCAGCTCTTCTTTGTTTCTCTTTCTGTAACTCATGCTGCATCTCACAGGGCATGATCATGAAACCACAGATGAACCAAATTTTGGTCTCTCTCAGTGCCAAAGCAGCAGTAACATCAGCCAGCTGTGACAAAGCAAATGGTGAGTTCCTAGAGTGGAAACAACCACGGGACACAGCAAACCTCTTTGCAGTGATGGCAAATAAGGACATGCAGACTTGAGAACTACAGTTTGAAATAGAACTCCCCCAACAGGGGGTTTTGCTGGTAGTTATTATTTGTACTAGTTGTTATTGTGTGGGCTGCATCAGAGGGCACTGCTGGGCTTATCCTAGCAGTGCTGGTGCATTCCCAGCAGGAGCTCATCTTGCAGGCAGCACCAGGCTGGACATGCATCACCGCACATCCCACTGCAGCCCAGAGGGCACAGGGGTATCCTGATTTATATCCCAGTAAAACACAACTAATTCATTCACTTGTGGCACCTGAGGACTAGGCCTGACAGACACCAGCTCTCTCTGCAGGGAGCCTGCCAGGCCAAGCTAGGAGCAGCATTTCACCTGTGTAGGCGCTCACAGCACACTTTAAGGCAGAATGACCCATGGTCTGAGCCAGGGCACAAGCCTCCTCACCCTGAAATCATCACACAGAAGAGGAAACTGGGATGGCAGGGCAGAGAGAAGGTTGAGCTTGAAATGGGGGCACTATGATGAAAGACAAGAGGTCTCTGTGGGAAGAAGGGCTTTTCCAGCCACAGAGGAGAATTAGGTGTAGTGAGGAGAGACCTTGATGCCTGCTGCCTTGTGTGAGAGCCCCTTTGCTGCCAGCCCTCATTCCCATGCCTCATAAGCCCGGCTGCCTCTGTCCCCCAGTGCACACTGCTCCCTGCCTTGCATGCTACAGCCGAACATGTGGCGCTCCAAACATGGCACAGGGAACATGGAAGGACAAATCTGAAAAGAAAAGAACATCTACCAGATATGCCCAAGCACAAGGCTGGAAAGGAGAATGAGCTGTCCCCAAAAGAGCACAGTAATATTTGCATGCAGGCTCACCCTCTCCAGCTGCAGGACCAGCCATCTCCACTCATTCATGCGAATATGCGGTGTCCTCGGTAGAAATCTGTTACAAATATTTGTTGTATCTTCTCTCGACAATCTCAACAAATATAACCCAGGGGTTTAGCTACTGGGGAAAACTCTTCAGGTTTATCTGCAGTCTTTTATACTTCTCTAGACTTCAAAGATGCACTGCCTTTGCAGCTAGGATTTTTAAGATTTGAAAAGGGCTCCTTTGCTGAAAGAGCAGCCACAGAGCCTCCCAACAGGAGCAGTGGCCAGGGGCTTAGCCAAAATGCTCCAAGGCATTTTCAGCCCCAGTTGTGGCTCAGCTGGCTGCCCTCTACTAGGCTGCAGCCACCCTTAAAGATTCTGTGGCAGGAAGAGGAATTATCCTCCCTTCACCTGGCAGGAGCTGCTCTCCAGGCCCCAGTGCCCACATCTCCAAGGCACAGGCACACCAGCCTCGTGTACCCTGCCAATATATCCCCCTTCCTCCACCTGGCCGAGTCAGGCCTATTAACAGGATAATGAGAAGAAAGAATTACAAGCCTCAAAAAAGCATCTCTAATGGGAGCATTTCAAAAGGCAGCCAGTTTCCAGAAGGCAAGAACTATTCTCCACATCAATTATCTACAGAGAAGCAAGAAACTGAATGACAATGAGAAATTAGATAATAAAAGCTCTGATTTAACTCATTAAGTTATGGCTCCAGGTATGTGTATAGTCCCAGTGCATGACAAATTTTATTTATGCCTGCATTGCAACCACCTCTAGAGAGCATTGCTACAAGGCACAGATCAACTGAGGAAGAAATTGAAGGCAATTTTGTTCTGCAGCTCAAGAAATGTGAGCCATTTCCACTGTCACAGCATGCAAGCAAACCTCCACCTCCCTTCTCAATAGAACCTGGAGCAATGTGACTGCACCCCCACAGCAGGACGATGGCCCAGGGCCCCCTTCCAGCATTGTAAATCTCTGCAGGTCACTCATCATTAGTGTTGCAATGCAAGTTTCTGTCATCAGGGACTGAAGTAGGCAGAAGTGACATTTTCTTTTGTACCAGGTGTTTATTCTAAAAGCCAACAGCACCTCTAAATCTATATGGTTTCTCCTCCTCCAGCTTTTTAAATGAAAAGCAGGTATGCTTCTGTGGAGTTTCCAGTTTTCCTCACTTACACCGAGAGGAGAAAATGCAGCAAGGCACTTGAAGGGGAAATCCTCAATCTAACATTACCTCAGTTTCTGCTGTTGTAGTAATGACAACCAACAAACATAAACAACCTCTGTCCCACAGGGAGGTAAGCCAGATGATCTTTATAGGCCATTCCCAGCAGCTTTGGCATATGTAGCTATGTTGCATTTGCAGTTTAGACCAATTTGAGATGAAGCATTTCTCTACAGCCTTTTATGTTACAAACTGATGGCCTCCATCTCAACCAAAACCTGCCTGCAGCCAGCAGAGACATTCCACAGAACAATGAAGAAAACCTTGCTCAAATATCAAGGTTACCCAGGCTGCTTGGTCACACCAGCAGGCAGAAGAGGCCCTCAGGAGACCCACTTCACTGCCACTGCAGCATGCCCAAGACCCTGGGATCATGTCCCTGAGGGAAGGGCTTCCCCTTATGGTGCCTTCCAGCCTCCTGAACTCAACCAGTTAGTCTCAGCTTTGTTACAGGTGTGACATAGACTGCTCTGTTCCAGATCCTGCTTTGCTACAGCAGATTCCCACATTTGTTGTATTAATGACACGCTGCTCTTTCTGTGCTGGAAGTCAATAGTGCAGTGGTGTTGGGGAGACAACTCCTGCCAAACCAAGGCCCCTGCTCACAATGGCTGGTGCAAAGAGAACATCATTTTACTTCATTTTTAATGACCCAAATGCAAGCCTAAAGCTACCCGTGTTCAAATGCATTAGCTGAGCTCACCAGCTCTCCTCTAATTAGTACATGAGTCTAAGCTTATAAAGAAATTAATGAATAAAATTTATTCCGCAAAACAAAGGCTGCTGCACCCAGCCAGGACTGGAGAGCAGGCACTGCTACTGCTCCCCATGGGGGTTGGGGGGATCACTATCACTCTAGATCCAAAGCTGGCATGTGGCTTTACCACTGCCACCTACTCCTTTGCAGGATTTTCCACCGGAAAACTGGGGTGCTAGAAGCAAATCCTTATTGCAAAGAGCTGTTGCACAAGCTGCCTGACAATATATACCTTCCCAATGTATCGCCTTTTACAGAGAAGTTGAGGTGCTCAAATGTTGGTGCTTCACCTTCTGTCACAGTTGCTGTTAGCAGGGTTTCTCAAAACACTTGGCCTGAAATGCATCCCCCTGCTTAAGTTTCCAGAGTCAATGAAGGAAAGTTTGGTTCAAAATGCAAAATGAATGTTCTGTAGAGCAATCAATCAATCAATAAAAAACTGACAACCCAAAATTTCAATTAATTTCTTTACACTTCCAAATTGGTTTATTCAGGTTGCAGATTTCCTGAAAGGTAAATCTTTCTTCCCTAAATAATAACACTCACACAGATCAGTACATTTTCCCTCATGTACAGGAAAGGAATTTTAAACCTCTGCTCTAACTGGGAGGGAAGAGTTTAACACAATATTAAATATGGAGTTTTCGTGTTATGCTTTTTATTTCCTCTCTCACATGCACTGCCTTGGCACCAAAACACTGATCAATTTAGTTCATCCTTTCCAAGAGAAGTGATTTTTCTTGGCAAGGCTAGAAGCATTCTCTTCTCCTCATTGCTTTTACCTTTGATGCCTTGTGCCAAACCAGGGTTCTCCTGGCAAACACATGGAACATGAAACTTGATAGCTTTTTCAAAGTACCTGTTGCAAACGTGAGCAGCACAACCTTGCTCTAAGGTTTGATGGGACAGGGGGGCTTCTGAAGAGGACCCAAGCACTTTGCAGCTCTCAAATGCTCAGAAGCAGCTAAGGGGGGACATTCATACAAACCGATGGGATTTTGGCCCCTCTTTCACTTTTTCCTTCCATTCCTTTTCCAGTTATTCATATTTTACCTTAGTCCATTTCATTCCCACAGGTGCATTTCCCTGGTTATCCTTTCACCTACTCTAATTGCTGAGGCACAGGCAGGTGCAGCCCGCAGGTGTATATGCACCTTGAGGTATTTGCAACCCTTTTGGAGGTGGCTGCAACTGCTGCCTGAGTGACCCCATCTACTCACACCCAGAGAAAAGGGCAGTGGTGTGGGTTAGCTGGCTGAGCTATGCAATAACTGCAGGTGACAAATTAACTGTGCCTGTAAGGCAGAGCAGTGGCTGAGCAGTACCACACTGCCTCTGATATATAGGACTAAGTACCTGTTTTTTTAAGCCCCGGGAGTGTGACTGTATTTTCCAGAAGGTCTCCAGTTTATACTGGGTGTGTGGTTAAGTAGGTTGGTATGGTTCTTCCTTGTCACTGGTGCTGACTCTGCTCTTCTCCATTTCACCCAGAAACCCGAGACCTCAGCAAAATATCAGCGTGCCTGGCCCTGAGATTACAGTGATTGGGGTGGAAATCAGCCCCTCTTGTACCCCACAACCATAGAAAGAGAAATTATTCTCATTCTGAGCGAGCCCACAAAGGCAATGCATGTCTCCTCTTCCAGGCTTCCTCCCAGCATTGCCAAGCCTCTGGGCCTGGCTCACAGCTGGCAGCTAACAGCTTCCCAGCATCTCCACTAAAAATGTGCTCCTTCAGCAGGGTAATGAGCTCCCTAGGTTGAGTCTTTTACAGACTCCCCACAAATCACTGAAAGGACAGACTGCTGGTTTGGTTCATTAGCAAGTGTTTTGTGGAAATCTGTGTATTTACAAGACACCAACATGCTCATTCATGCTAATTTAGGAAAGCTTGAACTGAGAAGTAACTTAAGCCTTCTACCTTTCCTTCCAGCTCCAGTGGATTGACAATTGAGAGCAATTCTTCTCCTGAAGCATGGCAACTTCTTCCCTGGAACACCAAGGACCAGACAGAGCACACTAGATATTAGTCAGCATTTTTCTTAAGACCACAGCTCTTGGAGTCCTGGAATTCAACAGGAAATTTAATTTTCACCTAAAACACGAGTGACAGATGCCCTGAGGTTTTAGCTCTTGGCACAGCAGAAGAAAACATCAACAGAAAGCCTCAGACAAACAAAATGAACCTCAATGGTATGGGCATCACTTTAAGCATTTTAAGCACCATTTTAAGCAGCTGTATCACCAGGGAAGGAAGCTGTGTGTGACAACGTCACAGATGTGACTCATGGGCTTTGCACATTGAAAGAGGAAGGGTTCTTTGCAGGCAGAATGTGGGGACAAAGGCCAGGCAAAAGAAGATTGTTCAGGAATCTTTGCTGTCTGACCATTCAGGAGCCACTCTGGAAGTCACAACTGCACCACCAAAGACCTTCACTGCTGGGACCAAAGCCCCTTGGCAGCAGGAGGCTCCAGTGAACCCTCACGTACCCAACTTGGCTCCTACCACAGACACGCAGACAAGATTCTCTCACTATCTCAGTCCCAGGTTTCCTGCAGATGTCTGATTCTATAAGTAATTAAATTGATGTGCAGTCACATTCTAAGAGCCTGAGTTGATGCCTCCAGGCTCAGTGAAGGAATCCCTGGGCTTCTTCTCCCTTGCAGTCTATGCACCCATTCACCTTGTGCTCTTTATGCCCCTTACACTTGATATCTGTTTGGAGTCTTCTGCTTGTTTATTTGGGTTCTGTGGAGTCTCTAGGGAACTGGCCACCCCCAGCCAGTGCTGCAGATCTCCATTCCCTTTGTCAGACAAAGGGTTGGTGCCAGGTCACGGCCGCTTGCCTGAAGTTCCACTCATTTCCCCCACCCCGGGCACAGCCTGCAGCTTCCACTGCAGCTGCACAACGAGTGACCAGCACTAGGTGTGTTCCTCCATAAGAACAGACCACAAGGGTGCAGGAAAAGGAGTCCTAGGCTTTCACCTGTGTTTTTCAAAGCTACTGCCTTCAGAAGGTAGAAGCCCTCTGGCACTTCATATTTACAAATTTAAACAGGAACCACTTCCTTTGGCAGCCAAGGCTGAACTAAAAGCCTACTTTAAGGGTTTAAAGATACTGATGAAGAGGAATTTTGGATAACTTGAGGCTGGTTCTGCAGTTCTAATCTGTCAGATGACATGAATCCATCCAAGCTTTCCCTCATCGTGATTCTGCATTAACACCCAGCAGCAGCTATGGGATGAGAGCTGCTGCTGCTGCAGTCCACAAAGCTTGCTGGCTTAGCTGGCACAGTGCAACAGGGAATGTTTGAGCACAAGGCAGGCACTCTACAGGGAAACCAAACTGCCCTCCTGTCTTGAAGAGGGCAGGTGAAAGGATCAGAAGTCAGGGACTCTATACGTGGTGCAGCAAAGGGGCAGGGAGGGGAAGTAGCTGCTTTAGTGGCTAGAGGGAACTTGTAGGAAAATAACTAAGATAACTTTGCAGGATTTGTGGAGCAAAGGGGAACATTGGCATGGTGCTCCCTGGAGATTCTAGGATACCCTTAGCTGGCAGGCACAGGGCAGGAGGTTGTTCTCCTGTGCACTGGGAGAAAAGGGCACAAAGGATGTTTCTCAGACCAAGTATTTACAACCCTCTCTGACTTCCCCTACATTTTCAGGTTTGCCTTTCCTTGCATAGGTGCCTTCAGTGGTCTTTCCCAGCTGCATGTAAGAGCAGAGCAATCTCCCTTTTTGTTCCCAAGAATTGTGTTCCCATTACCTGCTCCAGGAGAGGGAGGAATAAGGAATAAGGAGGTGGTAGTCCAAGGGAATTTTCCTAGCTCTTCTCTTCAGGTGTGTTTCCCAAGTAAAGTTTGATAAGCATAGCCCCTAGCCTACTGCTGCCTTCAGATCTGTTCATTAGCACCTTTTTGAGGGCTTTCCAGGACTGCCAGTTCTCAGGGGGCTGAGATACAGTGTATTAATTGTATATAATTAAATACTTCTCCCTTATCTAGATTTCAAAGTTTACTGTTGGGGCTTCAGTACCAATGCTCTCTTCCCCTCTAATTAGCTCCTTAATCTGTGCAGCCTTGCTTCTTCCCCCAGGGGGACACGGCTCTCCTGCAGGGAAGCTTGGATTGCATCTAATTATTAGCAAAGGAGACAGACGGTGGCACTGCCCCTGCCCCAGAAATCCCTTGAGAGCAAAAAGCCCATAGTGGGTGGCCACAAGGAAGCGGGTGCAGGTTCCATGTGTGCATTTGGTCTTTCTGCTCCATCTGTAGGTTTCTTAGCATGTTATCCCACCACAGTTTTGTGGCAGAAGACCCTGCAGGACAAGGAGCCACCTGGCTGAAGTGCAACTCACGTGATGAACACTTGCCTGGCTAGCACATAGTAAGAGGAGAGAAAGAGTTCCCAAGGCCTCATCTAACCCAATGTGTATTAAAAGAGACAATATACCTGATACCTTCAGTAAGGTTTTGGGCAGTGCCTTCTAAGCTGTCTTCTGCTGTTGGCGGAGGCCACTCACTCCCCGAAGAGAGAGCACAAGGATGGAAACCCTCCTCTTGAATATCTTCTGGATATTCAAGGAGGATGGCATCTGTCTCGTTCATTGTAAGAGCACAGTGTTGTGAGCTCAGACTTGGCTGCCAGGTCATAATGGCACCCCCCGACTTGGTTGTTCCCCTCCCACTTGAATTTGTGTTTATGACTATTCTTACACAAGCACTTTAAAGTGTCTTGCAAATTCACATCTCTGTAAAACCCCATCCTACCTCTGATAATGCTTTCAGACTCTATTCTCTTTCCATCTGCAATCTAAAACACCAATTTTCTCTTTCCCATGCCCAACAAGCTCCATTTCAGGACAAGCACCTATTGAACACCTTTTCACCCTCCCCATCCAGTGACACATTTTTTCTTTCCAGACAGATTAGACCCCATCACCTCAGTGGCCCATTTAGCCAGAGCTTGCTTATGACAGTGCTTGCTTATGACAGTGCTAAGCAAGACAACATTAAAAGCCCTTCTTAAGCTCAGTGATATAACAATACTGCTTCTCCCTTACCCAAAAGGCTGGCATAAAAGGAAATTAGGTTGGCTTGATAAGATTTGTTCTTGACAAATATATGCTGGCTGTTATTCATCTCCTTGTTATCTTTGAGGTACTTACAAATAGCATGTTGATTTATTCTAGGCTCTTTTAGGTACAAAAGCAGACCTAATCTGGCTGAGATGCTTTTGAAGGCAGCTTCTGAGCTTGCCTGCACATGTCACCCATTGCCCAGGAAACCTTCCTGAGGGACTGCTAAGAGCCCCCCATGCACCCTTACAGCACGAGGCTAGATTTCTGTGTGCCTTCTGTTCTGAGGACAAGCATGCTGCATCACCTCTGTCCTACACCTGTAGGCTTCACGATCACAGACATCACAGGCAGACCTGCTTCTTGGCAGAATCTGTTGTTCTGCTCCCTTCCCCTTCTTCCCCTGCATTGCTAATGCATGAATGTCTAGAGTATCTCCTTCCCATCTAATCCTTGTCCAGTTCATGCTCAGCCTGATTCTGATCCAATACTCCCACACTTCTCTGTTACAATCCTCCCTACTAAACTGATCCATTTTAAGATTTTTGTATGAGTCTTTCTGAGTTCCAGGTCACCAGAGAGCTCTTGAGTCAGGTAAATCTCCTGCTACATTTCCCTCCTTATTTCCAGGATGATATGTGCCTGGGGCATCGATACTATGTTTACATTATTTTTGCCCTCTGTAGGGGCGATACTTTATTCCCCTAGGTGCTGTGACATACCTAGTAAGGAGGAAGATAAACTTCAATAACCAAACCTAAAGTGTAAATGGAAATCTGAACCAAGCAAACACTTGGCTGCTGTGCAGACTCAGGTGCCAGGTAAAACCTGCTTCCTACCTGCCTGAGCCAAAGTTAACAAGTTTTGTTTCAGATCAAGCCTCCTCTTCTCAAGGAAACCAGTGTGTCTCTCCCCTGCTCGCTGCAGCTCAATTCATTCCAGACTCCCTGCAGAACTGGCATTTTTTATGCCTTACACGCTGTGACAGGGCTGTGAATTTCTGTGAGACCTGTGCAGCATGAGGACAGCAGAGCCTGGGCTGCACACTGGCATCACCGAGGGTGGAGGGAGGGCTGTGGCCGAGGACACACAGCTCCTCGAGCCCAATGTCCAAAGTATCCAGACAGGAGTGTTGCCTGCCCTTAACCAAAGGCATGCCGGAGTAAGTTATCTGTCACAACCCTGGTGCTCAGGATGCACGGGGGAGGTTTTGGGGCAGAGGATGGCAGAGCCACAGCCACATGGGGATTACAGAGATGGGAGGACAAGCACCAGGGAGAAGGGGGATGCTGAGAGCCTGCTTGGCAGTTTTGGGAGCTGCTGAGTGCTCATGGATTCATAGATTTCTACTCCAAATTGTTTGCAAAACACATGTATAGCTATTTTGTTCTTTAGGATCATGTGTACTGACAAATTAAACCAGGAGCATGCAAACATGTCTCAAAATTAGTTTCTTACTAGGAAGCAAGCAACCAAGTTTGGAAAAGAACTCTGAGCAAATCAATCCTTTTTTGTCTTCATGTCCTCCTTATGTCCCAGCCAGCGAGACAACAGCTTTGCCACCTGGTGACAGTGTATCTGGCCCTTGGGACAAGTGTCTCCTGCTGGGTGTACTGGGCTTATGTCTGAATTAGAGCCACATTGCATGACCCCAAAATAGCACAGTGTGTGACAACCCCACATCCGTGTTTTAATGGGAGCAAATAACCAGAGGAATCACTCAAGCCCTCCAAAGAAGCTTCCTGATAACAATGCCATAAAATTTAAACCATCCCTCGAAAAACTCCAAAGGTAGTATCTCTGCATTGGACTCTACTCAGTTGGACCCTATCCCTGTCCTCAGCTATCTGCACTCAGGGCACCTTTCCCAGGAAAGGACTTTGCTCTGAGGGGGCAGGCATATGCCATCAGTTCCATCTCTGTCCTTCCAGCACCCAGTCCATAGGGATCCAGCCATGCCCCCCATTCTTTGCTACTGCTTTCTTTCTCACTGCCAGACACATTTGATTGTTACTTTGATTGTGTAGGAGGCAGTCCAGACATTATGGAAATGGAACCATACAGGGACTGGGCAGAGAAGGCTCATGCTGGTCACCCTCTTACTTACACAGCAGTAAGTAAGACACACTTACACTAAGATATTTTTAAAACAGAGAATGCTGTTACTGTTTGTTGTCACCCAGGATCCAACATTGCCATTCTTGGAAAACAGCACAGTGCCTCTTATGTCATTGTCAGAAACTTTATTAGTAGAGTTTTCGATCTCTCCCAGGATGTCCTCAGGCTAACTGGCATTTATGACTTGGAGAAAATTGACCCTCCCATCAACCATGCTCATAACTGCAAAGAGGAGGACATACCCCTTAGTACCAGTGCAATGAGGCCATGCACACACCATGTGGCTGTGGCTGTGAGAGGCTGTTAGCAAAAGCTCCTCATCTAAGAGTACTGGGAAAACACAGGTAGTTCAGCAAGACCAGACTGTGAAGGTTAAGCTAAAACAGTTACCCTGTGGTGCTGAAGAACAGGGGAAGGAGCAGAGACGAGGGACAGGATATGTGACTTTCCCCTTGTGTGGCAGTGATGTGCACGTCCTTGCTAGTGGACACATGATTTTGTCTCTGATGCAAGCAGAGCCAGTGAGCAGATCCAGTGCAGACACACAGAAGACCAATGCAGACATGGAAGACTGTGCATCTGACAAGGGCAGGGCAACATCACATCCTGTTGTGAGCAAAGACCTGGCTGATCACACTCATTTGCCTGCAACATGCGGAGTGATGCCTCCAGGCTCAGCCTTTCTTTCTGAGGAGGGGCTGCTTCTGACTCAGTCTGCCACGTCCAGCTTCTCATCTCTGTTTGGCTTTGGATGGCAGCAGACGTTTCTCTGCCCATCTGTACAGATGCTTGGATGCTGGCTGTGGTCAGCTGTCTGCTTTTTGGTCTGTCACTCTCATTTTGAGCCATGGATCCAGCCCTGCTGCTGGAAGAATACCAAGTGCCATCCACTGAGTTCAAACCCAAGGGCAGTGTCAGAGGAAAGAAGTCTACTTCCAAGGCAAATGCCCAACTTGAACTCCAGTTGCATTGGGATCCTGTGTACGAGTGAATTACCTCTCCCTGCTCAAAGATTTGCCACAGCCATGGATCCCATGTGCACAACTGGGAGACGGATAGATGCCTGTTCTGTTTTTAAAAACCTGCTGTTGCCAATACCGCTCCCAGCAGTGCTCAAGCACATGCCAGGGAAAGAAGGGTCTGAAAAAAGGGATAGAACTTCTCCTACCCCCTATTCTTGCCTCCCCATCAGGGAGCTGTGAAGCAGTGCTCACTCTGAGATAAATTTCCTGTGCCAACAAGCTTTGCTAGGGTTGTTGTTTTAATTTCTTAAAACAAGCCTAGATCCTGCATTTTGTGAATCACTACAATGCATTTAATAGGTAGCCTTTTCATAAAGGAGCACAGCGGATGTGTACACAGGGCCTGATGAAGCTAATAACTACCTCTCAATGGCTTTCAGGGAGTTATTACATATTTAAGATCCAAGCTCCCTTAATCAACCACAGAGATGCAGCTGGCAGCAGTAAATTGCCAACAACAGTTCATTACAAATAAGGAAACATTGGTTTTTCAAGGACAAAAACTGTGTCAGTTCTTCAGCTAACTCTTGTCCTCACTCCTCTCCCCCCGCTACTCACCCCCAGTGATGTGCTGGCACAACTTGCTTTGTCCAATAACACGACTTCACTGCCTATTCCCCTCCACAGGGGACATCACGCAATCAAGTCGCTGGATTTCCTGACTTATTTGGGCAAACGGCACAGACTCCATCCCGTGCTCACCCTCCCTGAGGGAGCCACCGGTAGGATTTGTCCCACAGAACCACGATGATCTACATGCCACAGGAGCACCCTCAATGGCTTCACCCTAGGGAGCAAATGAAGTCATGGACACTCAGAGACACAGCTGTGAGTTTGCCCTTCAGGGGATGGAGACCTGACGTGGCACTTGGGAGTGAGTTTTCCAGTACCTGCCATGTCCTGGGCACAGCACAAAGGGGAAGGTCTGTGGACACCACATGGCTTTATTCCCTCACTGTCTCTTAACAGAGACCACACACCTGAGGCAAGATACAGCAGTTTAAGAGAGATCCCATGCCTGGGAGATACTAAGGCCAATATTTTAAGAGCATTCAGGAAAGTCTAAACATTGTTTGAATGAAGAGGAGAAAAAGACAGATGACCCTGTTAGAGCTGTATCTTCCCCTCTGAAGAGATGACAACCAGCTTTTGGCCTTCAGGAACCAAAGAAATGATACATTTCAGGCCCAGAGAACTTCTCCTCAAAAGGGAAAGAGGCCCCATCCATGCCCCAGCGTGGTACAACACACATAGCTCAGACCCCTGCTGTGGGCTTCTGCCAGGGCCACCTCCTGTAAGAGGGATCTATGCTGGATGGACCAGGAATACTGGGTGCTTTTGACAAGGATCCAAGCCCTAGATCCAGCTGGCCATATCTGTACTGCCTGCAAATCCCACTGGGCCAGGCAAGACTTCCAGTTGCGAGGAGAGAATACTCTGCAAACCCCATGCTAGGCCCTGGAAGCTGGCCCAACAAGAGTTTAATCTTTGTTTGGTCTCCTTTGATATCTCACACTGTGCTGCCAGACATTAACCCCATGTGAGCTGGGGCTGTTGAGTCAGGAGATGCACATTTGTTCCAGCAGAACAAAATGGGACCACTAAGAGGAAAAGAATGTACTCAATAGTGAAACCTGAAAAAGGGAATGTTTTCTTCCCTTCCAGCCTGGTTTACAGCATTCTCTCTGCTGCATCAGAAGACATCCTGCTCTTCAGCTGCATCCTACTGCAAGGCTGCTCATACTGGAGGCTTTAGTTTTTTCCTCTAAAGCTGGAGGCCACAGATGAAAAACTGATATAGAGGGGTTCCAGGGCTGAGTCAGGATATTATTTTTCTGTTTTTTCAGAAATACCTGACCCAACTTCTTTTTGGAAAAGAAAAGGGGCACTTTAAAAAGCCATACCACTTGGCTCCCCTCTTGCCACCCTCTATATTTATTGATATTGACATTTTTAAAGGGCTCTTGGGAGGGAGCCTATGTGGTTTCTGGGGACACTTTCCCCAAAAAATCATGGGATGTAGCTGCTGTTTGTGTGTCTGTTAGTATTCAGCTCCTAAATTTATGCTTTCAGAGAAATGCCAAAACTGACTTGGACAAGTAAAATTCAGTGGGCAAAGAGTGTAATTTCCTAAACCTGCAGCAGACATGTTTCATAAAAACAACAAAACTGTCTATTATGAGCAAGATCATTTGCCATAAGATTTTCCAAGCATTTACAGGTGTGACTGCACAGGTGAAATGTGAGTTTAATTGGTTGTCCATATGTACCATCTTCCTCACTGACATTAATACAGTAAAATCTTTTCTTTTGGGGTGTGTGTGCAGACATCTGGAGCGCAGATTGTAACAGATCTCTAGTTGCAATGTTATCCCTAGGAAAACTATGTTATTTCAACATGAAAGAGCACACTGTTTTCAAAGAGTTTTACAATCACATCTGGAAGAGCTGCTCCTCCTAATGCTTCACACAGAGAGGAGAAGAGCTGATGAGGTATCAGTTGAGGGAACTATTGCTTCCTCCTCTAATATGGGAAGCTGGACTTCTTTTGAATTATTTAGCATTCAGTCAGGAGATAAAAATACACTGGCTGTATGAACCAGTGACCTCTTCTACAATTACAACAGCTGTAGTAGATGAGGGGGGCAGAAAGGGCCTATAACTGCACATCTTCCCCATGTTTTCCTGCAGGAAGCTTTAATCATTAATGGAGATGCAAGACAAGGCTGAGGGAAGGCTCCCTTATACTTTAAATCACAGCACCTACACAGATGTCTCAGAGCCCCAGGTACTGGCAGTGTTGGGTTAAATGTTCCACAGGAGGACCAACATCTTCTCCATTACATATCTCTTTTTGGTAGCATCAGAATGAGATGTTTGTTTAAATGTGCAGGAGCAGCATGGCTTCAGCAGTTAAACTGCTATTTTGTGTACGCTAGGAAGGGGGGACATCAACAGATTGCAAAATGGGAAAATCTCTCTGGACAAACAAACAACATGTTACATAATTAGGCCTTTTGGGAACCAGAAGAAGTTCTCCAGAAGATCAGGGCCCTCCCAGCGCTTTCTAATTTTACTGGGACTTACCAGCTAGCCAGCCCTCTAATAACAGAGGCTTGTGCATGCTTTTCTTTCATCTTCATGTCTCCCTGTACTGCCCTACCTTTGTTATTACTGCCCCAGAAAAATACATCTTACTCACTTTTATCAAGCTGATTCATTCAATTTGAATGGCAGAACTGAAGAGGCACTAAAGATCTTTAGAAAGGGCAGCAAATACATCTCTTGGCCATCAGAGCATGGGAAAACCTGGAATTTTAAGAGCTTTATTGAATCCAATGTGCTAGGGAATTGCACCATTCTACATAACCATGGCTTAACTGAAGTACAGCACTATCAAGCAATGAGAGAGCAAAAAGTCTTTAGCTCCATAACCCACATATTGTTCTAGTATATCTTCTTTATTGGAGCAAATTCTTCCAAGGGAGGATGCCCGTAAGCAGCAGCTCAACATCGGGAACACTCTGTCTCTGTGCTGCACGGCTGTCCTAAACTTGTGTCCAGGTAAAACATGGACCTGCAGGAAATCTGCCAGTCAGATTGTACCACCTAGCACCTGAACATGGACTGTACCAGCTAAGTTTTAGATTAATACCTGCTGCCTTTCAGGCACACGGATAGATTGGAATATGTACCATTGATTTCATTCTGTCAATGTCCTCTCCCACCTGAATGGAGAAAGCCCCTTGGCCAAGATCTGTCCCTGCAATCACCACCTCCTTACACCCAGGACCCAGGCTGTGGGCACTTCTGAGGTACCATCACTCACTGTGATTCCTGTGAGAGATAGTTTAAAGCCAGTAGGGATACAAGGGCAGCTGCACAGAAAAAGGACACTCGGGTTTCTAAGAAAGCTGCTTTCCCCTGTTTCTTGCTTGCTGTGCACATTCTGACAGCCGGTAGAAAGAGGAAGGAGGAGGCTTGCAGCCCTGGAGAGAGCACACCAGCACAGATCCCACAGAGTGTGGTCAGCTCACTTCCAGCACACCCCTTGGTTACTGGGCTGTTGGCAAAAATCAGCAGTGAACAGCTCAGAGGAGGGAAGGCCACCCCCAGAGGCAAGCAGGTCCAGCAGTGCCAGGAAGAACACTTCACCTCATCACAGCCAAAGCACCAAGAGGCAGCACAAGCATAGGTCTTAGATGAAGGATAGCACAGAGATCCTAGCCACAGTGATGAATCCAAAGCAAGGCATAGTCCAAGCCCCTCTGAGCACTGCTGCAGATCCTGTGGCCGTGTGTTTGGCCTGCCATGTAAACATGTCACATCTCATGGGAGCTGGGAACAAACGTCAAAGTCTAGCTGCCACTAGCCCAGTTTTGCTAGTGCTGAGTGACCTGGATAAAAAGCAAAGAGCCTTTGGGAGATATCCTTATAGCCTAGTTCATTGCATCTCTGCAGACAACTCCCTGCTTCTCCCAAAATGATAAAAAAAATTCAAATAGCTGCATTCCTCTCTACTACATTTATCATTCAGGAGTCAGGAGCCACGTGCTCTTGACCCTTGTGTGAGCAACATGCCTGTTATGGCCTCCAGATTATAGAGCTGTGAAGTTTTTGCTCAGTTTTTCCTGGGAAGTCAAAATCCCAACTGGTATAAATCCAACCTGAGAGCTACAAATCACCTTGTTTTTCCTCCCCCATCTACTTCAAGAAGTTTCATGAAGAAGTTTCATTCTCCCTGTGCAGATGCAGCAGACAGAGGTGACAGAACAGAAGGACCACTCTGGCCACCCGCCATGGTTTGTCTCAGCTCCTAGGAGACCAGTAGTGGAATAAATAACACCCAAGCCAAAATTTAGCTCTCCCTTGACACAGCAGTGCCCTTTATCAGTTACTTCTTTCAGTTCTATGCAGTGTTTTCGTGCTATAGAACTTAGTCCCTGTTGGCTGCAAGCACAGAATTCACTGTAGGAAGAGCCGCAGGTTGGAATAACACAGCTCTCAGTCCTTATTCCTCCCAGAGCACCAGCTGGGCAAGGAAATGTCTTCAGGAAATATCCAAGGATAGATGTTTTCTAGCATGATTTACTGAGCAAATTGTTATTATGTTCTCCACATAATGCAATAAGGCTACAGCACTAATAATTTCCCCACCATCCAAATAGCAACACTCAGGAGTAGTCTCCACCAGCTTTCAGCCTCCTTTTTTTACCTGCAAGCAGCTGAATGTGGCTGCAGTTACATCCTAACCATGAGGCTTCCCTGCGTGACAACACTTTTTCAAGACCTGCATTGGACAGTGACCCAGGCCAGTACCCTTTAGAACAGGAGGAAGTGAAGCAACCTTCATCAAACCCCTGAGCAGAGCATCAGTAGGACAGGCTGTGACGCAGAACCACATGATCTGAGCCTCCACATGAAAGAGGAAGCAGATAACACAATTCACGCATTCAGTTTAAGCCTTTGTAGAACACACCCTTGCGCCTGTGTGGTCACAGCCACCTTGGCTTTGTTCTCCGAGCTGAGGCTGTAGAGATCTGCTCAGCGCATGGGTACAGATGAGCTCCATCTACCTGCTGCTGGAAGGCTGGAGTGCCCCATACCAGGCATTACTCTCCAGTCTGCTGGCAAGGCAGGGACACAGTGTTTCAAGCTCCCCAAAGCACCTAAGGCCATTAATGGCTTATTGCTATGCCCTGGCACACAAACACCTCCAGTGCAGCTCTGGGAGCTAAGTGCATTTCATTTCAGGAGAAACAGAGACTGTAAGGAACAAATAAAACCCTGACTTACACTATCTCATCATTCTGGAACTCCAGCTCCCCACAGGTGTCTTCAAAGTCCTCTCCTCCTCCTTTGGCCGTGCCTTCAATGGTTTTGTAGGGCACAATAACATTTCCTCGTGCTCCAGAGGTTCGTAACACTTTCACTTCCATGGTTCCTACACTTTCACTGATGTGTGTGACTGGCTCCTCGAAGGTGAAGATGCCAGCGTGGTCATCGTCAAAAATGGTGACGGTGGCAGTAGATGGTGATCCCAAGCAGGCAAGTGTTGAGACACGGCTGGCCTCAAGAACACTCTCATCTGAGGCCTCGGTGCTCACACGGACGTTGCTGAGATGGACCAGGAAGTTCTCATCCTCCTCAAATATGTCATCGTCAATTATGCCAACACGGATTTCCTTCTGGGTCTCTCCAGGCTTGAAGACCACTGTC
Organism: Toxostoma redivivum; assembly: GCA_013397375.1. NCBI lineage: Eukaryota > Metazoa > Chordata > Aves > Passeriformes > Mimidae > Toxostoma > Toxostoma redivivum. The sequence goes on from VXBI01006141.1 coordinate 48,745, forward strand.
CCTTCAGTGAACTCGTAGTCAGAGCCGGCGTTGGCCGTCCCATCCTCTGTCCGGAAGTCAACGTACACCGTGTTGGTCAGGTCTCCTCCCCGGCGGACGATGGTCAAGGCCACAGTGCCACAGTTCTCCAAGCACTGGTAGGTGCCCTGCTCAAAGTAGAGCTTGCTGACAGGGTCATTTTCAGTCACCTCGCTGTTGACCTCATGCATGCTGACGGCTTTGCGGGCCTGGTCTGCAGCGTGTCTCTTTAGGATGTTGCCAGCGCCGGTCATAAGTCGAGTGGCCTGGATGCGGTAGAAGGCCCTGCTCTTCTGCTGCTGGCTCAGGACCTGGTAGTTGGCCAACTCTATGAGCTGCTCAATTTCCTTGTCTGGGTGCTTTTGTTTCAGCTCCTTCAGGATCCGAGCCATTTCCCTCCTGGCTTCCTCGTCATCCTGGTCTTTCTCGTCCACCTCCAACACCAGTGTCCCATCCAAAAAGTTCTCCACATGGGAATTAGCAACCTTTCCATCCATCTCGATGTCAGCCTTAGAGGAGGGCCGGTCACCCTCATGCTCAATGATCATCCCTCTCTGCTTGCCAGCTCGGTATTTCTTGTAGACGTACTTGTAAAATAAAAGCCTCCTGTCAGCTATCCAGGCAAACACTACACAGATGGGGAAGAAGAAGAAGGTGAGCAAGCCTTCCCAAACCTCCACAATCCCAGGAGAAGACACAGATAAAATAATGTAAAGCCAAGTGTAGGCAAAGATGCTCCAGGCCGCTGTAACAAAAAACACTCGCAAGTGCTTGATCTTCCTTATCTCTCCATCTGGCACCACGTACACACAGATTGCAATGATGACAAACATGTTGAAGGCAGCACTCCCCACGATAGTGCTTGGCCCCAAGTCCCCTGCTGTGAAGCCGTGGCCGCACACCTCGATAACAGACAGGAGGATCTCCGGAGCAGACGAGCCCAAGGCCATCAACGTGAGGTTGGAAACAGTCTCGTTCCAGATCCTCACGGTGGTTTTGCTGGTCTCGCCATTGGGCTTCTTGATAGTTATTTCCCGCTCTTGTGATGTAATGACTTCGATGGAGGACATGAAGCGGTCGGCTATGATGGACACTCCCAGGAACATGTACACCATCGCCACAAAATACACTGTTGCCCGAGCAATTTTGTCCCCAAACGAGGGGTCCTGGGGTTCCCATATTGGTAAAATCACACCCTTTTTGCAGATATAGGAGCCAGCACACTCCTCGGTGTCGTTGGCAGGCAGTTCACTGGGGCTCTCCGCATGTGTGCCCTCTGCATGGCAGAGCAGCACCAGGACAAGGCTCAGGAGTGGGAAGCTCACTGGGAAGGTGTGTGTGTGAGTTACTTGCGACATGGCCACTTTCACCAGACAGCTCCCAAACATCCTCAACCTGAAGAGGCAAAAAGGAAAGATGCATTAAGTGAGGTCAACCAGACATAACAAATTTTCCTCTCCAAAGATCTGATCAAATTATCCTGTACTCAAGAAGATGCAGCTGATGAGTGCATTTTGTTATGATTAGTGATGTTTTCCATGTAAAAATCCTCTCGTTCAGTCGTCTGAACCAGGATGGATTCAGATGATACCAGTGAGCTAGCACCTAGCCCCTTTAGCTACCATGATATTTCTTTCTCTTTGTTGAAAACCTATTTGTTCAATTGCATTTTCTTGTTCCTCTAACCTAATTAAAGCCCATCATTCTGCTTCACAGCTGGCAGAAGTGTTTCCCATTTTAAAATTACAGTGCACTCACTCACTCATTGGAATTCAGGGTAAGAGCAGGAGAGGACAGGGAAATCTACTATCCCCTCATCATATTTAAAAAATATTTTTATACGTTTAAAATCACTCTAAGCTATGTTTTTCACAGTCTTTTCTTGCTCACAGTCCTCCCAAACATCTATTCCACATCGGAAATCTGCACAAAGTGAGCTTGAGCCCTGGCAAAACCTTACTCTTAACAGTAACTTGGTCACAAGATGGACCAGAAGGGCATCCTGTAATTAATGATTTTGGAGCCATTCCTTCCACAGTGCATCACTTTGCACCTTCCCAAAACTGGAAAGAGCCCCATATGCGTCGAAGTCTGGCTCTCTTGGCATGCTTCTAGAAGAAACATGTCCCTGTGCTCTCTTCCCACTAGGTCAGCTTTGACGGCTTCCCCTTCAAGGGCCTTTCTCACTCCATTTACAGCATCAGTCATCAGGCATGACAGCTGTACTTGCCCTTGTCCTGCCTCAGGATTTTCCAGAAATGTAGAGGAGCTGTTAAAGAGGTTTGCAGTTAGTTAACAGTGCATAAACCGACAGAACAGATGCCTTTAAGTACAAAGAGATGCTTAGAAAAAAAAAAAATAAATCTGAGCATGCTCAGTGCTACATTCTCAAATTTACTAGCCAATAAAAGCCAGATCCCTAGTTATTAAAGCTGTATTTTCTTCTCAAAGAGTCTTTGCTATACCACGCTTCTCTAATCCAAGTTAATTTAATCAGATGGTATTTAATGTTTCTATGAAGAGAGGAAAATGAGCACATCAATACCTCGACTTCTCTGGGAAACACAAAAAGCTGAGCTGATTTTCCTCAGAAAAATCCCACACACCTGAAAGAAAAAAAAGCAAACAAAGCTCAGCCATGGAAGGTTTTAACTCCTCATTAGGGCAGCAGCATATCATGCAGGGACAGGACTGTGTGCAAGGGAACAACTGTCTGGAGGAAGCAATGGTAACCATCCCACACCCATCATATGGGATTTGCTCCACAAAGAGACACTGGGGTGAATCAAAGCCCTCTCCTCCGTTTGCTTTTATTTATGGAGGGTATGGTAGGATTATTGGTCTGGAAGAATAATACTGAGAATTTATCAAGACGGTTTCATATAAATGGCGTTTTCTCACCAGAAACTGTTGGTCTGCCTCCAACTCCCCACTCCCTGGTATTGTAATATGAAAAGAAAAAGATACATGGTGGAGGAAGTGAGCAAATCAGAGAGCTGGGTGATAAGAACAGATAAACTGAACAAGAAAAAGCAAGTCTCTTGTAGGAAGACAGATTTAAAAGAAAATTTTTTGCATTGGGAATCCTGCTAATGCTACAAAAAAAGCTCTTACTACCAGACTTATTGCCCCCCTGATCATAGTACCTGAGTACCTTCTGCTTCACCAAACGTGAGCTGTAGCCACTGTTTACAAGCCCAAAGTGAAAAAAATGCAAGCAAGACGTTTGTAAAGAGGAGCACCTTGTTGCAAGCCCTTCAGTGGATGGCTAAGCTGAAACAGATGTGCATTCACATCTGAAATTTAGCTGAAGCATGAATTAGTCACCTAACATCTGTACTCTTGTGTTTCACACTGCTCCAAACCAAGTCATGGAGACATCTGATAAAGGGGCTGTCAAAACACCGGCAGACTTGGTACCTACTCTGTTTATCCCAGATAGCTCCAAAGTGTAGTTTTGTTTCCTTTTTAAATATGTAGGCTTAAAAAAATTCATTATGAGCATAAAATATTACTCAGCTCCATAGTTCTTCACCCTCTCCTTCTAAAGGCCAGTAGTTTCTTCAGAAAACTCAAGAACATCCACCTGTCCTTGTTCAGTTAATTTTTCTCCCTGTGGCAAGTCATATCCCTGCACATGTACAATTATTCAGAGCAATCAGGCATTGTGAAATCCCCTTGGCAAGAAGAGAAAACAGATGGTTCTAGAAAAAATATTATACTTTGGGTCACTGATTTAGGTCATGAAGAATAGGAGAGTCCCATCACACTTTGGACCAACTCTCCAGCCTTAAAAGGATTTGGGTACTTTTTGGGGGTTGTTTTTCCTTTTTTTTTTTTCCCCTTCCTCTCTGGAATTTTTTCCCATTGACATGTTAAGATGGCTAGCGACAGTGGGAGAGCAGACTCCCTGTCCCTTTCTTGGTGTTTCTCTCGTAGGGTGGGGGTGGAGTGGGGGAGGATAAGAGGGAAACACCGTGATATTGGGGAGCAGGTAAAGGAGAGGTGTGGGCAGTCGCTTTTTCTCTCTCACTCGGAGAAGGACGGTCACTGGAAAACCTCGCCCTGCCATACCGACGCCAGTAGCTGCTCTTCTTCGGCTGTGGGATTCCACAACCCCCCTGCTCGGACACTCTCCTGCATCTCCTGCCAACTCCAAGCATCCTGTTGGAGCATTGGGACTGACACTGCCCCGGGATCCGTGACCAGTTTCTCTCCTCCCATCCCCTCCCATCTGAGCCCAGCCGCCATCACCCCCAGCGCTCCTCCAGTCACATGGAATCACTGCATCTCCCCCTGTTCACCGGGAGCTGGCCGGCGCTGCCTGCCAACTGGGACGGTAATTACACCACAGAGGAAGGGTGTCCACAACCGAAAGAACTGTTACTGAGTTCCTGTTCTGTTTGTTGTTAATTTCGTAGTTGTTGTTGTTTTTGTTTGCCTTTTTATATATATATATTTATCTATATTGGTAAAGAACGGTTATTCCTATCCCCATATCTTTGCCTGAGAGCCCCTTAATCCTAAAATTATAATAATTTGGAGGGGAGTTTACACTCTCCATTTTAAAGAGAGGCTCCTGCCTTCTTAGCAAGACAGTACTGGAAGTCTCATTAAGAAAAAAAAGACACCCACTAAATCAAATTAATTTACCATGTATTTCCCCTTTCAAACATTCTAATATAAGTCAGGTTTTGTTTTGGTTTGTTTATTTATTTGTTTGTTTGCTTGTTTGAAATCAAGTTCCCTACTATGTTAAACAGGAGGAAAAAAGGCCTAGAGGCTTGCATCTGAGCAATCTGTATTTCTGGCATTCCCAACCAGCACTCCATGTACAAACAATATTTTTCCCTCAGATGTCAGGAGATAAGAAATATGGGCCTTTTCTGGAGAGGGATAAGAAATGGCTGGAGCTTTGGAAGAGACATCCACCAGCCATGCCAGTGTGCCTCCTTTGAGCAGCAGCAACGTCTCCCAACTTTGTTGTAATTCCTCCAGCATTTTGTGGTATAGTCAACAAGTAGGGCTCACACACCATGACCAGCTTTCCTACTTAAACCAATTCACAGTGAGGCTTGGGAATTATGAAGGGCTAGAAAATGTTTGGCCACAACATGCTAGTTACACAAATGCAGCCAGAGCCTGACACTCAAAATATATCTGAGAAACCCCTGCTATTAAATCATCAGCGTTTCTTTATTCGTACAATCCAAAATAAACAGCTTGGTCCCCAGAGACCCTCTCCCTCTGCATTTGCCTATGGTCTCAGCTCATGGTCAGCACACTGTGGCATGGTGTAGGAACATACCCAGAAAAATAATTTCCAGCATACTGTAAGGAGAAGCAAGGCTACCTGAAGAGCAGCCCTCCCTCCAAATTGAACTTTGTTAGCTTTTCATTAAGGTGTCTGAATTGCATTTCCCATCCTAGCCATCAGCAATAAAAGCATGTGCAGCAGCTGATGCCCAGTGTAAGGCTGGCAGCCCTGGCAAACCCTGCCTGCCACAGTGCTCGTGGCCTTGGTGGCACTGCCTCAGTGCCCCTGGGGCCAGAGGGATCAGGGCAGCACAGGGCAGGAGCACAGGCTGCTCTCAGGCTTGGTGCTAGCCATACACATGTGGTGAAAAATCCCAAAATGCTGTCCTGGGCCATAATCATCACCTGATGCCCGGGGACAGCACCCTGAGCCCTTTTTACTACTGCAGGAGGGGAACTGTCCTGGTGCTGCTGGAGAGCTCTCAGGGATAGCTAAAACTAACCAGGAGAGACAGAGCCCAACCTGGGTTCTCCTGAAGTGGCACTGAGGCCCGTTCCCTTTCCAGACAAGCTCCACAGGGGTACCAGCAGGTGTTTTTGCACAGTCAGGGAGGAAAGCCTGTGAGAGGCTCCATAACAAGCTCAGTTTCGATGGAGCTCCTGGCCAAGGGTTGTCAGTCCAGCCTTTCTTCCACCCCTTGGTGCTGTGAAACACGAGGAGGGCAGTTGTTGCCCACAGCAGGACTGGGAAGGTTGCAGAGATATTTGCCTCTCTGCTGGACATGGGAGCTCTAGGTTTTACAAATTGGTGGGAGAGAGCTCCTGCTGCCAGCTCATGCTCCTGCCCCTCAGCTGAGGAGCTGCCAGATGGGGAGGAAACAGCCTTTTAGACTCTGCTCTGATCTTTCCCTGGCAGCATCGATCCTTCAGACTGACTGGTTGCTGCATGCAAAGTGAGCCTGAAAGCTGCTCTGCATTTAAACAAAGCACAGCCTTTTCTTTGCTGCAGCCTCCCAGAAGTCCCATCTCCATCAGGGCACTTCAGCCTTGAAATATCCATTGTAAGACCCTCCCTGTTATTTTCCTAAAGCTTTGTATCACACACTGGTCTGTGACCATTTGCAATACATTAGAAGCACCATTATTTTTAAGAGCACTAAAAAAACCACTGCTCGTCCAGATGCTTTAATTGCAGAAGGATTGGGCAAGGAAGGAACTGGCCTGGGCTCATTCCTGGAGGAATGAGTGGCCACACGAAGAAAGACTGAGAGGCTTTCCTCGTGGAAATTTTTTCCAGCATCTCACAGAAAACCTGTCCAGAGCAGTGTTCACACCATTACAGCCACTGCCGGTGCTACCCCACGGTGCCCACCCCACTGCGACACCAGCCTCATCATGGACATCATTACTGCCAATTTACTGCCAGCTTGGATGGGAGAAGTTGTCTCCACAGCTGTGTCACCACCGTGCAGGAGGTTGGAGCAGCACTCTCTCCCCACAGGGTGCCTGGTTGCTTGCTGGGGACAAGTAGAAAGTTTGCTCTTCATGCCAAGAGTGGCTGCTTTTCAACTCGATGTGAGAACACAGCCAGGAGCATGTTGCAACACCACGGGGATTCCCAAATAGTCCTTTTCCATCCTACAGTCAGAGCTAGACAAGAGAGGACCTATTCCTAGTGAGGGTGCACTAGGGAAGGCACCTTTTCTGGTGTCACAGGCTGGAGAAAGACAGTCTCACTTCAGCCAGAGGGACCAAAAACTGACGAAGAAGCAGCTAGTGGTCACTGCAAGGATAGCCAGCCTGCATGGTAGAGAAACAGAGGCTCAAAGTAACTCAGCTGCTCCTCACCCTGTCCCTGGGGAAAAGACAGCAAGACCCAAAAAGGCAGACTCTCTCCTATCCCATGGCTAAACCCAAAGTCCTCAGGTTTCCCTGCCGCCAGTTTCTCTTGCAGGAGAAGAAGAATCTACTGCAATCTTCCTGGGAAAAAGCACTGCTGACCGTGCCTGGCCATGCTCAAGCCTGTACACCTGTGCCTCACTGAAATCAGCAGCCTGCTCTACAGCAGACAGCTTGGGAAAAGCCTGTACTAGGAAAAGATATGGCTGTAGGAAAAAAAAGACCCAAACAAACCATCTCGTCTCTGCCCATCACAGCTTCTAGCAGCCAGGGTACACAGAACAGATGCCAACAGCCCTTCAAGGAGGTCCAGGGTGCTTGGAGATCTGTCTGGGCAGCCACAGGCTGTGCTGGGTTTGCTTCTGTTCTTGGTGCTGACCCCGTGGCACAGCTTTGGTAAAACTGAGCTCCTGACAGCTGTGAGATTTACCTACCAGAGCAGGAAAAGGACCCTTCTGCCACACTGGCTGTACATCCAAACCGTGGAGGAAAGCTGCTAAGTCCAAAGACTGTGTTGCCACTCTGGGTGCATAGTGTGATGGCACTTTAAACACTGCTTAGAAAACCCTTGGCTTGCTTCCCTGCTCTGGCTCTGCCTGGCTCCTGCTTGCTTTCACCCAGCTCTGCCACTCCAAAACAGGCACAACCTGTTGGCATCCCCTACCCATGACCCTGTAGATCTCCACATCAGGAAAATAATTTCCAGGCCATCAGCATCCTGATTGCATCAGTACAAAAAAACATTGAAACCTTTCCAAATATAGTCAGAGGCACAAAGCCCTCCATGAAGCCGATCAAGTAAAACACACATCAGGCCACCCTGGTTTCTGTAAAGGACATTAAAAAGTAAGAATAATTAGTCTGCAACTGATTTTTCCAAGTATCCTGTCTCTTCAATGAAACATCCAATCTCCTCCCACAATTTCTCCAGCAACTTTCCAAAGTAAACAGACAAATAGAGAAAATAAAACATCCCTGATATAAAATTTCAACCACATTGGATGAATTTGGGGGCAGCTTGCAGAAAATGAGCTTGGAACTGTTTGTCAGGGACATTACAGTCTTGCTTTTCGCGCATGGAGACCAAGTGTCAAGTTGTCCCTTTCTCCCACAACTCAAGATCTCAGCAAGGAATATGCCAGGAAATAAGAAACAAGGGGGAAATGCTACATTTCTCTGGGACTGGGTTTTGTTGGTTTTTTCTTTTCTTTTCGTTTGTTTGTTTGTTTGTCCGCATTTTAAATGTCTTCCTACTTGCTGCTGTCTTCAGACCATTTCTTTATTCTTACCACCTGCCTTTGGTCTCTTCTTTATCAAGCAGCATCAGGCTCTTCCCTGTGATTCCTCTTGGGTTGCTGATACCTTCCTCTCTGCCTGTGCATCTCTCTTGCTGATTTAAGCACAGTCTGCCCGTTCTCCATGAGCTGACCCCGAGGCTGCCTGGCTGGCAGACTCCCTGTGCGGTCTCAGGGCAGCCCTGCATCTCCCTGTGCTCCACGTCTCTGTGTAAAACAGGAAGAGCATCTTCTGTGAGTGATGGGAGAACAAAATACTGCTAACAAGCCTGAGGCACTTTGGCAGCCTGGGGAGGAAGTATCTGCCCAGAGATGCCCCAACCCGAAGGGGCCAGAAGGGAGGAATTAACAGGTCTATTGCTTTCCCCTACAGGAAGAGCCTGTGTCTGCTCTTCCCTCTGGGACAATTTTTGCACTGTGTTTGTAGCTGTGTGTGGGTCTTCTGTGCAGCAGGATGCTCCCCTGAGCCCTGCAGGAACAGAAAGCTTCAAGGGAGAGGAGATAAATCCCCATCCCCAGCTCCCTGCGACCATCCAGGGATGAAGAGGTGGAGATGTCCGTGGGGATGGGTGTGGGGAAAGACTGATGCAAATGCAGATTGTTGACCTGAGCAATTCAGGCATGGTACTAGACAAGAGCTGGGCAGGTTGGGCTGGAGGCTTACCCTGGCATCCTCCATCCATCTGCTCCTGGCTGGGGAAGGGTGGTAGCATCTCCCAGCAGAGCCACATCCAGAGGCACAGCTCTGGCATGGCTGACTCTAGAGGGAGCTGAATGCTACTGCTGAGCAGATGGCCAGCTTTTAGACCCCTAGACCTCAGGCAAGGGATTCTAAGCCCAGGTGTGTGCCAGGCCTTCTTTACCTATCTTGAACACAAGGTTAGCCACCCCTTCCTTCTCCCCAGACTCCCCTGCCTTCTCTGTCTCCTCAGGAGCTCTTTGCAGCACCAGATCTCACTGCTATTTGTAGCCAGGTTTCCTTAGGAAGCCAGGCACATGAAATCACAATTTCCATGTCTGTCTGTCTGTGCACATCACTCCCCGCTCTTTCCAATTTCAGTTGAAATCACCAGAGTGATAGAGATAACAGCAAAACCCAAGTTCCTACAAGGTTCCTGGAAACAGCTGGAGAGATACCACTCACACCATTGGCAAGGGAAAGCCCGGTCAGGGAGCTCAGCCCACAGTGGATGCCAGAGTATCAAGAGCACAGCAGCCTGCAGCAGCCCCGGGTGCAGCCAGGATTTGCACAGCTGTGTGCATGGATGTCCAGAAGCTGGGAGCATGAGCAGATCCTAGCACTCTGAGCTTGGACAGAGCTCCAGGTTGTTCCCTGTGCCAGTCACAAGGAGAGCCACAGTCACCTGTGGTGTCTATGACCAACCTGTTGGTTGGTCATCCAGTGATGCATGGATCTTACAGGGCACTGGGTTTTATTACAGGATCTAGGTTTCATTAGGATGCTGGAGAACAGGGGCTTTTTTCCCAATGAGCAATCAGGACTGTATCTCCTCAAAGACACAGCAGAAACCCAAATTCTGTCCCAGATGCAATGCCATAAAATCACAACCTTGAATGCCCTGAGTGTATCAGGACACTACAAAAGGCAGAGAAGTAGCTGTGTCTATGCAGCATCATTTAAGGTGCTGTAGAGAGTCCCAAGAACAAGAGCATAAACGAAAGTTTGTGCCATGTTATGTGCAGCAGTGCCAGAAGAGAAGACGAGGTGTAGTCTGGCAGATATAGGACAGTGAATATTTAAGTTTCTGGAGCCATTCACAGCCAAAGATTACAAAAATCTTAGTGAAAGTGAGGGAAGGAGAAGCCAGTAAAGCCTCATCAGGTTAGAACTGTGCTACTCTGTGCTGGCACTCAGGGATGCTGGACACAGAGAGTACATCCAACCTCCTTAGATATCCTGAATGCAACGCCTGGTAAAGAGGAAGCTTTGACCGACGTTGCTCCTCAGCACTGACTTAGGAGTTGTTCATGTCAACAGAGCTGGTGGGGGCATAAGAGGAGTGAGACAGTTTTCCAGGGAGTTGGTGGTGGGGGTTCATGCCTTGGCTTGCAGGTGATGGTCCTATAAATGTTACATTATTTCCCTATTTGGCCTAAATGTTTATGCAGGACAAGGGGCAAAGCTGCAATTGAAGAACCAATCAGAAGAGAAAGGGGAAAAGGAACTCCTAATGGATGATCCCAAAGGATCACAAATGCCCTTCTTTGATGATAGCCATGTCCCCAGCCAAAGCCATATAGCACAGCTCTTTCTTTCCTAGATGCCACCATCACATCAATATGCAAGTGTCTCACCTTCCCTTTTCTAAACAAAAGTGTACCCCTTCTCTTTGCAAGGGTGACAAAAAGCATGTGAATTCCTAGGCAAGTGCCAGGGGAGCACACAGAGAACCCCAGCCTCTCTCAGCCTTCATTTCCATTGCCTGACTCGCGAATCTCCAACATCTGGGACTGGAGGAATGAACAGGTTCCTGCAAAGCACAAGTGAAAAGGAGCCCTGAAAGCACACGCTCGCGCCCACACGCCTGTGACCTTGTGATTTTACTACAGTTTTCATTTTCAGACTCCAGTCTTCTCTAGTGCTTGCTGCATTTCTGCAACATTTTGGCAGTTTGCTCTCGTCTTGGAGACAGAGCAGAGTGTGGAGTTGTTTTGCATGGCTCGGCGGGGAGGGAAGCAACAAGGCTGTGAATAAAAAATTAAACTCAAGATGACGGAAGAGATCCAGCCATGCTTCTACCTAGACAAAGCCTACGTGATGAGCGCTGCTTAATGCCAGCCCTTAATAACGCACGCTGCTCGAGACGAAAATGGGAATTTCGACATCGCTGCAGGTGCCTCCGAGCACTCACCTCGGGAAGCGTTTCAAGGCAGGAAAAGCAGCCCTGCCTGGAGGCACGCACAGCCCCGCCAGGCGGAGGCACCGCACCCCACCGCGCTCGGGGACATATGCCCCAAAGACCCCGGGGAATGAGATTTGCCTCAGCCCCCTGCCCGACCCCACCTGCCCGGCAATGCCCGGCTCTCGGGCTAGGGGGAAGGGACCTCCGCCGCAGCCGCGGTTCCCATCGCGACATGTCGCGACTGGCCGCCGGGGGAGGGCGGCGAGCCCCTTCGCCTGCCTAGAGGTGCCACGGCTGGCTTGTAGAAAGCATCGCCGGGTGTGTGCTGTGAGTGTGAGCATCCTACCCCCGCCTCCCCATCGGCTCCCGCACGGCCCCGGGTCCCCCGTGCCGCCCCCCCGCAGCCTCCACCGGCGCTCGGACCGCGGTGCGGTGAGCAGCATGAGGCTGGGCAGGGCCGGGGCGGGGGCCGATCGGTGGCGGTCCTACCTGGCGGGGTGCAGGAGCGGGCGTCGCCAGGGCCGGCTCAGCAGCAGCAGCAGCAGCAGCAGCAGCGGGGCATCGCGGCGGGGCGGGCGGCGGAGCCCCGGTGCGCGGCTGCAGCGCGGCGGCGGGCGGGAGGGACAGAGACAGAGAGGGAGGGAGGAAGGAAGGGAGGGATGGAAGGATGGATGGAGGGAGGGAGCGCGCGCGCACGCACACACACACACACACACACACATACACACAGGCGCGCCCCGGGGATGCGCTCAGCCGGCCCGCCCCGCAGGCAGCCTTCCCTCCCTCCGCATCCCTCCGCCGCGGTGCGCGGGCAGCCAGAGACACGCCGTCCCTCCTCCTGGGGAGCAGCTTCAGCCCTCCTCCTCGTCCTCCCGCTGCTGGAAATATTTCCCGAATTCCTCCTCGGATCGGGGGACTTTGAAAGGCAGGCAGGACTGGTTGCGGACCCACCCCCAGCAGCCCTGCCCTCCCTGCTTGGGGCAGTCCCCACCCCTGCCCTGCCTGCTCCNCATCGCGGCGGGGCGGGCGGCGGAGCCCCGGTGCGCGGCTGCAGCGCGGCGGCGGGCGGGAGGGACAGAGACAGAGAGGGAGGGAGGAAGGAAGGGAGGGANCCCCTCCCTGCGCCTAGCGCTGCCCGTCGTGCCCGAGACAGTCCCCATCCATGCCCTCCCTGCCTCCATCCCAGCCCAGCACAGCCCACCCCACCCTGGCCGGTCAGCTCCTGCCCACATCCCCCCGGCCGACCTGCAGCCTGCCAGGGTGATCCTGAACCCATTTGCACCCTTCAGGAGGGAGAGAGCCCTGGGAAAGATGGAGAAAAGGGAAGTGTGTGTGTGGTGTGTGTGTGTGTGCGCGCGTCTGTGTGTGTCTGTGTGTGTGTACAAGGAGTGCCTTGCTCTGTCTGTCCCCGTGCCCCACCGTGTTGCCCATGGCAGCTGTGGGGAGGAAGGAAGTCAGGAGCATCCCAAGAGGCCCTGGGTTGACGTTCACATCACCCCCCCCCCCCCA
>VXBI01006141.1:61620-182484 GCA_013397375.1 Toxostoma redivivum
CACTCTCCCACATCCTCAAAGGAGTGGCAGGGGTCAGCAGGGGACATGGGGTGACAGGCAAGGAGCATATGTGTCAGCTAGGACCCTCCTGGGAGCTGACCTCACATGTAGCAACTGGGTGAGCCCCTGAACCCACAGAGTCCCCCCAGGAGAGTAATCGTGCCCAGGGAGTCCTGCAGGAAGGCAGCAGCCTGGCACAGAAGGACTTGCTGCACCTCAGGCTGACCAAAGTGTCCTTCCTGTGGGCAATTCCCCTTTCACCATGCCTGAATGACTCCTACACCCTTCACTGGCTCCAGCAAGGAGCAGATGAACCCATTGTCCCACCCTCCAGGCAAAACTCTGTGACTTTAGGAACTTAAAATAGGACCAGAGCTAATAACTCACACACTGTACCCAGCGACCTTGACAAACCCTCTGTGCCCACATCCTCAGGTGCAAGAACTGTGGGGAAGCAGAGACATTGTTTTACCTCTTGTACCCTCTTACATCCTCTTATCTTGTCAGCTCTGCCTGTAATTTTGGTCACCACTGGCAAGAGAGCAACCGGGAATTTTACCATTTTACCTTTGAATTTCATTTGTGCTTTTCTTACTTGCTTTAAAAAAAAAATTGGAAGATTTTTGCACCACCGTGTCCTTCAGCAGAGATGAAAAACTAAATTTCTCTGACATGGACATGGACATGGACAATGTCACAAAACTCCTTTGTAAAGCACTTTGTGAAGAGCTGACCAACCAACAAACAAGCTACTTATAACTAGTGTTATAGCAGTTATGGATATTATTTAGTTTTGGTCTCACTTTAAGAGCTTATTGCTGACATATGGAATGAAAGGCATTTCCATATAAGAATTTGGTTTAGAAAAAACATGATTTTGTGTCCAACAGCTAACTCCGATTTTCTGTCTCACCTCTTTTGATTTAAAACTCTTTAGAGGAGGGATAAGTTTGCATCTGGCCATGTGTGGTACTTTGATGGTACTCAATTCTCCCAGCAGGGCCATTGATATCAAATGAGCACAGCTAAATGTGTACAGCATGCACAGTGCTGTGCTGGGCTCAGGAGCTGAGCAGAGCAGTGGATGTGTATTTGGTTTGGCAGCAGCTGCAGGATGCAAGGCACTGCACAAGCTGGCATGGAAAAAGGATAATGTGAGCAGGAAAAATTGGCATGGTTGCAGCAAACACAAACCCTGCTGTTGCTTTTCACCCTTGCACACTGAAATCTAATCACTGCACCAGTAAGCAGTGGAACTCAAATTTTAGTCATGGAGTTCTCCCTAAAGCTCCCTAATTCCCTCAGTAATGTTGCTGACCTACTTCCCAGTTCTTTCAGTGAATACAGTACGCACCTCCTCTGGATCCCCAAGACTGTGCTAATAGACATCCACTGGTGACCTGCCCTCTGAAGAGCCAGGCACTCCCACAGCTCCTCCAAACTCACCTCTCTCTGCAGCTTGCAGTGTGTGTTTCTGTCTCCCAGTCCTACCTCCTGCTGAGATACTCAGAAAAGCTGCTTCAGCTGCGGGATTTTTTTGGCATTCCAGGGAGCTGAAGAAAACAAAGAGTTTGTCAGTGTTTGTGGTGATGCTCATTAGTCCATGAACCCTTTGTATCCACCCAGCCCTAATGGCACTGTGACAGAAAAGGTGAAGCAGCACTATCCCATCTGAACACAAGAGCAGCTTTCATCTGTCTGCTTCAAAAGAGACTGGTTAGGAAGAATATGAAGCTGGGAGGCTTGGAGAAGATGTGCCCCACTCCCTGGTCCCTCACACACCCCTTTCCAGGCATATTTAGAGCTTACCTTCATTTCTTGCAGTCTCCAAGAGAAAGGGAGCTGGGCTCTGAAGGAAAGGGTGGAAGTCAGGGAGTGGGAGAGACAGTGAATCCAGTTGCTGAGAGGAGATGCAGTGTTCCAGGACTGGTCCCCACTGCAGTGGCCATGGTTCACAGTGCTTTTTCTCAGCCAAGCTAGCTGAAGCAGTGGCTGTGACAGAACGGAGCTCTGCATGGGCTGTGAAATCTGCTGGGTGAGCTGAGCAAATGCTCCTGTGCTCTGCCTGATGCTCTAGGCAAAAATGCAACAAGACTGCTCATGTCCTGACACAGCAAGTTTTGTCATGGTATGGCCACATCCATGCTTCAGCATTCCAGATTGCAACCTGGACTGTGCTGGTAGAGGCAGCAGTTTGCTCCAGCTACCTCTACCCTACCTGTCACTCTTTGCAGCCATGCAAGTGAACAGCTATCACTTCAGCCATGCTTACAACCACTGATTACTCCTCTCAAAATCATGGAGATTCTCATGCCAATAGTAGCGAATGGCTCATTCATTCCCTCATTCATTCATGCCTACCCACAGCTCTCTCCGACAGCAGCCTGCATCTCTCTGCAGTTGCTAGAGAGGTTTCTGGGTATTGTCTGCATGTGCAGAGCAAAAAGGCAATTCCTCCTGGCAAAGAATGGGATTAGTGGGCTGTAGAACCTTGAGCACAGGACAGAATGGTGCAGGCCAATTCTCTGCCCAGTGCCTTGTGGAAAAAGACATCTGAACTGCTGCACAGTTTAGAGGAGGGGGACAAAAAGCCTCAGGCACTTTTTTTGCTTGAAAAGTTTCTGCCTTATATTCCCTGTAAGAGAGAAAAGGTCAGGGCAACACTCAGCTCAGCCAAAGCAAGTTCATCTCTGAGGAGCTGTCCTACCATCCTTTCTTGTCCCACTTTGGAACATCTCCTCAATGGAATGCTTTGGTCTCAGATGATGCTGGAGGATAACCAGTGAGCCTGCTTTGGCTCGTTATCTCGGGTCATGGTTTTCCTCGAGGCCCTCAGGAGATGCCAGAGAGGTTCTGCAGAAGCAGATGGGTTGTCACCTCTGCTTGCCATTCATCTGCCTTTGCTCCTTGCTGCAGCAGACTTGAGCATGCGCTCCCTGAACATTCTCTGGCTCTCCTATGCATGTTCTTGGCAGAGACCTGGAGATCCCTGGAGAGCAGTGTTTCTAAAAAAGATGCTTAGAAACATCATTTCCAACAATTTGAGCACTTCCTTTCACTGACACTTTCAAACCAGCCTTTGCTGTTAGGAGGATAAATCAGGCATTTAGAAATGTGGCAGATGGAGTGGGACACATCAGTGAGTAGGAAGGGGGATTTTGTGTGCTGGACATCAATATATTTCTTTTTGAGCTCTCTAGGCAGTGCCTCCTTAACTGTTTCCAAGTACCTGGTACAGTCTGAGTCCCAATGATCCCGTGGAGGCCTGATTACATCACAGTTGTCCATCAGCCAGCCAAGGGGCTTGGATGTGAAAGGTGTCTTCTTCTCTGGAAAACTGAGAATACAGACTGTACCTCAGGGAGGAAGAAGGCAGTGTTGGAATGTTTTGGCACACCTGTGAAAAAATGGGTAGTGTGTGATTTGCTGTCACTCCCTTCTTTGAGAGCCTATAGAGGTAAATGGAGAAACCAAGCTTGTGCCACTTTAGAGACTCCCCCTGGATATTTGCTCTATGCTGTGTTTTATGCATGTTTAAACAATAAATCCAGAAGACTAATTCATAAGCTTAGCATTTAACAGCTTGGGAGAGAGCTTTCCTGGAAGAAGTATTGACTGGCCAAATTTTGCAGATTTTTTTTTTATTTTTTAAATTTGCTTATGTGTAACAGGCAGCAAAAGTATATTTGCACTGGAAACCATCTGCTGCATGGGAACTGAAAGAAGGAGTAGTTAGAGGGGCTAGACTTGAATTTAGGAAGCTTGGAAATGGGGAGAGTTGCACATATTTTGCGAACATTTAGGCTGAAAAATCAGCCACACATTCTTCTCTTCAAATTCTGCTTCACAGTCGTACTTTTCTTTTTGGAAAAACCTGCTTTCTGGTCACCAGGCATGTACAGAAAGAATTCAATATGTGCACAGAATGACTTCAACAGCTGGGCTTATTGTGAGAGATGTACAAGGTGCAAGCTGTCTCCTCACTCTTCTCAAAGGGGTAGAGACAAAAAAGCATTCTGCCAGCTGCCAATTGTCTCACCAGCAGTGCATGCTAATACCAGCATCTCACTTCTCAGGCAAAAACCAGCTCCTAGCTGGAGTCACTGCATCACTGGAAAATGAAGGACCAGATGTCCTCTGCTGAACTGGCTGTCCCTTAGCATCTTCAAGCAAAACCATGACACCAATGAAGCTTTGTTTAGCTGTTCCAAGTCTTCACATACCGGGACCCAAAATGCAGATACAAGGTTGACTGAAATGTGTTTCCCAGTGAAAGCCATAACCCAGTGACTCTGCTGCTTCCCTGCAGAGGAACATGGAAGTGCAGTGTGCCAGCCCTGGGGCAGCCCTGCCATCAGGCACTAGCACGCTCCAGCTGACACTCCAGCCCTCTTCACTACCATTTCAAGGCCTGGAAAAATTTTGGTTGAAAAAAAAAGAA
Source organism: Toxostoma redivivum (assembly GCA_013397375.1). Classification (NCBI taxonomy): domain Eukaryota; kingdom Metazoa; phylum Chordata; class Aves; order Passeriformes; family Mimidae; genus Toxostoma; species Toxostoma redivivum. The sequence goes on from VXBI01006141.1 coordinate 66,062, forward strand.
TTCCCTCTGCCAAGTACAGAATTAAAAAGTAACAAATAACACATTCTCTGGATTTGTCTTCCACTTTTGAGCCCTAGAGTTTGGTGCTTTCCAATTTACTTGGCAACCAGAAGCAAGTTAAAAAAATTAAGTGGTGAAATAGTAATCACATGACTCCAGGAGCTGGGACTTCCAGAAAAACAGAAGTGCAAGTACCATGGGGCACTGTCTGGGAGCCATGTCCTGCAAACTGGGGACTGTGAGGCTTCCTCAGCAGCTCTGGCCCTATTCCTCCTTTGATCCATGAGTAAGGTTCCCATAGTTACCAGTGGGAAGCACAAGGCAAATCAGATGTAGTGCATGGCTCTGGCTGTGGCCCCTGGTTGTGAAAGTAATTTGGCCTCCTCTGTATCATCTGTTTGCCAGCCTTCAGCAAGGCTGGGTATTCCAGGAAAAATAGCCTTTTTTATTAAAAGTGAGATGTGACTGGCCTCAGCTGCACAAAGCACCATATTTATATTTCATTTATGTATTCTAGATCAAGAAAGCTGGTGGAACACCTTGCAAAAGCCAGGCCCATTAGACGAGAGGCTGTGCAGTGATTTCTCCTAAAGGGAAATTTTCTTCAGTGTAGTGGGCTCTGATCTGCTGTCCTTGAGGGGTGGTCAGAAATGTTCCCTGACTCCTTGCTGCTTTGACTTTACCAACCCCTGCCTCAGCTCTGCTTTGTTTCACCTCCAAGTGGTCTTGCCTGGTGAGGTGCCCTCCAGCACAGAAGAGCTCTGCCAGAGATGAGTCCTCGAGTCCTGTTCTCTCTGTCAATCAGTCAATTTTAGGCCACAAGAACCCATGTGGCTGGAATTTCTGTGCTCCTTGGTCTTCCCAAGGCACCTTGGAGAAATCCTGTGTCCTTGCTCCTGGTTGACTTCCCCCCGGGACAGCTGAGACAGCAGCAGGGTTCTTTTCCCAGTTTCCTTCCCCACAGCTTAGTCTGCTGACCAGGGACTCACACTGGTGCACACACAGATCTTGCTGTCTGTTTTCATCTGAAGTATGAACCAAAAATGCTTATCTTCTCTGTGCTGCCTGTTCAAGCAGTACTGAAGCAGAAACCAATGCTGCATGCCCTAAACATAGGAATTGAAGCCCTCCATGTAAAGAGAATTTACAACAAAAAAAAAAAAAAAAAAAAAGACAAGAAAGCAAGATGTAACTTCCTGATTAATGATGGTTATGGGTTTGAGGGTTTTGCTGGACACTTTGGAGATATGAAACTGCACAATTTGTAAGACTTGATTCTCCTTTCAAATTTCCTTGCTGTCACATGCTAGTCTGTTTCCCCCTTGGAATTTCAAACATGGCCTGTTTAAAAGCTGCTCTGAGCTGGATGTTTTTATCACGTCATTCTGGCTTGTGATGATGCTTTAAAATGATTGAAGATGCTTCTTTGTCACCAGCCTCATGGTTAGAAATCCCCAAGTCCCTTAAGGAAATCTTCTGCTCTTATGGGAAGCTGTACTCAGCCTCTCTGAAACCTGTTTTGGTTCTGAGGCTGTAGAACCAGTTCACTAGTGTGTAGATAGCTGTGTGTTTGGTAGAGCAGTGTCTTACAGGCCTGATGGGAATACAGGCTTTCCCTTTTCATTCAACTCCCTTCCATGTGCACCTCAGTCACTCAGAAAGTTTCTGAGTGACTTTCCCTGCACCTCAAGATACCAGTGGTATTTTGGTAATTGTGCCAGGGTTGCTAATAGTACTTGGATTTTATTTGCCATTGGTAGATTCCAGAGTTAACAGCTGTATTTATATGACCAGCGGCATCAGGAAAGCAGGCAACAGATGCAGGAGAAATAAGAGAAGTGAGAGGTCTCAAAGACATCATTCAAGGGGAAACATTGCAAGAATGCAAAATGACAAGTCAAGAGGAGACATATATCCTTGTACATCTGAAAGAGTAGTTGCTTTCCCTTCCTCCTGTTGACATGATAAGAGGTCAGGGGGTTAAACTATAGGCAGGGACACTGAAGTTTGGCAGAAAGAAAAACTTTCTATACCCATGAGAGTAATGGTGCAGGCAGCTGAGTTGCCTGTAAAGAGGGAGAAGCATGTATTTCATCGCTGAAAGGTTTTAAGATCAGGATGAGCGAACGTCAGATCAGGTGTAGGCGACCTATTTCTCAAAATCATTTCACCAGAAAAATGTATCTGAGAGATAAACAATCAGGAGACATCTAGCACATCACAAAGAGAAAACTGAGGTTGTGATTAGGCTGAAAGGAAAGAAGACATGCCTTTAGGCTTTGGATAAAAATTTGGCATTGCAGAAGAGTCAGAACATTGGAAATTAGGCCACACTGGGAGAGCACAGCAAAGACTAGGTGGCAATACTATCCAATTTCACACAACCTGGGAGCAGCCCGATCTTCATTCCAGACTGGCAGCCAATTTCCTGGGTGGATGAGCCATTTAGCTCATAGGACACCAGGTAAGAGAGCTGATTGCTGCTCTGAAGCCCATGTTATATACCATTTGTCTTTTGTCCGGTCAAAGCTTGTTCCAGGCTCTTGTGGTTTAATAATGGTATTCCCCAATTTAATACAGCCACTAAAGCCACATGCTGCTCCCCCCTCCCAACTGGAGGCACAAAAGGCAAAGATCATGGGCTGAGATGAGAACAATTTACTGCAAATAGCAGAGAGATAAGAAAATGAATGGTAACAGCAACAATATTTGTTGTGGTTGGGGTTGTTGTTGAGATGGATGCAGGCAAAGAAGCAGGAAGGGCCTTTGCAGATGTTTCACAGAGATGTTTATTTCAGCCATGCATGTGCACAGTCCAAGGTTCAGAGGCAAAGGCAAAGGGGCTGGTCTGAGGGTCCAGGTTTAATACTTGGGGATTTTGGGGCAGGGGAAGACATATTAGGGACCAATTACCAGGGGACATGGGGGTGGCACAGGAGTGGGGTTAAGGCATGAGGGCCAGCAGGCAAGCAGGGTGGGAGTGACCGAAAGACTGATGGTCAGGGCAAGGGCAGGGGGCTTACCCAAGGAACAGAACAGGGGTCGTCTCGGTCTGATAGGACAGGATTCATTATCAAGAGAAGACAGGTGAGAGAGGCCTCTTGTGTTCCCTAACTAGGGAGTGCCTTTCAGGGTCTCTACAAATGTTAATTTCAAAATCGAACAGAAGAGAGAGTGATTCACACGCCAATATGCTCATGAGAGAGCCATTTTTTTGCACAGACAGATAGTGATAGAACGATGCTAATTGTTTTAAACTAAAAGAGAAGGATTTAGATTAGATGTTAATAAGAAATTCTTTACTATAAGAGTGGTGAGGTGCTGGAACAGGTTGCCCAGAGAAGCTGTGGATGCCCCATCCTTGGAAGTGTTTCCAGCCAGGTTGGATGGGGCTTTGAGCCAACTGGTCTTGCCGGAGGTGTCTCTACCCATGGCAGGGGGTTGGAACTGGATGATCTTCAAGCTCCCTTCTAACCCAAACCATACTGTGATTCTATGATTCTGTGAAAATAATATCTTTGGTTAACCCTGACTTATGGCTGTCTAACAACATGAAATAAAGGTATGAGAAGCTACAAGAACCTGCAGATTGTGAGAAGAGGGTTGATGTACGTGCAGTTGACCATGTCTGATCAGTAGCTACACTGACTAGACAGCAGAAGGAAAAACGGCAGGAAAGAGAAACATTGCTGATAACAAAAGTGGGGTACCAGCTTAATCACTGGGTTGTCTGGGGGAGAGGGACTTGATAAAAAAGCAGAACCTGGGAAGAAAAAAAGAGGCAAAACCAAAACATAAGGTAAAGCAAGTGACACAGTCAGGACTGATCTGAGACCATTGGTCAGCTGTGTGCTTAATTATGGCAACATGACAAATGAACAACACAGGTGTGAGGCTATACCTGAAGTCAGTCAGGTCACAAAAGATCTGCCACATTGAGCACACCCCCAGCTCCTCAAAGAGCCTGACTCAGCACAGGGCTTTCCTGCAGATGGCTTTGTGTGGCAAAAACCCTGCTGAAGTGAAGTGTCTGCATAAGATACTGCCACAAAAGAAGGGACACACATCAAATGACATCCATGCCAAAGGCAAGAAATGAAGTTGCAGCTCAGGATGAAGGCAGGGCATCTGTGCTGGCGAAACATCAACTTTATTAAGGTTGGCGCCTTCCAACTTGTCTTGCTCTGTGATTTTCCGTAAGCTGCATACATCAAGGCATGTTTCAAGATAATCAGACCGTCTGTTTCAAAGAGAAGAATGTCAAAATTTGTTCTTATCAGCAATGTTGATAAGAATATGTTCTTATCAACAGGGACAGAAAATGTCTAGGAAACATCGGTAGTGGCACAACTTGTAGTGCCTACAAACTTGTTTTGTAGCATTCTTCTAGTTCTGTGCCTCAAAGCATGCTCAAAATAGTCTGCCTGGTTAGTTTTAAGGCAAGAACATTGAAATTTAGGGTAAAAGGCCAAATACCTTGCTAGTGCATTATTATGGAGGTACATCTTCAGGCATTTTAACACCTTAAGGCTCTTTCCAGGTACACATGAAGAAGGTGCACATACAGATAAACTTGTCCTGGCCTCTAAAAATGCAAGGACTCTCACCAAACTATGGATCCTCATGTGCGTCTTTGGTGATTTATTTTGGTGGCTTTAAGAATCTAAAAAGGGTCTGGCTAATTTTTCTAAAATAGTCATAACTTGTCCTGAATCTTAACTGATGATGATAACTTAACAGGCAAATCATTGCCCACTAAGCAGATTTTCAGTGGCAAGCAGTACAAAGATTTCTCTTCTCTGACAATAAAAGGCTCACATCCTGTACATGCTGTTCTCCACATGATCCCCGTACACATCTCCATAGTCCTCATACACACTCACAGCAAAGAACCTTCAAGATTAACTCTTTTGTCAAGATTAATTTGGACACATGCCACACTTCAGAGGAAGGGTGAGGTTATTAGCAAGGCTCTAAAAAACTCTAAAGTGTCAGTTACTCTTGCTCTCAAAACTTCACTTATGATCAAATCAACTCAAGCCAAAAGGCAAATCTCTCTGTTATCAAGAAAGATGCTTGGTGGAGCATCTCTTTTCTACAACCGGTGGCAAAAAAGTAGGATCACAGGATGTTTTAGGTTGAAAAAAGCCTCTAGGATCATGAGTCCAGTTGTTAACCTAACACGCCAAAGTCCATCACTAAAACATGTCCCCAGCTGCCATGTCTACATGTCTTTTCAATACCTCAGGAATGGTGATTCCACATTTCCTAAATAAATGGGACTCGTCCCAATACTGAGGCCTAGGAAACATTCCTAGTGATGAGAGGAACTTTTTAATGTGTTTGTTTTCCAAGCAGTGTAATGGGCTTTGTCCAGGACAGAACATGGCAGGAACACAAGGATACACTGTGGTGCTGGACCTTGTTGTGTTAAACCTCTGAGTAATGTAGCCAGAGAGCGAAGTGAGAACACCTCTCGCAGCTGCATGTCTCTCTTTTTGCAGTATTTTTCTCATGAATTAAGGCTACCAAGGAGATTTGGAAAACATACTAGGATTCCGCAAAGAATTGGTTCATCAGGGACTTGGAAAACCGTGCATAAGAGGTAAATGCTCAAAGTTAAACATATCTCCTTGGTCAGGATACAGCTTCTGCCCTGTGCATGTGGCTTACATCTCAAAGATGTCATAGCAGGCAGCACAGCAGTAGTAAACTTCATTATCGTGGACACTCAATAAAAATGAGGATCTGCTTACTCAGATAAAGATAGGGCAATCCACAGCATCTGTCTTGCTCCCAAACTGGGCTTTTTTCCTGGACAGAGAATGCTTTCAGAGCCTTGCTTTAAGTAGCTATGTTCTAGATCTGTGAGTTCATCTTGAAATAATAGCTGGCAACCTAAAGCAATGTAACATTTAGCATGCTTTAAAGGACCATGTGGAATAAGTTACACTGAAGTAAAACAAACACCAATCTCTCACATCCAGTGTTATTGTTAACAACTTACTGGGCTGTGTGTATTTTTCAGCAGCAAGGATGACTCACTAAATAACAGGATAATACCATGGATCACTAGCATGTTGTGGTCTGTGGCCACAGGAAGGGTTTACTTTTATTGTGTACATGTTGGCAGTCTCACCACATCAGCAGCAAATCCAGAAGTTTATTGCTGCATCTAAAGGCAGAAGCATAAGATCTCTGCTTGGAGCCTTTCCATAAGCCAAAAAAATACCATGGGATATTTCTCCTATCATGCTTGCCAGGCTGCAGCAAAAGCAATGAGCTGGGAATTAGAGGCTGGGAAAGTAGTTGTCACCTTGGATTTGCTTCCTTGCTCCAGTGTGCAGATATGGCAAATGCTAATGCTGGGAGGGGGCTCTTTCAAAGAGATGGGATCCCTGCTCCCACACTAGAGCCTGGAGGCATGGTTGCCTCTTTTAAAACAGGTGTCAAATCAAGTAGGTTTGGAAGGGTGAAGAGCTTGTAGGGCAAGAGATATATTCGTCCATCAAACTCCAGGCCCCTGCAGAAATCCTGAGGGTGATGAGGAGTGTCTTAAGTGGACCAGCACGACCCATCAGCTGCTTCATGACTCCTCAGGCTTCTCTGCCTGAGGCTGAAACCATGCCCAAGTCACTGTGTGCCAGGCCCCTTCATCACCTTCACTGAGCTCCTGTGCTGTCCCTTGCTTCCTAAGGCTTATTGAGATGTGAGACCTCCCTGTAGCCTGGGAGACCTTGGGATCTGCAGGGGTGTAGTAGCCAGAAGGGGACATGGTTGCAACTGGAAGGTTTTTTGGTACCCCCTCACATCATTGCCAGGAAGCAGGGTTAAAGGAAACTCTCCAGAGCAGAAGGGGTTCTCCCTGATGGAGAAAATGTGGCGGAGGGAGCCATGAGATACTACTATCATTAGGGGAGTGGTCCTATGTGAGTTGCTTCTTTTCTTTATCTCCTCTGACATTCAGTATTATTGCTGTTACTGTTTATTTTCTTATCCCATTGCTGTTCCCAGTAAATTGTTCCTATCTTGACCCGTGATCTTTGCTTCTTGTGCCTCCAGTTGGAGGGGAGAGGGAGCAGCACAGAGTGATTTTAGTGTCTGTATTAAACTGGTGAATACCATTCCTAAACCACAACAAGGGAGCATTTCCTGTGCCATTTCCAAGAGGACTCAAGGGAACCTTTGCCTGAGGGGACATAGAAAGGCAGCAATAGTTTTTCAGGCCCCATTCCTACACTTTCCATGTTTTGTCATTTTTACGTTTCCCTCTATTTTCCTGCTTTTGCTTATATAAGAGGGTAAAAAACTGCGAACTGATGTTCCAGTGAAAGAAGGAACATCTCTCTGGAAGAGCAGGAAACGATGTGTGGTGGTGTCATGCAGGATTAGTCTGCAACCTCCAAGGCACACCATGGCCTGTGGGATAACCTGGGAAATACCACAGGGAGAAAGCTTCTGGTGAAGCTCATCCTGAGTAGAGCTTGAAAGCCCTGGGGGACTGATGGTAGGAAAAGGATTTTATATGCTATTCAGTGCACTTTATTTCTATGGGGAGTAAAGCAACCCAAGTGATGAATCTCCTGCCTGGCAGGGGAAAATCTATACCTGAACAGCTCTCTGTGGCAGAAGAAGTTCCTGAGCATTTGTCCTTTTTGGTTATTTAGAGATAAGTCATTAATCATTGTTAAGCTGAGTGGAATCCAAACTAGTCTTCCCAATGTACCTTTACCCAATACTCACATTTTGCAGAATATCAATTCTGTTAGCATTTTCCTTCTCCTATGCCCACCTTTTTCCATAAATAAACTGGTGTGGAATCCTCCACAGTGAAATGTTTNGACTCAGCTAGAGACATCACAAACTGAAACCTGCATTTTATGATAGCAACGTCAGAGTTCAGCATTCCAAGGATTTGGGAAAGATCCTAAAAACAAACATCCCAAACTCAGGAAGAAGTTCTGCATTAAATATAAGAGAGATCCAAATATGTTAAAGAATGGAAATCAAAATAACTTCAGCTTTGCCCTGCAGTGACCCCATGCAATAAGAATACATTTATGATTAGATAACAGTGATTATTGGAGCCCTAAATAGGAATAAACTGAGTTTTGAAGACCTCCAGGTTTACTGTATTATTGCTATGTTTTTCCCCTATGTGTTGCCAGAATAATAGTGAGTTCCCCAAAGGATCAACTCCAGAATGAATGTCTTCTCATAAATTCCCTGCTTTACTTGTAAATTGTCAGAAAACTCCACCACTACTTAAAGCTCTCACGTTGTTGCCTCTTCCTGTAAGAATAGGAAGATGATGTTTTTTGCAAGAAAATCAAAGAGAGATGGATATTTTCAGGTTTTTTTAAGAGGTCTCAATTCCTGGGCCAAATTAGATTTAAATTGGCAGAGGGGTCTGCAGGTTTCTAGGCTGGGAGTAAGTGAAGCCATTGCACAAAGCCCATTTTGCTAGGACATAGGCAATAATGCATATCTGGCCAGAGAAGTGAATCAGTCTGTCAGTGTGCCTTCAGAACCTGCTCCACTCTTCGGACTTCCTAGAGAAAAGACAGAGATGGCGTCCAAACATCATCCTTCAGGAATAACCATAAAAACGTTGAGGTGTCTGGAGAAGGAGAATATGCAGTGGGCTTACTTCAAGTCAGAGCCAGCCTGCAAAATCCTTACTGAGTGAATTCAGGGTGTAGTTCTTATCTCTGATTTCTTTTGGGGGATGCTCTCTTCTTGGGCACACTGTAAACCACAAAGGTGGCTTTGCCTTCTTACATGAAAGTCTGAATTTGGGGACTAGCTGTGAATGTCTGGTGCAAAGACTTTCTTCAGATGTGTTATCTGAAACCCAAGTATGTTTGGCTTTTTTTTTTTAAAGCCAATAAGGTTTGGGAGCCCAAGCCACCAGTGCATCTAAGAGTCCTGTGTGCCTTGGCTCCTTTCATGAGACACAAAATATATTCCTGCTCCCTCCAAGTACCACCGGGATGAGGACAGCTTTACCCTGGTCAAAGGCCAGCAGGAATAGGCACGGAGCTCAGCTTTGCCTTTGATCCTTCACTCCTGGTGTGTGTGCTGCCCCGACTGAGCTTGGCAGCCTTACTGAGGCTGATTGTGAGAAAGAGCAGAGCTCCCCCTTCCCCCCTCTCCTGCCTGCACTCTGGCAGAGAATGGAGCGTGGGAGGACCTCACGGCGGATGCTCGGAGACTGCAGCACTCATAATGACTAGTCACTTATAAAAGATGTTAGTGATACTATCACTGATGCTTTATGTGGCTCTTTATATTTATGGCTGGGGTCTGAATGAGATCCCATCGGCTCCACGCAAGGGGCCAAACAAATCCCAGTGGTACCTGTGACTAATCAATAGTAAATATTAATAACAGCCAGCACACTGATAATAGCAATAAAAATATTAATGATAACATGGCCTGCCTGAAAATGCTCCTGATACAGGGAGGGGGCACAAAGGGCAGTCTGCCTTTGGGCTGGCAACCAAGAGATGACTCATGCCACCAGGGCTCTGTCTACCAGGCCTCACTGCCCCAGGCTCTGGACCAAATGGAAACAGCAAATTAAATAAGTCCCCGCTTTTCCAGCTCCATCCTGCCATCCTCTTCCTGGCCTGTCCAGCACAGCTGTTGGGTAACACCTTGCTCAGGGACCACATATATCACCTGGTCTTTGTGTCTCTTGGGGAAAGGAAAGCTCACAATCTGGGGTGGGGGGAGAGAAAGCGGAAAAATTGGAAAAGAATTTTTATATATCAGCAGTTTCAATAGCAACCTATGAACCAGGACCATATCCAATATTAAATAGAGGCAATCTGAGTAAGAGTGAAATGCAGAAATGTTGTTTCATAGCCTTAGCAGCTAAAAGGTTTATTTGTTAGTGACTCACTACCAATTTAAAAGCTATCTATTGACCCCAATTATTTATAGATTGATTTCTGTGCTAGCATTCCTGTACGCAGGTAGCATGTGTTTAAAAGGTACCACTCAAAAGAAGTAAAGTTTACCTAGCACAGACAAAGGAAACCAGACTAAGAGTAAATATGTATTTCAATGAGGGTGAAAACTGAGGAAAGTGGGAATATCTGTGGAGATGCTGGCTAAATAAGGGAAGATGAGAGCATTGGCCCTTTCAACTGCAGATTCTACTATGGGGTTACAAGCAAACACTTCCATTATGTTCTTCTTATGTAAGGACAAGGGAAAGCATTTTCATTCATGAATGGAAATGTTTATGACATTTGTGGTCGAGTGATTTCCCTTTACGATCATCCTTCATATCTCTGGAAATCTCCTACAATTTCAATCGTGACTATTATTTTAAATTCCTGATATTATTTTTAGTTCTTTCTGTATATTTTCATTCCACCTGCTCTGATGTTTTTTTCCCCAGTCTATTAACCACCTGAAAAATGACAAAGCTTTTTATGAACTTTGCAGTGGGATTATGAATACTATATTATAACACCTGAAAACATGTGAACTGTTAACCCAAAGCCATTCACTAGCATTTAAATAAAAAACTCATGTTTAACTGTACCACCATACACCAACCAGATTTTAAGCCAAGCTTAAAAGCTTTTTTGTGCTCTTTTTAACAAAACACTTGGTGAAGAAAGCCTCTCTTCCAAGGCTACACTCTGGTTTTTTGACAGTGCCCAATTCCCAGAGCATATTTTTGTGCTAGTTTGAAGGAGATCTATTACTTCAATATTTTGGAAATATTCACAACAGCACACAGCTGTTTTCACTGGAGCTGACTTTCACAACACTGCAATGGCAGCTAAAACTGTACCAAAAATCTTTGCACAGGATGTAATCAACCTCAAATCTACAGAGAAACATTGGGAAACTGCCTTCAAGTGCCAAGAAAAACAACAGTCGTTTACAAGAGCTCTTCCTAATGTCCAGTCAGCTCAACCCGAGAGAAACGTGTTTCTCAAAACAAAAGTAGCGAAGAGCAGGGAAGAAAAAGCCCTTGACTCTTTAAATTAATTTTTCTAAATAGAAACACAGAGAGACTCTGACACTGGCAACCACCACTGATCCTTCCTGCCCACTGACGCTCTATCATCACACAGTCTCCGAATCCACTTCTTGAGGGATAAAACTCTTGTTTTCCAACATTTTTCTCCTGCCTCCTTCAGACACTTGGAAAGTTCCTCTTCCTCTAGCAGCAAAGCTGTTATATGTCATGTTTCCCTACTCAGAGAGCTTAGCCATTAGCCAGCGACTGGAGCCATCCCATTGCCCCAGATTTATGGCTTTTCCCAGGATGTCAGTCCAACCCAATCCCCAGGTGTTCCCAAGAAATGCCTGAGTAGCGTTTCACTTACCCCAGCCGAGGCTCAGCAGTACTGGGTAATGCAGAATGGAAAAAAGCCCTCATATGATAGTGTCTCTATATTTACCAGAAAGAAAGAAGCCAGGGTGCTTGTCCTTTAAGTGTCTCTAAAGATGGTTTGCATAGCTGGATCTCAGCTTATCTATGCTTTTCTGCTTTTGCTTCCATACATGGATCTGTTCCCAACAGTAACTCCAAGCTGTCGAAAAGAAGCTATCTGGCAGCTTTCAGCTTCATCTGACATGTAAATGAGCGCAAATAAATAATTACATTTTCTGCCATCGCCTTTTTTTTTTTTTTTTTTTTTGCACCTCAGGACACCTTTTCTTTTTTTTCTTCTCCCCAGATTAACATTTCGCTGTTTTTCCCGAAGCAATTCCTAGGGGAAAGCAAACAGAAATGACCCAGGCAGATTTTTTTTTCTCCCCTTCCTGCAGGCCCACATAATTTCATTCTCATAAATATTTTTTCTTTTCTTTTTTTCTTTTTTTTTTCTTTTTTCCCCATTTGCTTTGCTTATAGGTCAGAGTTTTGCATGTTTGCTAATTGGTATCATGTCAAAGCAATATACATCATGTCTGTAGCAAAGGAAAGTTAAAAGTCAAATTTTTGGAGAGAGAGAATACAGCTGAGCCACATGACTGTTCCCAGATTAGCAGCAGTAGCAGGAGTAAGCATTCCTCTGATATTACAGTAGCCACTGTGGGACATGCCTGAAACATTGAAGAGAGAAGCTGCAGTTTGGAAGCTTCCTGCAGATCTATTTATGAATAAATCACTCCTTGCTCTTTTTCCTATCTTTTCAGGTACTTTCCTACTTCCTAGGTTTTAGTTTCAGAAAGGGCTGATAAAGAGCAAAAATGGGAGGGAGCCCTGTGGCACAGGTCAGGAAACAAGTCATATAATTACCCTTAACTCTGCCCTTTGTAATCTTTACCATGCAAATGGAAATGTTGAGAGCTCCAGTGAAAGGGGAACACTAAATAGATGTCTTTATTATTGTTTGTTACAGTGGCAGCTGGCAGTAAAACAGATATTAGTGAGCTAATCAATTGCTTCATACTGGGCTCTCTGGTTAAAAGAAAACTGGTGAAAGGCATATTCAAAGAGACTTAAGATATCTAAGGCTGAATGTAGGTGTCCCTATTCAGGCACTTGCATGGAAAATAGCATCCACAAACGTGGTGGCTTTGATTCATGGCAGGAGACAGAAATTCCTTGTATATTCCCACACACCAATGACCTTGACTGTTTGAGACTTTTCCTAAACATCTGCTGAACACCAGGCAGAAGAAAAGCTTGTAAAAGAGCTCACCAGCTCCACCTTTACAATTAATGATAAACTACATTTTCTACGTTAACAAATCGCCCAATTAGAAATGCTGCTTCAAGTGGCATATTTGAACCCTGGCTGTTTGCTGTCTCGGAGACTGGAGGGAATATGTGTGGGAGTGTGTGTATAAATGGGGATCTGGGGAGGCTTCCAGCATCTCACCAGCATCCAGAGCAGACAGCCTCCCTGGGAGCACATCCCAGGGCAAGGTGAAGGCCAATGGAAGCATGCAACAGGCAGCAAAAGGAGTCTTTTGGAAAAGATAAATAGTTACAAAGGGGACCCTCTAGTTTTCAGTACACTGGCAAAATGGCTGTACCGTGCACAACCCCTGGTTGTTTGGGGTTGTGGAGAAGAATGGGATGAGAAAAATTTCCTTCTGGAAATTTGCTCTGGAGTTTCTCCAGCCTTTCAAGAGCAGGAGCCAAGCTCATCCTAGGAAGGCACTTGAACAGGAATATCATCATTGCCTGTTAGACAGACCTGGTGACTCAGGAGGTCTATACTCTAATGCAAATGGGAACATGATTCGTTTAAATTCATTGCTTAATATAAAATATTGAACTATGCTTTTGTTAATAATGCTATTGAATAATGCTAAGCATTATTCAGTAATGAGAATTTTCATTCTATACTTTACAGGTTGCCCAGATGTAGACATGAAGCTGCCATGAAGCAGCATGAAGCAGAAAAATAAACAGTTTGGCACTGACTTGTGAGTGTATTTGCATCTTGGTCTTGACCTTAGGTATTGTTCCTAGGAGGTCTAAAGGCCAACAAAAATGGGCTAAGATGAGAAAAACCTCAATTCATTGCATATGTCCTCCTTTCCATGACAGAAATGCTGAAAACCACAGGTGTCTATGGTTTTCAGTGCCAAAGAAAAATCTAGGAGGCTTTGAGAATAACATGACAAAGCTGCACTCAGAATTTCACTACAAGGACAAGGGAGTAGGCTGTTTTCTGACTTTGATCTGCCTTTTGCCTTTTGACCGTGTGTTACTCTCTAGATGGGTTACACCACCCTCTTCAAACCCTGCTCCCCACAGAGTGGCCAGAGAGCTTCTCAGATTTTCCACCAAGATGTTTTTCCATTCTTCCCTGCTGGGAAAGGTGAAGTTTGTATAAGGGTGATGATAAGGTGGAAGGCATTTTCCTAAAGCAAAAGGAAGAGCAGACAGCAGTATTGCCAAGCACCAAGAGGGCTACAGGGAGATGGAAATAAAGCACCTTTGACCTTTGTGCCCACCAACTTCTTTCCTCCTCCCCAAAACAAGCAGAACAGGAGGGTGAAGTCCACCTTTGGTGGTGAGACATGTAGGGGACATCAGCTCTGCAAGTCTTGGCACCAGCTGGACTTGCAGGAGTGCTGGTGAATGCAGGGCTGAGATCAGGACCTGTGTCTGTGCTGGTGGTGAGGGTGGTGGTGAGGGGATTAATTTCATCTTCTGAAGCCTGGTCGCCCAGAGAATCTCCCCAACACCTGAGTCTCTTCCCAGAGCCATACACCTTCCTGGGGAAAACCCTCCCCAGGCTCTCCTACAGTATTTAGATGCTGATTCTCCAGGACTGTGCTCCAGGAGGTTGTGCATTTTTGTGCTATTTGTCCTCTCTGCCTGCTGTTATCAATGCTATACCCACAAAATAAAACCAGGCCTTGGTTTTCAGAAACACGTGTGCTCTTTCCCATGCTGCGTGCTGCAGTTTTGGGCCACCAAAGAGGTGTTGAAGTGTCTTTTATGAATATCAATGTGGATTTCGTAAGAGTGATTTAAATATAGCAGCCTGCTTTCCTGGGAGACCCTGTAGCTGTATTCTCACTGCAGCAAAAGCTGCACCATCTGCCCAACATTCGCAGCCGCTTCCCAAAGCCCGCCAGAGACTTGTCATCCTGCATTTGGCTTGCACAGGGTTCCAAAATGAAGCCTTTCTGGGGAAAAGGGATGGATGGGCAGGCTTCAACACACTCAGATGTGTAGCTCAGGTGTGTTTATGTAGCATTATGCACTGGGAAAGCTGGACACAACTCTGAGCAACCTGATCTAATGTGGAAGCCAGCCCAGCTCTGAGCAGAGACTGGACCTCCAGAGGTCCCTCACAACCTTAATTATCCTGTTCAGTGTCAGTTTAGAATATAATAACCACATGGTAGAGGAATAACAAGGAAACCTGAACTCCTATGTCACCTGTGACATTTTCTGTCTTCCTCTTGTTTTTTGTGACTATTTTCAAGCTCTTTGAGTATGGCTCAGTTCTCATTCCACATCCATGGCTTGTGTCCAGTGCTGCTTGAGCCTTACTGCTCTGCAAGTGAAAATCCACCCCTTCCTGTTAAAAAAAAAAAAAAAAAGCAAAGTAATTAAAATGCAGCTGGGCCTGTGCCCAGGTAAAGCACAAGAAAGTCAGGCAGTCATTCTTTTCTTGTGTTAAGTATGTAATGTTTTGCAAGCAAATAAGACTTTTTCTGTTTAGGATAAGCAAATATGCCTTGAATCTGGGGAGTGTCCAATTCTTAGTGATGGTTTATTTCACCAAGGCATAAATTATTGTGCCTTCAGGACAAAGCTAATAGAAAAAATGCTAATTAGTGCTGGTCAAAAATTTTCCAGTGGAACATTTTTCTGTCAGAAACTCTCCTGATTAGTCAAAGTTGAAATGTTCCAGAATAACAGGTTGATTTTGCTGAGCCTCAAATGCTATGGGGTGAGCTGAGGTGGGGTGGGAGTAAGGAAAGAGGGAATCCATCGAAACCTTCTTGCTGCTTCCCTGACAATTTATCTGCTTGGCTGCTGGTCTTGTGGCACTGCTAAGGATTGGAGTTTGGGGCAATCTGCCATGCAGAAAACGTGCTGATGGACAAGTTGTGAAAATTCCTGTTTCCTGGATGGGAGTTGTAAATACAGAAGTCAGGGAGCCTGTCTCATCTCCCCAGCTCCCTTCCATTGGACACCAACCTGGGAACGTGCATGCAGAATGACATATCACCATTCCTAGATGAGATACCTTAGGCAGCTGAGTCAGACCTTCTCAGCTTATAAAAGAGAAGGCTTGAATTTTGTTCTGGGATTTCTGCTGGGAGAAAAGGACAAGCTGCTCTGATATTATCTGTGTTTGTTTGAACTCAGGCTTCTACAGGTGCAGCTTTTTTATCCATGGCATGTCAAATCCACATGCAGTGTTTTTTTTTATCTCACGCTTCCTTGTCTTCTGACAGAGCTGCTTTTGCAGCTGAAGAGATGAGGATCACAGCACTGTGATATTCATGCATTCAGAAGCAGCTACATGGGTTTCAATCTGATGTAACTTTGCAGGGTCTATGGCCAAACTGGAGCTGAAAAGCTCACAAGCATGGATCCGGTGGCACCAACTCATTCCAGACTGCTGACCTTGGAGACCAGACATGCCCACAGCAGCATATTTGGGTGGTGTCTGCAACAGTCCATGTCTGCTCCTGGCTCACTCCTTCTCTTCAGTCCTGCTGAAACCAGCCCAGCTCTTTGGCCTTCCACATTCCCCTCTTCCAGGGAACACGCCTGGGGCCGGGCACCAGCTCATTGGGGTGGTGGTCATGACATGACCCCTCCCTTAGCTAGGACCACCTCTTCAAATCCCAGAGCTGGCAGAACATGGCTCTAATGCTGATCAGAATATTGCAGGGACCAAGATTAAGGATACTCTGAATTTCCAAGCATTAATATTTGATGCATTTCAATATTTAAAGAGCTAAGATAATTTAAGAAACACTGTCACTTTTTAAAATTATTTGTAGGCAACTTATAATGGAGCAAATCCACTTGGAATGAACAATATTTTGGCTAGGGTAGACATATGTCTCAGTCAGCTGCCTACATTTATTTAAAACATTAGAGAAATGACAATTTTGAAATTCTCTGGTAGAAACCTCAGGTCTCAACAGGCCAGAATCCCAGCCAGCAGAAGCAAGCAGAGGATCCAGACAATGTTTTAACACTGGATGTGCTCAACACTTTTGTTGAAAGTTTTGCCTTTGGAAAAAAAAGAAAGCAAAAGAGACAGAGGGTTTCCCTGAGAGTTTTGCTTTCAATGAACATATTTGGGTTGTCATCTGAAACTCGAAAACCACAACTGGAAAAAAGTGAACTGCTGGTTGCCAAGAAAGGAGAAAGAAATCCTTCTGCCTTTTTGTTTATATATACATATATATATTTGTTTGTTTGTCTAGAACATCCTGACATGAGGGGCTGCAGCCATTCAGACCTGATCAGGGTCATTAGCCTGATAAAAGCCCTCTGAGGCTGAGGCTGCAGGGAGCTGGCTGGGGCAGGCGCATCATCTCTCTTACATATCACATAGCTGCCGTGCGCCTGGAGCAGAGGGCAGGGAGACAGTGGCACAATTCATACGCCATTAAAACAAGCTGCTTTATGTAACACAATCTGCTTCAAAAGAACCCAACGCACCACGGAAACTATGCGAGGCAAGCCAAGAAACCCTGGTACAATAGCACAAACAGAGACAAACAGTCTGTAAAGGACAGCACACTTGGTTACCAGTGAGGGAACATTCTGCATTAAACAGTCCCTTTGTTTCTCATTTTCTCATCGTGATCATCAAGTGAGATCTGCAAACATGACATCAAAAGATGAGCCTAGGAGGAAAAATTCATACCTGCAGTGGATCTTGGCAAACAGGAGTTGCTGGTTGTAAACTGCACAGGAATTTGTCCAGCTGCCCCTGAGGGACCTGGGGAGAATCACCACACTTTTGTTTTCTTCCCTAAACATCACTGCGGTTTAAGCGCTTCTTCACCTTCCTCCTTTCTAATGCTCCTGTGTGTTGTCCAAACACCACTCTGTTCTCTTAAATTCATAGAACCATAGAGTCATAGAATACGCTGAGTTGGAAGGGACCCATCAGAGTCATTGAGTCCAGCTCCTGGCCTTGTATAGAACACCCGAGAGTCATACTAACTGCCTGAGAGCATTGTCCAAATGCTTCTCAAACTCTGTCAGGCTTGGTGCTGTGACCGCTGCCCTGGGGAGCCTGTTCAGTGCCCAGCCACCCTCTGGGTGAAAAACCTTTTCCTGATATCCCACCTAATCCTCCTCTGACTCAGCTGCATGCCTTTTCCTCAAGGGCTGTCACTTGTCACTAGAGAAATCTGTACCTGCCCCTCCACTAGCTCAAGTGAGGATGTTGAAGACCCCATTGAGGTTTCCCCTCAGTCTCCTCTTCTCCAGACTGAACAGATCAAGTACTCTCAGCCACTCCTCACATGGCTTCCTTCACCATCCTTGTGGCCCTCACTTGGATGCTCTCTAACAGCTTTATATCTTTTTTATTTCATGGCACCAAAAACTGCCCCCAGCACTGGAGATGAGGCCACCCCAGTGCAGAGCAGAGAGGGACAATCCCTCCCTTGCCTGGCTGGCAATGCTGTGCATGATGCCCCCCAGGACACAGGTGGCCCTCCTGGCTCCCAGGGCACTGCTGACTCATGTTCAACTTGCCACTGACCAGGACCCCCAGGTCCCTTTCCATGGCACTGCTCTCTAGCATTTCATTCCCCAGTCTGTACATCCAGGACTGCCACACCCCAGGTGGCAAAATCCATCACTTGCCTTTGCTAAACTTCATACAGTTGGTGATTGCCAATCTCTCTAATGTGTCTAATTTGTATGAATCTGGGTAATTTTAGAAAATCATCCTCAACCGGCAAAAAGTGGAAAGATCAAGGTTCTGCTCTGCATGGCTTTCCTGCTGAATTGCTGGCTTGGTCCAACTCACTGCCCCTGCCTACAAACCCTGTCTCACTCATAGCCTCAGGCCTTGACTTATCCTGCAGTCCAGTTGTTTATACAGCCAGCACACAAGGACAGTGCAGGGAAAGGGTTCCCTATGGAAATCAACCCTTATCTTCACAGCTGCCAGGTGCATTAACATCTGGAACCCTAGTCTGCAGGGCAGAAACTGGGTTTGATCTTTTTCTGTTCTTGTTCATTCCTGCACAAAACAGAAATGGTGTGAGTTTGTTTTCTTCTATTGTGTCTCTTTGGATCGATGGGACAACTTCTGTCTGTCACTGCAGTTATGGAGACACTTAGGACAGAAATGTCTGATTCTGCTGGGTTCTGGGTACAGCTATAATGCAGTGAGGGAAAGCAGTTATTTTTCTCACCAATGATGCACATGGCAAAACTGCTATGGCAAAAAAGGAACGGCACCTCTCCCAGAAAACAGAAGCATGACAGAAGTGTAGTAACACAACAGTTGAAGGTTTCAAAATGTTCACAGTCTTATGATGGATGAAGGCAAAAGAAAGGCGGAAAGAATAGGGTTTCACACTTCCAATCACACCAAACCACCCAGAGGAAGGTCTGGTTCAGCCACGACTGAATGTCACTAGCACAGCTCTTCCCATTGTCCTGCAGCCAGAGGAGATTTTGGAGCCCTGAATGGTTGAATATTATGAATTTCAGAAATTTCTCATCTCTACAGTTTGCTTATGGGCTGATACTCCTTTGTCCTGAATAGAAAGGAGATCCCATCTTTTGATGTCTTCCCCTGATGTGAAACTATGACCAGATTCACCCAGGCCAGTGGAGCTACCAGGATAAAAGTGGTGCTTTGTCTGAAGAAAACTTTGTCACAGAATTTTACCTGCAGGTATCTGTCTTCCAGGGAATGATAGAGATCAATTTTAGCCCCCTGGGATTAGGAAGGAGTTCCCATCCTGTAGCTCAGGAGTTCCCTTGCATCTGCAGTCCTGTTGAGGTAATGGGATTTTGACAACTTTTCTCCAGAGTGTTTTCATTTCTGAAACCTCGTTGGTGTGATAACATTAATCAGCACTTCCATGGAAATAGTGCTTTTGGAGATGAACGTTGTAATCAGGATGAAGAGCCTCTGATGAGTATTGCTGAAATTAAAGAGTCTAAATTCAGCAAAATTGCTTACAGTGGAAAAATGCATTTTGATCCAAAGCCACCATTATCCACTAGCTCCATAGTAGCTTGACAAAGTCAGGGATGTTCCCAGTCAGAGGGGCTGGCACCTCTGTGCAGGACCAGCAGAGATGGTCCTCATCCCTCATGTTTTCCATCCTTACTTTCCTCAGTGTGTCAGGGTGTCCCTCTTACACTGTCGTCTGGACAGACTCTTACATCTTTGGCTCCTGGAAGGCAGTGCAGAAGCAGAAAACCTGGCCCTTGCTTGTGCTGGAGAAGCTGCCAGCTGCCCATTGATTGCTGCAGGGCCCCTCATTCCAGATCCTACTGCCCTGATGAAGAGGTTCAGATTTTCTCCCTGGTGTTGTCAACCTGGTGTGGTCCATAAATGTTCCAGGGTTCTCAGTGACCTGCACGGTCAGGAGACAAGTCCAGGGGTGACAGTGTTGATGTCCTTTATTGGTCTGCCAGTGGAAGGGGTTGTCTCCAGATTCTCCTGGATATGTATAAGCCTTGCTGAAAGCAGCAGCTTCTGCCACAGGTGCTGGGAAAGGCAGTTCTGTGCACCTCCCTGTTGCAGCAATATGAACTGAAGCAGATAAATATTCAAACACAGAGAGCAATGCAAATGTATAATGTCAACTATGGTGTGACTGGAATTAAGTAATTTGTGCATGAACATGACTAAATATGAAAGAAAGATATCAATTTGTCCATAAACCTGTCAAGGGTCAAATATTTCAGAAATTCTGGCCTATAAAACAGAAATATAAAGACTAAAAGTATCTTTTCCCTCCAAAAAGCATGGAATGACTCACACTGCCAATGCTGGAGCCATAAAGCTGCCAGTGCACAGCTCTGGACAACCCAAGATTCTCTTTTCCTACCTTCAGCCTCCAAGAGTGGCTTCCTTCTTTATCATCTCCTTGGAAAGAGAGAGGAAAGTGGAGGAGAAAGCAGAATTTCTTACTGCTGGCTATTACTGCTTATACTTCACATGCTGCTACTTAATGCTGTTAATGCAGTTCATACAACACAGGACAGATTTAATATGCAATTAAAATAATTACTAGGTAATCATTAAAAATTTCCTGCATGTTCTCTGGGGTCTGAAAGCAAATTCCAGGCTGGCAGAGCAGTAGTTTGCATGGCATGTCCCATCTATGATTAAGTGTCCTCATTTTTTTCTCTTCCTCAGGATTATCTGCCTAAAATAATAGAATCACAGAAACACAGAATGGTTTGGGTTAGAAGGGACCTTAAGATCATCCATTTCCAAACCTTCTGCCATGGGCATGGGCACCTTGCACTAGACCAAGTTGCTCAAAGCTCCATCCAGCCTGGCCTTGAACACTTCCCGGGATGGTGCATCCACAACTTCCCTCTAAAATTTCTTCCCTAGACCTGATCTAAATCTACCCCTATTTGGCGGTAGTTGGAGGGCAGAAAGAAGAAAAGGGAGCTGATTTTCCCTGCTGCTTCCTTTTGTACTGTCAGAAACATCTCCATTCTTCTTGAGGCATAGAAAAAGGGACAGTGTCAGCAGCCAGAAGAAGATAGGAAGATTTACTAGGAAATCTTCTTTCTCTATGGTATTCAAACATGGGCATGGAAGCCCAGAGAGGCTGTAGGATTTCCCTGTCTGGAACCCTCAAACCTCAGCCAGACATGGTCCTGAGCAATCTCATCTGAGCCTGACCACAGACCCTTCCCATCTCGATTATCCTGTAATTCTCTGTATTTGCAAGGGGTTTTTTACCCAGCAGGAGGCCCAGAGCAGAGAGCCAAGTGCTTCTTTCATGGGTGTGGGCTGGCTCCAGATTTACCTCCACACTAGACACCCTAACCTTTGTACTGCGTTTCATCTTCTGCTAATTAAATATTCAGGACTGGAAGGCAATGGAGACAGAGATCGATCACTTGATATTTCAGCTGTGATCAGTATGAATTCATTCATTTAAACCAATTTGGAATTTATTTTTCTTGCTTTTGAAGGCTGCCTTTGGATAGTTTAATAACATTATTTCTATTGACTGCAAAAATAAATATCTGACAGCTCTAGTTTAGCAATGTCGCATTTGTATGGATGCTTTCTGATGTATAATAATAAATACATCCTTTTTAGGAATATATGATCTATAAATCAATATTTCCAAGGTCTTTGATTAATATGTGTGAGTGGTGTGAGGAAGATGGCTTTCAGCCTGTCAAAAGCAATCCCTGCTCTGGGCTCTAGTAGCAACCACTGGCACGGAGGTCACAAGTCAGATTCTATTCAATCTCGTTTGTTTTCATTTCCCCATAACCTTCTGAGACATTCACCTCTGGGGCTAAAATTTTCTGTGCTGTTCCTCTGCCCGAGGAGGGTTTTAGACAGCTGTATTTTGGGAGGAAGGGCAGTAAGAGGCATTATTTTCCCCCTCTCTCCTATGGCAAGGACAGTGGGATAACATTTACAAAGTAGCACCTAAGTCCTTCTTCTCTCCAAAGAGACGGATACAACCCACAGCTGGAAGTGGCTGGCTGTGCACACAGAAGCACAAGCACACAAAAAATATTGCATCAAGCATGAACTCTGAAGTGACAGAAGGAGTCACATGGAAAATAGTTTGGTACAGCCCCAGACCATCCCAATCCTGCACAGGCAATCCCCATTCTCATTTTTGGGGTGCTCCACTGCCCAAGCATCATCCCCATGACTGGGAGAGGGCAGGGAACTGGGACATCTCCAAGAGAGTGTGAAATTTTCACAAAGATGCCTGTGCCTCCCTGATACCAATAGGTTTTCTGTTTTAGTGTAGGCCATGGGCATCCATGCCCTGTTCACAGTGCTTGAAAAACCTTTTAATTGAGACTTTTACATCAGTGAGTTCTTGTTTAAGTGTCCTGGCCTCCCTTTCCCTGGGTATATTGTTTCCACTAATGAAGGTGATGTTAGTTAACCAAACCTCTTTGTAAAAGTTAGTCCTAGGTTTAGAAATTGCCTACCATACCTGCCTGTCCACTCCCCACAATCAGCCCTGGTAATCAGCCCTGGTCAGCAGTCCTGCAGGTTTATGGCCATGGGATAGTCCTCCTGGAAACCTGAGTGACCACATAACATGTTTTATTTTGCAGCAGCAGGTTTGCCAGTTCAGAGTAAGAGATCTGGTATCTTCTGATGTGGATTTAGTAAGACAAGTAAAAAATTTGCATAACTCCCAACAGGATTTTTTTGCAACAAGATTATGCTTTTACTTAACTCTAGCCTTAACTTAAACTCTAGCCACATCTTCTAGACTAAACTTGTTCTTTTCAAGCCCATACAGTTATTCTGAATGGTCTAAGCTCTTGAGGTTGCTAGAAGCGTAAGGATTCTGCTTTGGAAATATCCAAGCATTTTTAATCCTGTGCTTCCAGTGTATCTGAAAGCAGGGAGAGATTCTTAATGATTCCAACCCCACTGCAGAGTAAAACTGCAGTGTGATCATGCTAAGGTTCCTTCTCTGCCTGAAACTGAGTCAATGGGAGCTAAGATAAGCCTGGGAGCAGCCGGTACTCTGTTGGTGTCAGCTGGGATGTCTCTGCAGAATGAACGTATGTTCTCCAGAGCAGCCCCTTCATTTGCTCTTCCCTCATAAACTTTTATGGTATGAATTCCAACCCCACCCCCCACCCCTGCCTAAATTAAGAACTTTGCCCTTTTTTTGAGGGGTTTTTTAATTTTCCCTTCCCTCTGCGGTGAAGGGCAGATGCTGGGTGACAGAAGCTTTCATTGATTAAACTGATGATATCTTTCATGTCCTACCTAAGAAGAAAACTTGAATAGCTCGTAACTTGAGCAATGTTCTGAAAGACCTTAATGATTGTCATGCTGTTAAATTGGCATCCATGATGCATGGTAAAGAGGGAGAAAAATTAGATGGAGTTACATTCGGCTGGTGAATAAATCTCTGAGGCTGCAGAGTCCTCAGAAATGTTCTGCAAACTTGATGGTGGTGCAGGGGATTAGATCTGCCAATCATCTTCATAAGAAATCACGAGAAAGAAAAAAATTAGAGGAGGCATAGAAATAAGAAATGGAGCTGTGTAGGAAAGCATGTTAACAAATGTTTTGAAAGATAAAGGAGGAATAAATGCTTGTTTTCTCCATGGAGAAGACTTGCCTGTGGAATCTCCTACATGGGATCGAGGAAAATATGGCCAAGCTTGCTGGTGATACAGACCTAGTCTGGATGGTCTAAACTAACTTAGGAGCTTCAGAAAAAATGAAGTGCCAATAAAATTCATTTTGTTAAACTGCAAAATTGTATCTGTGCATGCAGGGGAGCCTTCAATATGCATATATGTTTGTCATGTACCAATCACAAAGAGGATCTGATGATTTGCGAGACTGTAAATCATTGTGAAAACGTGAATTTGCAGCTCACCATGGTCAAAATTGAAAATGGGATGTGAGCAACTCTTAGAAAAGATATCCAGGGAAAACCAGATGACATGGTTATCCTACTGCATAAACCCCACATGTGACTCAGACTTGCACATGGTATGAAGCTTTGTGCACTCTGTCTCAGAGAATTCCATGGACGCAGTGGAGGGATAGGAAGAAGGGATCTGGGAACCAAGGTGTGGGTGAATGCTCTTTAAGAAGAGTTTAAATATAAGTAGAAAGAAAACAACAGAAAGGGCTGAGACCAGGTTCTTTATGAATAAGGCTGAGAGCAGAGAAAGAGTAGCTGCTGCTTCTCATCACTGAAACACCTTCAAAGATTTTTTTAAAGAGATATTAAAAGAGACTGAAGAGAAGACCTTCTTCCATGGATGGTTTGTTGAATAGTGAAGCCATGGTGCTCCCTGCCAGAAAGTGTTGCACAAACTAAAGATCTAAATGAGAGAAAACTTAAGAAAATACATGGAAAATTCTTCCAGAGATGATCTGTCAAAGGTTGTCTAGCAGGATAATAACTCCTGTGGCCTTCATTCTGACCAATATGCTGAGTAAATATGGCAAAGAAGAGGTGTTTGTGTGTCTTCCCTAGAATTTGTCCCCAGCATATGATCACACAAAGTGCAAACAGAGATGCAATTACTGTGTCTGGTCTATGTATCTCCTGGAAGAGTAACTTTTTGTCCTGTGTGTTTTCCTCCCTGCTACTGAGTTTTCAGGCTGTGCCACTGTATGAATTTATAGAAGTATGAGAAACTCTGTTTGGGTTGGATCCCTCCAAAGGATAACAAGTGTAGCATACAAGGATAGGTGACAGTCAGATTCTGCAGTATATTTGAGAATAGAAATCTATCCTGTTCTACATAATCTCCAGAGCCCAAGTACAAGGTGCCCTGCAGTCAGCATTTTCCATGTGCCCCTGAATGACTTGGAACAAGAATGTGAAACATGTTTTAACAGTTTCAATGCTGCTCTCAGAAGTGGTAGCATTTTGGTGGCATGGGATCCCATCCCATGTATTTTTTTTCCTCAGCCTGGGTATCTTTTATAGTGAAAGCACTTTGCACATTTTGAGTTACTCTAGCAGTGACTGCTTTCACTGCTAGAGTGAAAGTGTGAAAATTTCTTTTTATTTCTACCACTTGCTAATCCTGTTTTGGCTGGTACAGCCCCTGCAAAGAGCTCTCTCCATGGGATGTGTTACTCAGAAATGATCCATACTATTGCTGAGATTTGGGGAGTGCTTTGATCTGTTTTATGATCTGTTTTACTTGCAAAGTAAACTTGTTTGCCCATTTGGTGGAAAGGGGAAAAACTTGCATTGCCTATTTTATCCCTTTGCTTGATAGGGCCAATTTTGCCTTTACACGTTTACCAGATTTTTAAAGGGTGGTGTTTCTGGGTACAAGCCAGGTTAGGGGGACAGGTAGCACATCCTTTCACTGATCATGAGTGTGGGTATGGGTGGTAGGGATAACAAATTCCCTGCAGACCCCCCAGGGGAAGGGAGACTGTACTACACAACACAGAGGTACAGATGGGGGGTTAGGCTGGGAAAGGATGGGAAGAGGATTTTGGTGGGAAGCAAAGGAAGGGTCTGGCTTTGAGGTGAAGGTGAGGAGAGCTGGGAAAAGGGCATATGGGTAGAGGAAGAGACTGGTTTACCCTGGCTACTTGGGAGGGAGGTTAGGGTGGCTTGAGAAAAGAGAATGAATCAAAGTATCACAGAGAGAGATCAAATGAGAGAAGACAAGGCATGTGAGCCTGTGCCACTTCAAATGTGTTTTTTCTCTGTTAG
Organism: Toxostoma redivivum; assembly: GCA_013397375.1. Lineage (NCBI taxonomy): Eukaryota > Metazoa > Chordata > Aves > Passeriformes > Mimidae > Toxostoma > Toxostoma redivivum. The sequence goes on from VXBI01006141.1 coordinate 91,907, forward strand.
TCTGAAAGGAAATCCCTGATCCCTGTTTCATTCTCTGCAGCCAAATGCCTTTTACAGCTTTCATTTGATAATTTAGGAATAGTATCACCTCAGTGGTGTGGTGAAAACTGGTGTATTCTGTGACAAAATAAATGTTCTGTTAAGAAAAGAGAAAGGTTACACACACAGGAGGTGGTGACTTAGTGGTGGACAGACTTGTAGATTAATTTCTGGGGCCTTTTTTATTCGTACTTTGAACTGGGAGAGACACCAAGGACGATAGCACCTGTTTCCATAAGATGTGTTTGATATTTAGCTTAAAAGATGCTCTAGATATAAGAAAGGTTAAACACTTTTAGAATATCTAAGTATCTCTTATCTTCATGGTATAGTAATTTATTATCAAGTCCTGTGCCTGAAGACAGATGGTCAAATTGTGTTGTTTCTGCCTTGCTTTTGATGGGCTGATTTCTGCCTGGTAACTCTTCCATATGGCTCCTTATTTTTACTACTTTTTCCATATTATTAACATCCTTGCCTTTTTGACATATGTTTCTTATGAGTGCTATCAATTCCTTTTACCCTCATCAATGAAGAAGTCTGGCAAACATATTTATGCACTGGATCAGATGCCAGTTCTCCAGAGCAAAATGAAGCTAAAGCTACCACAGCCAGTATCTAAATCTGCTGACACCGCATTCCCTTGGGAACAAACTGATTTACTCAGTCTCTATTGAGCAAGTGAAGCAGAGAGGTGAGCCCAGGTCAGGACCAAAGCATGATGCTGTGTGGTAGGTAGAAAAAAGGCTTTAAACAAAGAGGACAATCTCTCTGGCAGGAGGGAAAGGATTCCTCACTTCCCCTTTAGAGGTAGCAGGGGAAATGTGCCCAAGGGCAAAGACAATCACTCCAAGACACATTTGGATTTTAGACTATTCTTACATTTTGTTAATAGCCCAGCCTCTTCCTAGCGCTGAATTGTGAAATCTTTGCAGACATTGTTCTAATAGACTTTCTTTAGAGTGCAGCAGTTATGGTGATTGATACAGACAAATGTGATCTTGAAACAGCAATAACGAGACAATATAGTTCAATACTGAAGCAAATGCATTTTGAAAATCAATTTTTGAGATGAAAATTACAGGAAAAACCATGCAAGTGTGTGCTTGACTCCCTTAGTCTTGTCTGGCTTTTGTCCTGCAAAACTTTTAGTAGTGACCTCAACCTCATTGATGTGGATTATTACTCTCTCAGAAGGCTGTGCTATGACAAATGAGCTTACCTGCTTATACCAAAGGGCTGGAAGTTAAGGTATATTTTGCTGCATAATATCTTTTCAGAGGAAGAGAAAATGTTCTGGAACATGCTTAGCAGTATCAAAGAGGAAAATGTGAATCCATTACAGCTCATACATAAAAACTCACTAAAAATATGTCCAAGTGAAAAAGTAGAGAGCAGACACTTTACAGAAAAGTGAAAGAGTAGGCAGAGTAAGCTTGAGCTGTGGGTCGTACCTAGCAAACAGGTTTACAAATGCACTTCAGTGTTCACTTGGTGCTGTAAACAAAATATGTGACCAGTTGTTTGCAAATCCTTGTGCACATGGAACTGATCTGTAGCAATATTCTCATTTATCACCAGCTTTCTTCCAAACTTGACTGCCTCTGAAAGCTGGCTAACCTCAGCCTGCTTTTCCTGCAGCTCTGACTTACATGAGAAGGAATACGGTGCTTTGTACTGATATTTGAGCAAGATGAAATCATCGTTACAGGCTCAGTGAAAATGCCAAGCTCTTCCCTTTTCCTGGAGTTTCTGACAGCTCATGCTGTACAGGCTGCACTCCCCTCTGCTGGAGGGAAGCTCGGTGGGTGAGATTCCTTGGATAGCCCATGGCAGACAGAAGCCACACTCTTCCTTCAGCCAGGGAGGTTTCCCTTCCACTGATGGGTGAAAGGTTCAGTGGGAGGTGAAAGATTGCCCTGGCAATGCGGGGGGGATGGTTTGATGCCTGTATTTCCTTCTTTGTCCCTGTAAGGTTTTTCTCTTTCAAATAGCACACTTAACCTGGTGCTTTGTCATGCTGCTGTCTCTGAGCACAAACATACATCTTTTGGGAGCTAGCTGGAGTATTTCCCAGATCTATGCCTTTTGGTAAACTTGCTAGATTTCTCTTGCTACTATGGGTGATTCTAACAACTTTTTCCAAATGATAGAACAAAGATTTTAAATTATTTCCATTTCCTCATGTGCAATGCTCTGGGATTTCAACTAGCATGGGTCAGTGATAGAAAAGATGGTGTACACAGGAAATAGCAATTTTTAATTCTAAATTCTCAAGAAACTCATATGTATATCAGAAAAAAGCAATGCAATGTAGGTTACCAAAATGTAGCCTTTTACCAAATATTGGGCTTGCAACAGCTCTGTCTGACTCCAACAAGACATATGAGGTGGTTTTGAAGGTGCCAGACACTGTAGATTTATCTGTTACTCTGACATTACCAGCTGCTGGGGTGGGGGGAAACAAAAAAACCCCAAATCCCAGAAAGATAGCATCAGTTTCTGTTTCTGTTTAGCCCAGTGGAAGAAAGGGTACATTAGCACCCACTGTCTTCTGGTGAGAGTTACACCTTTAACCAGTGAGGGTGGGGACCACTTACACAGTCTGTCTTCCCTGGTGCATCCAGGTTCCTAGGAGCATCTGCTGCAATTGCTGATTCATCACTCACTGTGTCCACAGTTTCCTTTTCTGTGATTACAGATGATCAATGACCATCTGAGCATGGCCAAAATTCCTGAGCAGAGACTAATGCTAAAAGGAAAGGGGTAGAGTTGTACCTGCTCGGGCCTGTAGGACAAGGGGGAATGGCTTTAGCTGAAAGAGGACAGGTTCAGATGAAATGATGGGAAGAAAATTCTTCCCTGTGAGGGTGGTGAGGCACTGGCACAGGTTGCAGAGCAGCTGTGGATGCCCCATAGTTGGAAGTGTTCCTGGAGAGCTTTGAGCAAGCAGGTCTAGTCAAGATGCCCCTGCCCATGGCAGAGGGGTTGGAACATGATGATCTTTAAGGTCATTTCCAACTCAAACCATTGTATGGTTCTGTGGTTCTATAAAGCTGCACTTTCTTTTGACTCAGACCACAAAGCTTTGCCTCTTCCCTCTGGGATAAGAAGGGAAAGTCACTGTAGGACCAGTGTATTTGAGATTTGCCATTGGAAACAGAGTCAGGTGAATGTGGCCTTAATGACCAGATTTCTTGCTGTTGTGTGAACACCTCTAATTATTGATTTTATTTTAATGCTGATGTTTCTCATTAATGTTGTGCCAAACTCAGCAAAGCAAGCTGTGCTGGAATCTGTTGTCCTTGGATCACTGCTCTGAGTTCAGGTGTTAGAAAGAATAGATACAACAAATAGGAAAATGGTGTCTTTTCACAAAAGTGATGAGTTGTAGCCTGGCACTGAGAATTCCTGGAACTTTTTACTTAGTGCACAGTAAAAACATTGCAATAATTATTATGGAATTTTTTTAACCCAGAGTTTTGTTCTAGTGTTGGAAACTCACCTGACATATACAGAATTATCTTGGAATATTGCCATTACTCTACTCAAAACTGAACTGAACACGTTTTCATTAATATCCATTTTGATAATCGTAAATAATTCTAGAAATTGAGAAATGGGAGCATTATATGACTAATTACAAATGAATCAGCACATTTTACAGGGTCAGTGATTTACAGGCTGGAATTTAACTGTGTGTTCTGCTTAGTTGCACTGCATTAGTGAGGAATCGCCTGAGAAATTCCTGCATTCAAACAAAACAAGGGGAAAAGCAGAAAGAGAAGAAAACAGTAACCACTGGATGTTTTCAAAACTTGACTGGACAAGAGCATGATCAATCAGTCTGGTTTGAAGTTTCCCTGCTTTGAGCAGAGATTTGGACTTGGTACTCTTGAGGTTGAGTTACTCAATGATTCTGCAAATTTTTATAAATGACTTCCCAAGTTGGGGTCAAAGATGTGCAGGATCCATGGCTGGTATGAAGACAGCAGTACTCCTGCTTCCAAATGATCCACAGACCTTGTAAATAAAGATCAACTCAACCTGAACAGCAAACCTTATTCAACTGATATAATCAGAGCTACATTGACAATGGAGTTGTCAAAGTTAAGCTAAAGTAGGTCCTAAGAAAAAAGTAATTTTTAGGATTTCTGACATTGGAAAAGAAATGCACCCATAAATATCCACATAAAGTTTGACTTGGACATCAAAAGTGTTCCTTTGTAAACAGCCTTTGTAACAACAGTTTTTAATATCTGTTGAAGGATGACCATGGATTCTCTGAAATACCAGGGAGGAGATCTCAGGGAATATGTGCCACACATCATGTGGCTTTACAATTCTTTCAGTCTTTTTCCTTCTAAATCCTCCCAAAGCCTACACAGTTTTCAAGACTGTCTACAAGAAGGAAAGGCTGAGCTAAATTGTAGTTTTTTGGTGGCACTGATGTCTTCAGGAACTTTGATGGACTTACCTGAGTAGGTGTGATAGCTCATCAGCACACTGGAGCACCTTTGCTTGTCTAATTTACTTCTTGGGATTTTTTTACCTTATTTTTACAGGGAAAATATAAGATTGTGATCTCTAAATATAGTGCAATGCTTGAAGGGTCATATGGCACCAAAAGACAGAGGATGTGCTCCAAGGATTTGAAGCAGGGAGTATTCAATGTCCAAAGAGCTATGCAGAAAGTGGTAAGAGGCTACTTGCTCCTCACAAGATCATTTGGAGGTAAAGGGCAAAGGCATGAGAATACAACCTGGCTGAATAGATTTCCAGGCCTAAGAATATATTTATAGCAGTTTAACAATCAAGATGTGTAAATTCATTTTAAGTCAGAGCATACCCAGAAACACCAGCAGTTCTTTCTGAATGTGTTGAGGAAAGGCCTCTGGTGCCTTTGGGATGGGCCACATTTTTCAAGCAGCTTCAACCTAGTCACAATATGATGTCTGGGCAACTAAAAGAGGTATGGCCTGGTCATCTATGCAAGGCTGGAAATTCTCTGTTTGGGATGTGGAAGTGAAAGAAGAATCATGCCAAGGCCACTACACTGTGCAGAGGGTGAGAATGCAGCAGCCCTAAAACATTAGGGAAAATTCCTCCTGCCACATCCTTAAATCCTTCACACATTGTTTCCTCCACTGAATACCAGCCACCCCTATTTTCCTGTGTTGCTTTTCTGCTCATTTCAGAGAGTTGAAGAGAAGTCCCACTAAATGAACAAAAGCATAACTTTTCCAAAACAGTTAATCCCAAATAAAGTGAGATTTTAAACCTTGCTGTATAAAATTGAGCACTTGCTTAATTTGTTTGAAAATTGGAGCTTATTCACCATAAAGAAAAAGAGACTTTCAAATTATTGAGTAATCTGAATTGGTTTATTTAATTCCTCCTATCATTTCAAAGGGCTCAAAGTAGGCTTGGGTTGTGGATTTTTTTTCTTGGGCACACTTGAGAAGTATTCTGTAAAGACTTTACCTACTAAGTATCAGTTTTACCTTTTTTATGGCATTTTGCAGAGCATTTGCACATACCCTTTTCCAGCTCTGATGTACACATCACATCTTTTCCCAGAGCAGGAACATGGGATGCTTTCCTGCACTTCCTCTGCTTTCATATTCAAGGGATTCTGCTGGGACTTGCAAACTTAACACAATGGCATGTCCTGTCCTCAAATTCCTGTTTTCCTGCAGCCGACAGAATTCCCTTGAATTTTGCCTAGGATCACTCAAGCTATTCCTAAAATAAAAAGCTTGAAAGATTTTTGAAAGCCTTTCCTCCTATGCAGGAAGCTGCCTGTATCAAGTCATCAGGTCTAGAAGAGAGCCTCAGATGTTGTGCCAAGACATGAAAATGTGTTACCATCTGCAATATCTGCACTTCAAACTCAGAATCTGCAGCTCGGAAGGAACTTGTGCTGGTATGGCAGTAAGTTATCTGGTGGTGCTTGCACGGTCCTTTGCTCTTGAGCCTTGCTCCTGATATTGCCTCGCAAAGGGTTACTTTGAAGAATGTGGTAAATTGAATTAATCCTGTGAGGAAACCACATTTTGAGTGATCATTCACTTATTAAAGCAGAGCCAGTGTTTAACGTTTCTTCAACACAGTATTAGAGGGAAGTGAATGAATTATTGAATGAACTATCTTCAAAAGTTCCCTAAGGCTTATATCATCTTGCACTTACCAAAAGCATGATGCCTAGTGTGCTCAGATAATCCATTTACAAAGCTTTTAAATATATTTAAGGATGAACTTTGTAGGTTTCCTATTTCCAATTAAACAAAGCGTCGACTTCTTCTAGAGAAGCCTTTAAGAAGCACAAAATCTCATTGTTTAAAATAATTTTGGAAACTTGTTCCCAATTCCCAACAGGCCTCTCTAGTATTTGAATTTATTTTTTTCCCTATAGTGTAATTTTGAATTAAGTAGGTATATCATGAGTTTGCAGTCTCTGATTTCCGCAGGGTATTCAGGGTGTAGTAGTCTCCTTTGCCTCTTCTCTGACTGCTAAAATGCAGCTGGCAATGTTTTTCTGTTCTGCTTGGCCATCATGATGCATGAGGGGTTGTGAGTGTTGCAGTCTCCAGGAGGTTTTATTCTTTTTCTGCCCCCGTTTAATTTCAGCTTTGTTTTAAGAAAGGTCAGCCCCAAAAGCTGACAGTAAGATTTAGCTCAAAGTTCCCAGCTATGTAATCAAACACTCTGCATGTGCAGTTTTAGGGTCCAATGTTCGAGACAAGATGTTGCTCCTTGGTGAAATTTGGAGTCAATTCTGTGACAGTGAATGAAAAATGTTAGTGGTTTCACTAATATTGGTGTAAAACATGCAGAAAACTTACTGGTTGGATTTTTGTTTAAATGGATATGTTTCAAACATTACAAAGTAATTCCTTTTTTGGATTGATTCAGGCCTTTCCTCCCTTTTTGCCTTGTTCTCACAGAATGAGCTGTAAGCATTTGAAAGTACAAAATCTGAACTGCTTTTCCAGAAAGATTGAAAATGTGGTCCTGGAAGAAGCAATCTACAGCAGCCGTGGCGATGTCCAATTGGAACTTTTGCCTTAATGATAGTTCCAGGAATAACTTTTTCCCTCTGCAGTGCCCAAGCACTGGGACAGATTGCCCAGAGAGGTTGTGGAGTCTCCCTTGCTGGGGACATTCAAGAAGTGTTTGGACACCATCCTGTGCCATGTGCTCTGTGATGACCCTGCCTGAGCAGGGAGGTTGGACCAGATGACCCACGGTGGTCCCTTCCAGCCTGACCCATCCTAGTATTTTGTTACTCTGTAATGTTCCAGGGTTTTTTCCCAGGAGGGGAAGCAGGACAACAAATGCCTATTGATCAGCGTTGATATTGGAGCATGTAAAATTGCACTTACAAAGGGTAATTGGGACTTTTAAGAGTCCCAAAATTATCTCAGTTTCTAGGGGCTATGACTAAATGACAGTATAACTAACAAATAATCTTTCAACCTAAATGAAATAATAAATCCCACCACATGAAAGCTTATTTTTTGTTCTAGATATATTTTGCAGTCACTCCAGTTCTTGCTGTGGTCCATCAAGTTGCAAAGACACCCAATACAAACAGCTAAGAGTAATTTACCTTGATTTCGGGTTTTCATCTGCTGTACAAGCTGGGAAATTAATTGGAATGGGTGTTCACACTTCAGGGAAGGCAGATCTGACGTGACTGAGGCACATACTGACAACTTCTAATTTGTACAGGGGAGCCTTCAGATGGCTGTGGCTTTTGGTTCCTTGAGCGAGCAGCCCAATCTCCTTTTCATAACCTCTGTTTAATATTTCGCTTTTGGGATCAGTGGAGAAATAGGAAAACAAAAAGGTTTTTTATACACGTGCATTTTTCAGTGCTTTTGGATACTGTTGTAATTTAATTCCTAAAGGAACAGAATTGAGTCCTGAAAGTGAACAGGATCAGAAACATCTATGGGAAAGGCTCCAACAGTCAGGATGTTAATTCTGGAAAAATCCATTATAGTGTGGTGGATCCTCAGCTCTCCTCAAACTCTGGCTCTGCTTGTGGACACACAGGTTTGCCAGACTTGCAGATGATGTCAGCAAGCACTTCTTGAAAGTTTGGGAGTGTTGGCATTGCAGTCACCAAAGATCTTGAGGCAAAAGTGCAAGGAGAAGGGATTTCCACAAGGCTGGTGATAAAGCTCATTTTCTCATGAGGAAAAGTTGAGTCTTTATGATGACTTAGTGTCTTCTGTACCTTCAGAGGAAGGAGATGGAGAGTAGTGCGTGGTAGATCATGTGGATGCCTTTGAATAAGTGAAAAACCCCATCAGTGCTTTCTCACATAAGGTTCTTGAGTGGGTACAGCTGGAACTGGAAGCCCTGTTCAAGCAGAAAAACCTGTGAGGGACATATAAAACATCCCAATTTGTTATACTCTGAGTGGATAAACCACTCAAATTACCTCCCTCTTGGGATTCAGGAGATCTTGGTTTAAAATGAAGTCATAGTACAATCTGTCCAAAACAAGTCACAATGTTTTATTAACAACTTTTGGCTCTCATTTAGCTTTCAGATATTAGAATTTGGCTTTGGTTGAAGACTCAATGCGTTTAGCTGAAAACCAGACTTTTTTTGCAAAACACCAACTGAAACCCCAATTTTTCAGCGCAAATCACTTAATGCTTGACTGTGCCAAGGCAGGCACTTCTGATGTCCCACTATGCCTGTTTCATTTGTGACCCACAGGGTTCCTCAGGGGGCTGAATATCGTCTGAGTCATCCACATCTACTCCTTGAGCTTTGCAATTCCAACCAGAAGCATCCACAGATATTTTGCAAATAAAACACGTGGACCCATTCCGAAGACCAAAGACTTTCTGCAGACTCCCTGCCAGCTTTGGGGTAGTGAGGAATTTTAATTGAAACTTGAACCACCACTGTTGCTCAAGATGTGTTTACACCATCTATTGTGGAAGATTTTTGAGCTGTAATTTGAAAGTATAAGGAAGGCAGTGCTAACGGTGAAGCAGGGATGGCAAAACTCTCTCATGGCAAACAACTCCGAAAGCACCAATTAATCTGAGCAATGGAGGCTGAGGTAGAAATCTTGAGTGTTCACAGATCATCTGGTATCTCAGCAGTTTAATGGCACTTGGGAATGGAACATCCACAGCCCAGTAGGAGCAATGAGTGCAGTGAGGGTCTGTTGATCCAAAGGCATTTCTCAGGATGATCATCATGTGCATTGTCTGGAAAATGAGGGTAGTTTGTGGTTGCAGGTCCTCTGTTAAAGCTGCCAAAGCTGGTTTCCCCCAGGGGTTGTCAGAGGGTGAGGCACAGCAAGCTGAAGGTGAAACCAGACATCAGGCTCCAAGTGTTTTTCCAGTCCAGCACCACTTCCTACCTCTATCATGTTTTGGATCTGCTCTTGTCCACCTACATGTTCATCCCTGTCTTTGTTGTTACTGGTCTGACTAAGGTCCTGTCTTGCTAGTTTGATCCATCCTAGGTATGCCACATGATATGCAAAATCCTGCCTTTCTTGAAGCCAAATTGCCCTTCCTTTGACCAGAATGTTGTCAGAGTTTAACCTAAGGGGTTGTGCTTATCTCTGATGGGACCCAAGTAATGCAGGAGAAATTTGCTGGTCTCCGGTGGGAGCTGGGCTCCAGACCTACATCCATCAGTCTCTCCCCACCTCGGGCTGCAAGTAGCTGCTGTAATAGCAAAGTCCATCACAGGAGAAGCAGAAGCTCTCTCTCTTCAGACAGAAACACTCAGATGATCTGCTCCTAGCAGCTACTACAGTAAGTCTGGAGCCATACATCAAACGAGATCTTGTGATGACTCTGTTTGCTCTGATGGAGGACTTTGCCAGACCTGTCAATGCTAAAGGAAGCAGGGAAATGAGCATATCTGTGCTGACTGAGGCTGTTTTGAATTAATTTTCTGTTTCTTTTTCTTTCCCTGAGGCAAGGTCATACAAAGGTATTGGAAAATTTCAAGGCACAGAAGCTCAACACCTTAAACTTTGTATAAAATAGAGGTTTTAGATATATGAAACCCTGGGATATTTGGCAGCCTAAGGTTTTAAGTGCTTTCTCAGAAAATCTAAAGGTTTCAATTCTGGCAAAATTATGTCAACACATTGTCAGTTGCCTCTTGGTAAGTAATTACAGAGAGCAATAAATGTTTTTGAACTCTGAAACATGGGCTACATCAAGGGGAGAAGGATGAAGTTGTTAAAGGGCATCCATCTCCTGGGTTGGAAAGACATGAGCCTGGAAGACATTTCAGCTGCCAGGTCACATATTAGCACAGAGCCTTGGAGAAGCTCAAAGCTTTGTGCAAATAACTTGTCCCCATATTGTGAAGCTCAGGTGGTTTGGCCAAAGTCTTGGAAGGGACACAACATTCCTGACACTGATATCTGTCCTCTTGAAGCTCCTTTGCACCTCGCCTGGCAGAGTGAGTGAATTGCAAACTTACAGGTGAGAGTTGCTGAGAAGAAGACAGAGTGGACCTTTCAACTAAAACATCTGTGTAAATGTGGTAAAAATATAGTGCTGTGGTCGTAAATATTAATTTTGAATTAGCTGGAAGTTCGTTCCATGAGGTATGATGGAGAAGACAACAGAGAATGGATTTCAAGAAGTACCCTAGTCACATTTAAGTTATAGTTTTTACTTTTATATATTATTAAACCATTTTTTCATGACATGCAGAAAGTTCAAGAAACTTGAGCAGGGTGATTGTTCTTTCTAAATACTATTTTACATTTTTAGTACAGTTTTTGATGGGTGGAAGCAAGAGGATATAATGACTTCTTTTCTTCCTGTTCACCTGCTCTTGAATCCATTTGCCAAATTCAATGAGATCTGACCAAAGGGAAGAGATCAAAGCTGTCAACTTGAATTATATCTTAGTTACCTCATAGCTGCTACAGTACTTTCTGTTTGCTTAATGAAAATTGGCATTTACATAGAGGTAATAGCTCCTTTTGGGCTCATACTCAGTTGAAAAAAAGCTCAGAGCAGTGCTTACTCCTCCTACTTAATCTGAGTTGTCTGTCCTACAGAAGCTATTCAGAACATTTTTTAAAATGAATATAAAGTCTTTTCAGCATTGAAAATTTCTACATTAGCTTTTGTAATTCACTGCTGTTAATCATAGACGGACTGTTCCACCCTGATGGAGTGAGAAGGAAGAAAGGCCTATTTTTGGCTGAATGCTGATTTCTTTCCCAGAGCTGCATTTATTGTGTGTACTGTCAGAAATGTAAGCTAGAGAAACAGGCGCACAAGAAAACAGTGAGCAGAGGAGGAACAGAAAACAATGTTGCCAAGGCAACTTTCTCTTGGTTTCCAGAGATACCTTTAAAAAAAAATCCTGAAAACATTAATCATACTTTTTTTTTTTAACGTATTATTTTTGTCTATTAATTTGGAGTTTGCTTTGCCAGAGCATGGAAGGCATGGAGGTAGAAGACAACTTCTCCAGGAGAACAGTTGCTTTCTTGGTGAGGTCTCAGGGCTGAGCTTGCAGCCAGCCAGGACTGCAGCATCCTCATGTGCCCACAAGGAATGTGCATGTTGCTATGCACCAGGAGGTGCTACTTCATTATGAGCTCAGTCAGAAAGGCACTTTGGTGCTGGGAAGTATAACTGAGGTATAATTTAAAATTTTAACTGTAAAGGAGAGGATGGTGGAGATGATGCCATGTCCCTTCAGGCACTGGGAGTCTTCACCTGCGTGGCACTAAGCTGGTCTCTGACGAAAGCAAGTGTGTCACGCAGACCCCATCCATGGAGAGGTTCCACTAGCTCAGCCATTTGAGCTATTACTTGAGCAATTTTTTAGAGGAGAAACTACCTATAGTATCTATAGTATCTATATCACCTACTATCAAACAGAATGCATGTTGCCATGAGAACTTCTTTGAGGCAAGGGCAAGTTCACCCAGCTGCTGAGCAGCAAGCTCTTCCATCTTCCTGGGGTTGAGAGCCAGGCACAGCACATCCAGGACATCTGGGAATGCCATTTGGGAAAGGCTCTTCCATCACAGAGTCTCCGGGGAGACTCTGCAAACCAGAAATGTTAGCTTTTCATGCTGAAAGCAGTCCAGAATGTGCCATTCTTAGACATCTTTGCACTCTGGTATTGCAAAAGGAGCTGTGGTACTTTCTGTAGCAGCACAGTGGCTTCAATAAAACCTTACCAGTTATTTATTTATTTATTGTCCTCCCAGATACTTAATCTAAAACAGAGTAACTACAGCCTACCTCATAAGCTGTGCAATTTTTGTGATGAAAATTTTCATCTTACCCTAGCATTTTGGAGTGCAGTTAGGAAATCACCTGTGATCCTTCTAGTGCCGTGTGAAATGTTTTTTGCCCCAAAATGGAAGATTTTAAAGCCATAAAAGAAGGAAAACTGGCAAATAGAGAATTGAAATCATACTTTCATTGGTAAGATAAGATTTTTTTGCTTTGATGGCAAGTGATTTCTTTACTTGAAACAATTAGCTTGAAGGAAAAATACAGAAAAAATTGTTGTGACTGAACAGACACTTTTAATCCTGAAAATGCAGAGAAGGGAGCTTGGCATTTATCTGAATTATGTAACCAATCCCTCAGTGGAACTGACAAGATTTTCAGGAGCACGTCAATCCCCAAATTCCTTGCAAATCCTCATACCATGGGTAGGGCCACAGAAATTTTCCAAGTCACTGAAGGTGGTGTGTGCACCCAGTGTCTCTCTGCTCCGACCTGCAGATGCTTTGAGGAGTTTGCAGTGACAGAAACCCAGGCTGTGACTGATGAGAGCAAATCCCCTACTGCAGCCAAGATATTGCAACAGGAGCTGTGCTCCCTCATCTTGCTGGCTCCCTTCCCTCCACCTGGAATGCAAAGCTGGTTATTTCCCAAGCCCACTGGAAACACAGGAGTGTGGAGCCAAAACTAGCTGTGAGCTCACAGTAGAAGAGCAACTTCATCACCTTGCTCTGAAAATTTGTGTCCAGATTTTGGCCATCCCTTGCCTAACAACAGCCTGCCATGGTCAGGAAGAAATGCTGAAAACAGGGAGATTTGATTTAGTGATGATGACCATCCCCAGCCTAAACTGTGTGTCTCTGGGAGCACTTCCAGCTGCAGAGCACCAGGAACTGAAGGCAAACACTGCAAGAGGTTTCAGAGTGGAAAAGGCAGACGAGATTGATGCACAGAATATCAACTGGAATTATTTGTGAAATGAAAGGAAGAATAGGTCACAAATTGGTCTCTTGCTCACAGCAATTTTTATTTCTGAAATAAAAATTGAAGTAGTCCTTGCAAAGCCCTGGTAATTCAGGGTTGCCACGTGCCCAAAGCTCTGTCTGCTTGCTTTGGAGTAGTGGTGCGCTTAGGGCTTTTTCCTGCTAGGAAGAAGTGTGGATATGTCACCCACACAGTGCAAGGTTGGATTTCCTGCTCTGTAATGGATGCTGTGAATTCAGGACCTCCATGAGGCCTCAGTAGCTGCTCTTAATGGTGTTAGCACAGAAAACACTTGCAAAAACCAGATGAACTGACACAATAACTCCCAGCCATATCCTTCAGCTTTTTTTTTTTTTTTTGGCAAAGCTTTGGAAGCACATGCAATGTTGAGACTGCAGTAGGAATAAAATGTTGAACCAGAAGCAGACTGTGCATTTTTCTGTAGGTTTTAGAGTGGTGGGCTTCAGAAATAATGCCACTGGCCAATTAGTCCCTTCCAGGGCAGACAGATTCCTTCTGCAGGAGTGAATCTGCCTTTTTTTTTTTTTGCTGGACTAATTTATTTGCTACATGGTCTGAACAAGACATTTGTGGGTGTTCAGCCAGAAATTTGAATGCTGGATGTTGGTTACCTGAGATGTGTGACATTATCCTTGCTCACTGCTTGGAGGGTGGCAAAGAGGAAAAACAGTGAGGTGTGTCACAGGTAAACAACTCTGATGAGAAGTCAGGAGGTCTTGCTGGACAAAGAGACACTTATCATAGTCCACAGGACAGGCTGTGGCTCATGTGAGGTCAGACCAAATACCCTCATCCATAAAAGTCATCCAGGAGCGAGTATTACAGTTCATCTCTTTATTTATACATTTAAGTTTGATCTCCTGAAGTCCAGGGTAGCAACTCTGATGACTTTTTTTTTTCTCATTACAGTGAGAATTTTCAGCTTAATAATTTTTTGATCATTATGGCCAAGACAGCCACCTACCTTCACATCCCCCGTGAGTCTTTCTCTATTCACAAGAAATAAGTCTAGGGGTCATACTTCCTATCTGGCTTACTGAGTGCTTGTGATAAGAAATTATCCTCTACAACAAGAATTTCCAGGACTGTTCATTATAGCAGCATGGTATTTGCAGTTGATGCCTGGCAAGCTGAAAACTACTGATCCAGGAATTTCTCCTAAGTTGCCTATGGAATAACTCATCAGTGAGTTAACCTGTCCTGGTTAGGGTATTGGTGGTAGACACCCGCTGCATTTCTTTCGTTTTCCTCATCCCCCTAATCCTCTTTATTACATCATCACTAGTTTTAAGGGCTGTGCAGTGAAACCTCTCCCTTATACAGTGATACCTCCAGCTTGCCTGCCCTGTCTGTCCCTGCTGAACAGCCCTTAGGTTTGCACCCCAGCACTCCAGCTGTGGGATTCATTCCACCCAGTGTCTCTAATACCAATTATACTCTGGAGAGAATAATACCATGGATACTCTGGGAACTGACCAATATCTTCATTCAACCCATTTTTTTCCTCACACTGTATATGTTGGTGTACCAGAATTTCAGATACACCCTTGAGACCTCTGTGCTCCTGAGAGCAGTGCAAATGTTCCCACTGACATTTCCCCACTCAGATAATGCCATGCCATGCCAGCTCTTAGTTTGCCTACTGCTATCTTGTTGGCATTCCCTTCTCTCATGGATTCTAGTTTCATGCTCTCAGGCCCCCCAGCTTATGCCCCAAATGTGTTTTCCCCATCAGGACAGATGAATCCAATCAGGCTTCGGCACACCTTGCGTCTCCAAGGCTCTTTTATGGTTTAGAAGCCCAAAGTTTTGGCAGACTCACCAGTCCCAGAGTCAAGTATTGACATTCTGAGCTCACCTGTTTCATCCAAAGTCTCCCCTCATCACTGTGAGGATTGAGGTAAACACAACGTGGTTTTGGGATAAATTCAGTGCCTGAAGTGTCCCAACACACCTTCTCAATTCTGTTACTTTGGACAAAGTCTCTTGGGTTAGTCAGGACACTTGCTGAGACAAGACTTGTCCAAGTAGAAGGCTTGTCCACATGGGAAGAGGAGCAGGTTTTTCCTCTCCTTGAGGAGCATTGGGTTAGTTTGTAGGGGCCTCCAGGAGAGACTACCCCAGCCTGAGGACACTGCAGGCTGAGCAGAGGTGAACTGGAGGTAAAGTGAGGAAGCAATGGGGCTCAAGTGCTGAGCAAAGCCTGGAGAATAGATCTCCAAAGTCTGACTTTTAACACCAAAGTTGCTGCTTTCTCAGCTGGCTCAGGGGATGAAGTACAGGGAGCTTTGCTTTGTGCTTCCACATCTTCCCCACCCTCACCCTTGGCACTGCTATGCCGGGAATGCAAAATCTATCCTATAGCAGAAAGTCTTGTCCAGGTCATCTTTGGCAGTTTATGTCCCTGTTGCCCTGGGAGCAGGGATGTTATAGGGTGCTTTCAAAAAATGCTGTGAAGTAGAAAACTGCTAGACAAGAATTAAGAAAGTAAACTTTTTCTGTGCAGTTTCAGGACTCAGATGGTTTTGCTCTTACACCCCTTGCTACAAAATTCCCAACTGTAATACTGTAGGAATATGAAATCAGACTATTTTCAGACTTAGGGGCATCTTCCTTAAATACAGAGCAAATCTCAGATCAACTGTCCCAGCAGTGAAAGTCTGGGGTGATGAGAGGGTGACTGCCAGAGTGGTCCTGAATGGTCAGACAGGAAAGCTTCCTTAACAATAGTGATACAGATTTAGTTAAACTGGCAAGGTACAGTCAAGTCTCAGCTCTGAGCTCTTTTATGCACGGTTTAGTTCAGCATATCTAAAAGTCTGAAAGAGATCCTGTGTTATCTCATTTCTCTCTGGGACGTTGATGCTGAGTTTAAATTTAACTTAAGATGAAAACATCTGTTACTCTTCAGAGTAAATATGTTCTGATATTCTCCAATTGATTGAGAGGCAGACAGTTCAGGAGACAGAAACTGAAGGCATTTTGAACCGTCATTGTTTATAGTTGGAGCAGGAGTAATTTGTTTCCCACTCTTATGAGTCATGGCTAGAGGTAATAAAAAATTCTTCAGAAAGTGATGATGATTGAAAATAATTTGTAGGTATTCGTACCTTTTTGGCAAAAAAAAAAGTGAGGAAATTATATTATAGACTGGTGGGATTGTTATGGTCTTATGAAAAATTCACATTTGCTATATTAGCTGACTGGAGCCTAAAGTACTGTCTGCAATCTGCACTGTTATGCTAATTTATTATTTACATTGCAGTCGTGCTTGGAGATCTCAAGCACAAACCTGGGTCTTACTGGGATAGGTGCAGGCATATGGAAATAACAAAAGTGAAATGTCACCTCATAGCTTGTTTTACTTTCTGCTGGAAACCAGAAACCTGTGAGTTTTGAACTTTCTGTGCTTTCTGCACTGACGCCCAGGAGAGCACTGCTTTTGACCTGAGGTCTTGGAGAAGGCTTCCAAATTTGAGTGATGGAGTTAGAGTTACAAGTGTGCAGTTGGAATAGAAGCATGTGATTTCACATGGTGAAAGGTTTTAAATTTAGGATTTCTAAAATATAGTAATAGATATGGGACAAGATGGAAGGTGTTTTAGGTGCTGTCTCTTTCTGTCTTCTTCTTTCTTCATGACTTCAGGTAGTAGTTTCTGGTTGAATAGTTAGTGGTGGACTGCGGGTCACAGCAGTTTGGTTATTGGGTCAAAAGTATAAATAATATAGGTGTTAGTTCTTTATTGGACTGTTTATCTTTAAAAGACCTTGTAATTAGCTAAATTCAAACCTCCATTTTGCTTGCTTTTAGCTGGTAGCTAGAGGTGTTGCAGCTCTCTGACTTTAGATAAGATTTAATAAACAACCAAGTCCGAACATGAGAAAATTAGTCTCTTTCGTGTTTTTAATCCTGACTCTGAGTGAAGACAAAAGAAAACAAAGACAAGCCACTAATTAAGTGGTGCAGTTACCCCATTTACAACTTTCCCTGCTCCCCAGGTGAGAAGGGAGGGCCAAGGTTAGGCTGTTCCCCTGGCAGTCACATTGGGTGCTCCCAGGTGGCTTTTTGGGAGTAAATTGTGGGTTCCAGTGACTCCTCTGAGAGACTGGGTGCCACAGGCATCTTGTCTGCCTAAGGCAGCTTTGTTTGAGCCTCCAGTGATGTGCTCACAACACTAATTGGGCTGGTTCCCTAAACCCAGGGCTGGTGTAAATCACAGTTAGTGTACTGTCTGCTTAAGCCAGCTCAAAGCCTGTCCTTCAATGCAAAGAGAAGTGATCTTTAATATAAAATTCAAAGTATTTTTCCTGTTGCCTTGATTTATTACATTTATTATGTCCTGTTGCCTTATCTTTATTATTATTTGCAGACACTGTATTTCCATCTCCCTCTGTTTGTTTTCAGTCATGATCAGGTAGTTGTTGACCTTTGGAAAATCTATGAGAGCAGAGAGGAAACCTGAATACAGCACTGTTCAGTGTGGTAGGACTGACCTTTGCCATTGTGTTTTTTGCCCTCCTAAAAGCTTCCTCTCTTTCTCCTGCCAGTTCTCCCATTAAGTGGTATCTTGGGCCACTTTGTTACACTGGCAAATTTTATTCATATAAATATTACTAACACTTTGGATTTTGAATATGGATATTATGAATAGGCCTTACATAGATGGCTTTCATGCCATAGGGCCCTGTAACTGTGCTCATTCATACAAGGGGTGAATCCAAAACCCCTTGGCAGTGAGTGGACTCAGACTTCAGTAACCAAAAGGAAGTCACAGTATGAACTAAAGCTGAAACAGGGTGACACGAGTTTCCACACTGCACCTTATGAAGGCTGGTGTTCCAGCTGTCCCTCCAGACCATTATTACACTTAACCAAAATGCTCCCAAGTAGAACTTGGTTTGGTTTCAGTTCCAGTTTCCCCTCACAGTTTGCAAACTCAAATATTGCATGTGGGTGCCAACTCAGCCACAGTGCTTAGCAGGCCTGGGAAGATTTTCAAGTGCAGAGATGTAAATCCATAACTAAATGTGCATAACAATATCCCTGACTTCAAATGTGTATCAGAACTCACAAAAACCCCTGCCATCTCCTCCAAAATATGCAGCAGAGCGAGTTTCAAGACACTGCAGGTTTAGCCTTAGAAAGACCTCAGGGCTACCTCATTCTCCCCTGCTCTGGTGGAAGAGGTGACCAGAGACCTAAGGATGCTCCACCTCTGGCAGTTGCCAGGATGCTGCAGACAAAGTTCTGGCCTGCCTCCCCTGGTGTTTCAGGAAATTGCTGCTTCAAGAAGGAGCTGGGATGAACAACCTTGGATGTCTCCTCCCTGTGCCCTAGCCAGAGCAGAGCACCTTTCATGCCTGGTAAGGTGTAAGAGCATGGGCAGCTGCCTTCTCCGTATCTGGAGCAAGAGCTTTCTGTTTCCAGCTGTCCCTGCTACTGCCCCACAGCTACACAGAGTGGAGATGTGTGTAAACATTTGGGTTGTTCATGCATCATCCCTGTGCACCAGGGTCCCCTTGTCTCTGGCTGGCAGGCTCCTCCTGCAGTTCTCTGGGGCTTTTATCCTGTGTCAAAGCCAGAGACTGTCCAGGACCCTTCACATCTTCCCTGTGGATCACTGGGCTGCCCTCCTGAGCCATCTGCACTCCACTGAGAGCTCTGCTCACACTGTGGCTCTGGCATCTGTCTGGCATTCATCTCCTCTGCCTCCTTTCTGGTTCCCTGCCTCCCCTCCCTAGTTTGTGTGCAACTCATTAATCTTCCCTGTTCACCATCTATTTTGATCTAGTGCAGTATTAGGCTGTTGGTCAGTCTATTTTTTAAAGGCCTTTCTGATTTAATGAACCCCTCTGCCCTGCCTCATGAAGGAGTTGCTGACAGATGGCTGGCATTTGCATTTGCATTTCCATTTCAAATGTTCCAAGCAGTTGTGCACTCAAGGGCTGGTGAGGTGCCCAGGTGACTCTGCTAGCGAGAGGTTGCTTGGTTGCACTGCTCTGGGCATCCTTGCTGTGCAGTTCCTGTCAAAGACTGCTCTGGCTTCTAGCGGTGTCTGATTTTACATGGCACACAGCCAGCATGGCATGGGATAATGCTTCTAGCTGGAGCCTTCCCTCAGCCCCTCAGGAATTTAATTCTGCTCCTTGATCTGTTGGCTTTGTAATGATTCTGGGCATCAGCCCTACCTGGTCGTCAGGGAAGTAGTGTTTGTTCCTCAGGAGGGATTGTGGGGCACTGTGGATTATTAAACCATTATTTGCTTGCTGGACCCACATGGGCAAAGGGCAAAAGCTTCTTTGTGTGACAGTAGATACACCTTTCTTCCTAGGAGGGACCAAAGTGGTGTTATTTACCATGGGCAAAATGAATGTTCTAGCACATACAGGGAAAAAAGCCAAACCACAAAACAATGGGCAAATGAAGCAAGGAAGATTATTTTCAATTACTTAAAGATATAATATCTTCTGGCTCATCCATGAAAAGAAACAGATAAGGTGTGCATCCCTCCCACACTGGACCTACACATTTTGGATTTCCACAGAGGCAAAAAACAAAAGCCAGACAAACAACTTTTTGTTGTTGTTGTTGTTGTTGTTGGATGCTGTGTAGACTAAGTAAGTGTTATGACTGGTGCTTGCTCACTCTCCTGGCCCCCTGAACTTTATAAAGAGATCCTCACTAAAAGAATTCCTGTCCTGTATTATGATACAATGACACTAACTGGTAAAGGGTTCCCTGCTACCCCAAAAGTCAGTTTTGATTCAGTCAGCCTGTTAAGGGGAAATTATTTCATGAGATGAATGCAAGAGTTTCAACCAGGCTTTAGAGCCAAGGCACATCTGATTCACAGGCTGAGTAACTTTGTCCCTTTTCTTCCTGAGATACAGCATGGGATTACACGGAAGGAAATCTCTGAGGAAGCTTTAAAGAGATAAGGGACATAAGGCACATAGCATCCTTCTAAATCAGATGGTGGAGTGCATCATAACCAAAACCAGCTGGTTTTTCTGATCACTCACACCACAGCTTTTGTTAGAAAGCATTTCAGTGAGTCGAAAATATTTTTAATATGGTATCTGTTTGTACAGAAAAAAAAATTCACTGTTGAGTATTTTGTATGTTCTTAAATCCCTCCCATGAATTTGCTCTGTCCCTCATTTTAACCCATTGTTGGCACATTTACAGGTTGATTACTTATTACTGTATTTTTTCCCAGTTTTGCCACTGAGACTATGGACAAATGAATTGTGAAATGCCTGCTCTGTAAGGGCAGTCAGGCTGCTGTGAGACTCCTCCACTCTGTTCCATTCCAGGCAACATCAAAATTCCTCTCCATAAAATGTCTGGTCATCAGGGCTCTCATTACAATAAATAAGCTATTTAAAAGTCACATCCTAAACAAAGCACTCAAGGGGAGAAAAAAAAATCCAAGCAAATAAAACCTGCCCTCTGTGCAGTCCTCATTTAAATGATATACTTTAATTCTTTCAAGGAAAACCAGTGCTTTGAAAAACTAATAGGTGTTATCTCTCTCCTTATTTCATCAATGGGTCATCATCCACCCTTCAGGAACTGGTCAGTAGAGCTGGGGATCACGAATTCACATTTACACTCCCCATCTCTTATCATTTTGCTTGTTCCTTTTTTTCTGTCTACTGCTGCCTCAGGAGACAGGACACACCACAAGGATGTCAATGCCCTATAAAACAAGGTGTTCAATAAGCAGAAGAACTAACTAAAACTCATTTCCTACATAAATCTGGTTCCTGTCCTGTTTCCTTTATGGACAGTTTCTGTTCTGTCATTGATGATGCCTGTAGGTAGTGACAAATGACATCCATGCTCATTAGCCAGCCAGCTGACAGGTTGCCAGCTGCTGCCAAAGCACAGTTGTAGCAGAGTGCAAGAACACTTTCTGGACTGCATTCCTCTAGCAAGATGCCAGTTTTCACAAAAATTGTAGGGATATAAAATCCTGGAAACATCTGCTGCTCAGTGAGATTGATTAGTGAGTTAATAATTATTTGTGGAGGATTGGAAGATACATGAACAATGTAATCTCTTAAACATCATGGATGTAAGGAATCAAGCCAAAAGGGAAGAGAAGCATGTGAAATCAGAAGCAATTACTTGTGTCTTTATCCCTTTCCTCTCTCTACATGAGATTTGATGTAACATAGTTCAAATTCCATAATCCTTTGATCAGGAATCAGAACCTAACTAAATGTTTTCACTTAGTGTTCTTGCTGCAGAAAATATCCTTAAATGCACACTTTGGAAGAATGTTGTCACTTTTTTACCTTTGTCTCAGCTCCTCTAAAATGCAAGTTTCATTTGTGAGTGACCTGCAGCAGATGTTACAAAAGTTGCCTTTATCACATCAGCAAAAAAATGTGTTCTCTGGAGGATTGTAGAATATTCTTTTCCTTAGTTAACCAAAATCTAGATGAAGACTTACACCAGTACTGCTGTGATTTTGTGTGTCATAGGTGCAGTGATATTTAAAACTAATTACATAAAACATGCCTGCTTCTTTTAAAGGGCTGGATGGCAAATCCCTTGCCTTGCACTGTGTTGTAATTGATTTGATTTTTTTCTCTAAAGACTTCTCCTCTGTGCCAGGCACTCATAATCTCATCTGATGTCTGTTAATGGGGCACATCATATACCCTAATTCATCCACTGGATGTTCAGTTGCTTCATGTGCTTCACACCCAGACCCCAGAGTCTTTCTTGAATTTGATTTTTAATTTATTTTGCAAATTGCTGCAAAATACACATAAAATTTGTTTGTGGTCATGTGCAAGATCTTCAGAGAGTTTCATGCCAGTAGGATATGTTGATCAATACCATGTCTTGGAGTTAGGCAAAACATTAAATCCTGAGTTAGAGTACATGATGTACCAAGAAAGAAACCAACAAAGCTAAACCATGAGCAGTTCCATTTCTGGTGCCCATTACCATGGGCTTCAGAACACATGTTGTGCTTTGTTTTCCACTGCAGAGTATAATCTAATAGCTAGGGATGTATAGAAACTCCTGCATGAGAATAAACAATGTAGTTTTTCAAATCACAGCTTCTCCTGCCTGTCTTCACAAAATCAGCTGACAACCAGGTAGGTTTGTGCCAAGATGGGAAAAAAAATTCTAGTTAGATTCCATTTTCCTGAATAATGTCGGAACTCTCTCTTTCCTGAAACCATTGCAAATGCCTGCTGAACTTTGGTAATTTCAAGTTTTCTTTAAGTTCCTAAAACATCTTCAGCTCCTAGGCTTTTGCTTGTGGGGTCCATCATGCACAAAATAATTTGCTTGTTTTATTACAAAGACAAACAGAACATCCTCCTTTCTCTGAGGAGAATCATGTTTGAAATATATACTTTTTCCAGTTTTACTTTGTAAACCAATTGCACAAATAGTTCACTTGGTTGTCTTATGGTGTGCCTTTGGGATGAAAGGGAAGAGTATGGCTATAGCAGAGGTTAAATGAGTCTAACTAACTGTGTCAGTCCCTGAGGTGCTATTAGTGTCTAATTGTAACACAGTAGGTGAAAACCACATAATTCTGGCAAATGTAAAAGGGTGGTGTGAGAGCTGTCCTTGTGCATGTAACAAGGAGAGCATTATCTCTCTTCAGCATTACTGGAGAACAACTGATGTCTCAGCTGAGCTGTTTCAAATGGCAAAGCTAAATCTAATTTGTGCTGCAAGCAGCTGTTAATTGTCAACCAGTGCCAGCCATTGTCACAGTCTCAGCCTTGGTAAGAATCAAGAAGTACATGATCTTTGCATGATCCAGAGCACTGAGAGGGGTGAAGAATCTCTTACCAGCCTGAATCAATTCTAGGACCTTGAGTAGAACTGGGAAGCTCTCAGTTCGGGGTGTCCATCTTACCTCAACAGAGGAAAGAAAGGCATGTTTCAGTGTTGTCACTCAAGATTTGCTTTAGAACAAAAATTTCACAGAGCTGGGGGATTCCCTTCTGTGCTGATAAACATAGTATTAACTGAAAGATCTATAACAGTTTGCCTTATAAATACACAACAAATAATTTAAAAATGGCAGCTTGACTTATGCCAGACAAATGCCTCAGTGCCCACTGAAAGTATTTCAAGTCTGAATTTTGAAAAGAAGAAAAAACATGAAAACTTTCCTTTGAACAAATATAGAGATATGCAGATTTCTACATTTGTTTTGCTAAGGCAATAGAGTGTTCTTTACAAGGAAGAAGTGATCCCTGGAAGACAGTGTGGCTACTCTGCCTGTTTTAGATAGACTTGACATGCCCTCTAAGGATTACACAACTATATATATTATACATATTTATATAAGAAATCAAAGAATAAATAGGAGGATTAAAAACCTCTGAGAGTGGGTGTCTTGTCACAGCATCCTTGCACTTGAAGTGGCAGAGGAAAGGATACAGCTAAACCTTTTTGCTTTCTTCATTTTGATGATCCAACGAGGTCTGAGATCATTCCATTGACTTTGAGGGGGGTGGGATCAGTCCTTTCCTTCCTGGCAACAGCAAGGTCATGTATTTTCAGTGCTGCACTTAAAATATGTCCCTTATCTCCAGCCTATGCCTTGTGGCTGCTTTCAGCTGTCTCTGCTGCAGCTCTGTCTCTCGCCCAGGAAAATCTATGACACAGCTCCTTGTAAGGCCAGCCTTTCCTGGGTACTTCACTCTGGGAAGTCCTTGCAGGCTGTTGTCGTCAAATTTGTCTGGCCCTTTTGTGTCTCCAGGCAAAAAAATGGACTCAAACCAGCTGAAGTCATCTGGTTATGGATTGGCTTCTGCCTGATGCCTGATGTCACTGCCATGGCAGTGCCTGGATTTTTCAAACGGCAGGATCTTCCTTGTGCTGGCACTGAACCTTGTGGTACTCAGAGAGTAACTCTTCTGGTTTGCTGCCGGCGGATGGAGATTTTGGAGTCTACCAGAGTGCACATGCCAACTAAGCCACCATCCCATCTCTCATGGCCAAGATTCAGCCTCCTGCAAGGATGTTCCTACGGGAATGGGGGAGCACTTGGAATGAACTTTGATCAAGAGCAAGTTTGAACACCTCCAGTGTTTGTCTTTGGTTGGAAGATAAGACACGCTTCTAGAAAATTCATCTTCCTCCTTATGCAGCAATGAAGACCAGACCAGAGGAAAAAGAAACTGCTACTCTTCCTCTCTCTGGCAGTCCACTGCCAAGCACAATAAACCTTGTTTTGGTATAGACTGAAATATCACACACAAAATTTGATTTCATTATTACATTTCATTTGTTTTCTTGGCACTGCCTTATTCCTGGCTCCCTGATAATCCATTTTACTTTTCATTTTGCTGGGTTTTTTCCATCCACTTGCATTTACGTAGTGCCCAAACCAATCTCCTGTTAGCAGTCATTCATCTCAAATCTCTCCACTTTATAGAGACTGCAAATGACTTGGAAAAGTCACTTGTATTTTATTTTTAAAGGCCGTTTGCCAATAACAATGCAAAGTCAAACCTGCTTTCATACTTGAAGGAAATCAGTAAAATAGGTAATTTTTTCCTGCAACAGAGAAACTCTACGCTTGTTTACTTGGACTTCAGCTTTCTCTCTGGACTTCAGCTATTTCCAAATATTTCCAGCTATTTGAAGTGGCTGAATGGGGAGCCTGACTTTGAGCTGTTTCTTCATTTGTTTTGCCTTGGTTATGATAGTAGATGCATCCTGACAGGATTGCTTTAAATCAGAATAATACTACCAGGAGTAACCAAAGGTTTAATTGATGTCTTGGCTTTCCTCTTGGTTGTTTTTGGCAGCAACACACTTTCTACTGCATGATGTCTTATCCAGCACTATTAATATACTAAGTTTGGAAGCATATACCTGCTGTCCATTTCATTTTTAAAAAAATATACAAGTGACCAAGCATTGGGATTTCTTTGTGGTGTGGCCATTGGTTATTTGTACAGTCAAACACATGTTCTTACAAGTGTCTTGGTTGAAAGACTGGCAGTAAGTCACTGAAAAGAAGGGGACAGTTATTACAATACCATTTGATATTTTAATGGTAATTTTGAAAGGCTGATTGTTTCAGCCCTCCCAAAGGCAAATCTTGCAAATATTTTCCTAAGTAGGAAAGGCCCAAAACTTTGATACTTGACCCACCTCAGTGAAATTTGATTCTGGAGGAGCAGGTGAAAAAAAACCAGGGCCCTACATACCTGATAGAAGTAGATGGCTAAGTGGAAAGGCAAAATCCTACTAATATTCCTACTCGAGACTGGAGAACAGATTCATCCTTTATTAGACATCAGGGAATGCATGTAAAGACTCCTTTCATGTTTCTGCTCCCAGAACCACTGATTTTCTCAAACAGACTCTTCTCTTTAAAAGACAGGAAATTAACTGCACTGAAATATTAAATGAATACTTTTTCAGTATGATGTCTTGATTTGTGTATATTTTAGTTAGGCTTTCAAATATTTAGAGTTTTAAATAGTCCTTCTGCAAGTCTTTCTCAGAGATTTATTGGGTTTTGTTTCTTGGCCTTAGGAAGGAGTTGGTTATTGTCTGTACTAATTTCTTTCTGGTTCTTTTCCCCTTGTCTCTTATATTTAATTTGCAGCAGATACCTCAGCTCCTTTGAAAAGTGTTTGTTTTGGTGTCTTTTTTACACCAAATTCAGCAGCAGCAGCAGCTCTGTTTTTTCCAGGTGATTTCATCATGTTGTCCCTGATATTTCCTTGCATTTGTATCACCTATTTATGTTTGAGATAAATGTCTATGGCTGCAATGACAGAAGAATGTTACAGCCAGAGTTTGTAGTTTGTAGTCTGCTTGGTAATTCTTCATCTTCTATCAAGTAGCCATCACGTGAAGTCTCAGAGATAATGAACACCAAGGAAAAAGATTTTACAGAGGCTACTGCTGCCTCATTGTCCTGTGTGATTCTATTTTGTGTGTGAGGCAAACCAGTCTAAAATCTGGAGTGTCTCATCTCATGAGCAGTCTCAGCTAGGGATGCAGGATTAGGGCTTCTTCTTGGAAATTAGAAAATCAGATTCTCCTGGAAGAAGCCAGAGGTTGTGCTATGCCTGCTGAAACAGTGTGGTGAGGTGTCAAGAGGGTTTCTCACTGTAGGTCCTGCTTTTTATCAAATTCTTTTGGTTTTTGTTCCACAACGACGTGCGAAAGAATATGACCAGACCATCCAGAGAGAACTGGGGATCTGTGCCCTACATGCACAGGGGAATCAAGAGTGTGGAGTCATGACACCTTTTAGGTCATATCTCCAAGAAGACAGCTGTGATATTAGATCTGGCCCTGGATGACAGGTCCAAAATGCTCTGTATGTGCTTTTCCTGCTGGTCACACTGTGTTTGCACATCCCAGGGGCTTTGAGTTCTGCCTTTCTGCCCTGACTTGTAGATCCTGGTGGCTGTCCCTAAGTCCTGGAAAAGCAGGACTGAAAAACACAGGGAGAAGCATTAGAAACCCTTGTCACAGGGAAGAGTGATGGATGGACATGCTGGTGTCAGCCCACAATCTGCCCAGGCTGCTGTGGTCCAGAAGAGTTATGGGAGAAAAAAATTATGTTAGTGTCAGTTATGCTGGAAGTTTTTCTTCCCAATGTTTTCCTAGCCTGGCTGAGGGGGGGTGAAATAAAGACCCATCTTTGAATTCACCTGTATCAGTCCCCATTTTCATTGAATTATTCGCTGATATTGTTCTGCTTGAGGATTGTCTCTCATAATGGGTAAATCTTGTTGTGAACAGTCTCATAGAAGATTTGCCTTCCTGTCTGGCTGCACTTTTGTATAGATTTCTATTTTACACTGTGAAGTCAAGATAATTTTTTATGTTTTAATGTCCTTTCCTTCCAGTATTTTGGAGATAAAAACTCACCTGTAGTATTAAAAACAAAATATATTTTGATAGAAATCAGTAATATTTTATTTAGAAAATGTAAAAGAAGAACCAACAGACTTTCAGTCTGCCATCAGTATCCCTCATTTCAGGACTGAAATGTCCTGCTGCATTTGCTTCTCATTCCTCCTGCTGGCAAAAATTCTTGGAAAAGATCAATTTGTTCCCCAGAGCCAGCACTAACCCCACCTGTATTTCTAGCTCTGTTTTTTTCAGGTAGCTTTCAGGCAGGTCCAACAGAGATTTCCAGTTTTCCTCCCTCCAGAGGAAGAGTATTTGCAGAGACAGGTTTGAACTTCAGCTCATTCCTTCTTTCTGCTGCCGGTGGGACAGTCTGGAATATCTGAGCAGAGAAACTTTGATCAGTGGTAAACTGGTCAAAAGGAAAGGGACTTCAGGGAGTTGGAAAATATTTGTGAGTTTAATTTAGTAAGTGGTCTTGTCTGAGAAAATAGTTTCCACCAGTGCTGAAACACTTCTTTTCAGACAGAACCTCAAGCAGGTTTCCTATATCATGCCACGAAAAATTGGAGTATGCAGTGATTAGCTGTAGACAGGCTGTGGGAGGGGTGATGACTTTGACTACAACACAATCAAACACCTCTTTTTGTGCCTCAGGATGAAGTTTAAAATGGCTCTAAGCACTTAACAGGTTAGGACATTTTTAAAGTCAGGTGTGCCTTTGCACAGTTGATCCCCAATGTGCTCCTCCTTGTGATGCATCCTGCTTTACACCATCTGCCAAGGCTAAGCAGCACCAGACTGTGAGAATTAATAAACTGAGAAGATGAAGTGAAGTTCCTTTCCCCACTCTGCATTTCCAGTTTGCCAATTTTTTTAATCCCACAACAGCAAACACAGACTAGCTCAGAGCTCAGTATGTGAAGATTTGTCTAATTTGGACAGTTTTGGCCATCAGATATGTAAGTGCCATGACCATATGGTACCCTCTCATTCATTCAGTTCCTGAGCTTTGTTAGTTTCCTTATGTAGCTTCCTTGGCTGTTCACTTTAGTCAGAGTCTATTTTCTTTAATATACAGACTGCATTAAAAAGCTAAAACAATTTTTCAGCTTCTTATTACGAATTTGTTTTTAAGCTATTAGTTTGTAGCTTGTGTTTTTCTAGTGCAAAGACACATCCATCACATGATGGGAGGGTGTCATCAGTAAGAGTAAAACCATAATTTCTAATTTACAAGTTGGCTAAGTTGTAGTGTAGCTGTATGCCACAAACAAGTCTGCAATATGGATGTCCTAGAAAGCATTATTGCAATTTGCCATCCCACATGGAACCGACAGCTGAAATATTTCATCTGGGGCCACCGGCTGTCAGAAGAAAAAGTGCATTTCCTTCTTGGGAGCTGCTGATTCTCTTGTGATTGCAGAACTTTAATGTCTGTGCTGAGCAAAGAGTGGAGGAGGAAGCAGGGACCCCTCTGTGCAGCTCCTGTGCCAGTCCATGACAGTGTCATGTGCAGGAACAAGGGGACACTGGGATGGCTAAAGGGGAAAGAGGTTGCCCCTCCTCAGGGGCTGGGAGGGCTACAGCTTCATGTCTGGGAACAGGCAGATGCAGCACCATCATTTGCAGCTGCCAAGCTGAGGTCTCAGGCACCAGAAGCACCACTGTACCTCACTGCATGTTGTTACTCTAAATTTAGCCCTGTCAGTGCCTCCTGGGTTAGCTCTGGTCTGTGTCTGTAGCTGAGAGAGAGCCAGGGGGAGAGGATGGGATGCTGTGGGCCATAACTCACGCTCCTGCTCAGTGCCTTGCTGCCAGGGCCAAGGACAACTTCTCTCCTTATATGGAGGAAAGAAGGAACCATGCCCAGAATTAGAAAGAAGCATACCTTGGTTGCTGTGGCAGGGTGAATGAATTCTCCCATTCCTCACTAGAAGGAGCACAACAAAATCAGGGCTTCACTAGAGGGAATCAAGTGTCTCACTCTTACACTTTTACTATCTTCCAGCTCATTCCAAATAACAAAATGGCTATAAATAAAACTACCCTGCCAGCAAGTAGCTTTAGCTGGTGTTAGGAAGTAGAGATTGATGCATTTCTGTTCACAGCTGGAAACAATCCTCAGTTCCCCTAGATGATGACCTTCTTTGCAGACAATATCACCATATAACTTTATATTTCTCTGAGGTTAATTAGGAAGCAGGTTTGTGAATGTGAGGATGAGTCTGGAAAATCCACTGTTCTGTGGTGGAAGGACAAGAGTACAGTGATAAGGAATAGAAGGGATTTCCTTCTTCTGTTTTTCAATGTATTTTATAGGCACGTGAGACATACCAACACCTCTCCAAATTGTTCCTGTGCTCTCACTATAGTGAAAAAAATTACATTTATCAGCATGGCTGGGTGTTAGGGAAGTCTATTCATGGAAACAGTATGCAACTGTATAGAGATGGTATTTAGTAACAAGCGCATAAAGCTTTTATTCCGTTAAAATGCTGCTTCGGGCAAGAATGTATTGCTTGATTAGTTTTTTGGAGAGCAGTTTTTCATTCATAATGAGAACACATATCTCAGCCACTGCTATTAGTGAGAATATACTCTAAATGGAAAATAGAGAGAAGGCAAAGCCAGGAAGCTGTCAGGGCAATGTTAAACAGCATCACATCTTGACAAGGTGGGCTGTCAAGGGTGTTTAGGTACCATAGGAAACACATGCTGTGCAAGAGTCCCTGATAGCAGCAGAGCAATCATCCAACATAGCAGTCAGGTTGGATCCCTTGGTAGTCTTGGTGCTTGCTCCTCCCCAGCATCCTTGGCTTTCAGGATGCTGTGGATAGAATTGCATGTTGCACATTTCTAGGGGCTGGATGCCTGGTTCTCATCTGTTGACTGAAGAGGTGAGCAATTTTCCCAGAGCTTTTATAAAAAGGGAGCTCTTCACTGCAGTACTTTGCACAGGGACAACTTTTTTTCTGCAGAGGGTAAGTGGCATTTGTGGTGGATTGAAAGGTGAAATACAAAAGTAAGAGTCCTTCAAGCAGTCACTTTGACTGGAAAAGGACAAACTCAGTTTAGTTTCATTCTTTTGATCATCTCTGTTGCAGTATGTGAACCAGAGACAGTGGCTCTTGCTGTTCATCATTGTCACTCCTCTGTTTAGCACAATGTGTGGCCATCTGCAGCCGGGCACAGGCACCACACAGAAAAGAGGAAGTTTGTGCTGCCCTGTTTGCCTTGGTCATATGAATGCATCATCTGTGAGAGATAAATAACACAAGAGAAACTGGCAATCAAGTGAAATGACTGTGTCATCCAGTTTCCTGTGGGGGGAGAGTTAGAGACAATGCAGGTTAAGGACAGGTGTCAAGGAGCAAAGGGAGTTTCCAGCAATGAAGGATGAAAACCCTCTGCCTCATGAGCACTGCAGTCAGTGGCTGAGGTGACTCATTTTGCAGCTGATGGGTAAGCTGATGTCCTTCACAATCTTCTCTTTGGTTCCTTTTCTCCCCCATCAGACAGTTCAGTCCTGAAGAGCCAAACAAGTGCTTTGCAAGCCCACACTGGAAGTAAATCCTTTGAGTGCAGTTTTGAGGTACAGGGTTGCAACTATGATCAGCCAGACTGGGGCTTACCTGACAATTGGATACCCAAGTAAGAACAGCCAGCACATCTGTGTAAACTATCAGAACCCCTGGGCCCTCTGCCCTGCAGGGAAATATGTGCTTGCTAATTAAAGGAACCAACTATTAAATTGCTCTGCTGTTCTCCTGCAATCTGTCATTGGGGGTTCTCCCTTGAGATCCAGGCTCAGAGCTCGGCGTGTTTGCATATGGGAACCCTGACTGCTCCAAAAGTTTCTCTTCTGATCCCCTCTCAACCTGACTGGGGAAGAAAAAAGTCACACACACTCCTCAGTCCCACTCCCCAGGTAACAATGCAACTGTGGCCAGGCTGGCAGAACACAGTCGTTTAACAGTTCTTCCTTTAAAATCATCCATTTATTGCTCTTCCTGCCCCTCTCTCAGATGACAGTATTTCTGCTGCCAAATGAGTTTTGAGATCAGATAAACTGGAAATAGGTTAAATTGTTACCAAAAAGCCAGGTAAGAATGAACTTTTGAACTTAAAAATAAACCTGTGAATTACTGTTCTTTCTCCCTGTTTGCATACTTCACTAATTTTTAGTTTCCTTCAGACATGGAAACTTCTGTTATGATTGCAGCCTTGTCAGAAAAGCTAAAAGCAGGAAATACTGCTGGATAATATTCACAGGAGCTTTGTAGGCAAAGAGGTAAACCTACATAAATATTTTAAGGCTCAGACACTTCTTGAATTAAGTTGCAATTGCTCCGTCCATCTTTGCTCATTCAGTCCTTTCCTGTGTTTAGCGTGGTTGACCAAGTTGAACAGATTTCATGGAAGCTGCAGGGTAATTGAAGTTTCTACTGCTTGTGTTTGCCATTTCTCACAAAGTACTGGAGGTAGCTGTCCCTGTGCTTGATGTTTTCTCCCTGCTGTAACATGAGTTGCTTGACAGATTAACGCATGCATTTTCTTATCTGTCAGTTTTTACAGTGTGCTGTGAGCTTTGAGAATATTTTTATTGCCTATAATTTTCTCCAGAAAATGAGTGATTATTTTTTTGCTTTTTTTTTTTTTTTTTTTGCTTTGTGTTTGTTTGTTTGTTACTATTATAAGAGTTCAGGCTGGAATTGACATTTCCTGGGACCATCTCTAAGTGTAAGCAACCCTCGCAGCAATATTTACTTGCTCTGCTACAGTTCTGGGACTTTTCCATGTACTGAATACTTTGATACATAAACAGAGGTGACCCTGATGCTTCCAGGCTGAGGAGAGAAAAGCAGTGCAATCTTTCATCCATTTTCCAGACTTGGATTTTCATCCAGGTCTACAGATGGAGCCTGGAGTCTGTCTTGCCCTCTGATATACTGCGATGTGTCTGTGCATCATCCAAAATCCTAGGTGTCTGCATGAGAAAATGCAATAATTAGGTAGGAAGTCTGGGAGTGTTTAAACACACAAGGTTGTCATCTCAAAAGGCAGGAGTCACAGGGAACTTCCCCTGAGCTTTCCCCAGCACTTAACATATCTCCAGTTTAAAGTTTTGTGGCAGCTCATGTTCCCCAGGGCTTTGTGGAAGAGGGTCCTGGAATTGATCAGGTAAAAAGATGTTCTGCTGTAGGGGGAAGAGAAGATATGTGCTACAAGGAAAACTAGCTTTGGAAGAGGATTCAATGGCCTAGAGGAACATTAGCTGTTTACCCAATTTCCTTAGA
Source organism: Toxostoma redivivum (assembly GCA_013397375.1). NCBI lineage: Eukaryota > Metazoa > Chordata > Aves > Passeriformes > Mimidae > Toxostoma > Toxostoma redivivum. The sequence continues at coordinate 124,390 of VXBI01006141.1, forward strand.
GGACATCTGACTCCCTAAGGATTGCCAGTTTTGTGTGTTCCCAACCATCTGGAGTGATTTACATCCCATTCTTCCCATTTCCAGCTCCACAAGACCAGGAGCTGGCCTGCATCACGTTTTAGTCTGAGACTGGAAGTGGTAGTTGTATCTAGGAGAGGAGAATCCTCAGCCAAGTTCTTGGGCGCTTTGGCTCTGTAAGATGGATAGGAACCCTGAAATGGGGATAACAGGGCATGGAATAAAGACAAGGAGAAATACTTCCTTCCAGAGACCTCTTGCATTTAGTACAGAACTGAAACTTGGTGAGGAACAGTCTGTGAAATTGTATATCAAGGTGTTATGTTCATTTAGTTTCTTAGAGAACTTAGAGATCTATGCAAGAATTGAACAGGGACGGTACAGTCTCAAAAAGAAAATACTGGAGAGGGTTGTGGTAAGAGCCTTATACTAATGAAACAGCTTCTCTTTTTCCATGGAAGGGCCATTAATTGTTCTCTGCTAAGGATATTTTTTCCCCTTCCTCCTATCTCAGTCCTTATCAGCTACATACTGCTGTAGTGCTAAGAAATCTATGGTACGAAGAGCTGACTCAGAGCTCAGACCTGCAGTGTTCTTAGGGTCTTGATCTTCAGGACAGAAATACACATATCAAATTTATTTCTGACAATAAAACTGACAATATCCAGACCACAAGGCCTAAAATATGGCCTTGTGGGTTTTTATGATTGGAACAGGAAAGTCAAATGTCTTCGTTCTCATTCCTCCCTGCTCCAAAAAAAAAAGAGAAAAAACAATATATTTACACATCTGTACCCACGGATGTCCTTCTATATATAAACACTATTGTACATTTCACTACACACTCAAATAACGCCCAGATATTTAAGCCCAATCCATCCACATGAATATACCAGATAGGGAAATGCCACAATAAAGAGACATGTGCTGTGTTCTTAATTCTAAACGTATTTCTAGCCTTAAAGCAATGCCACAATGTTGATATTTTAACAAAAACAGAAGTTGTATCCAGTGTCCTGAAAAACCTCTGTTAGAGTTTAAGGAAAGTTTTAATTTCAACAGAAAAAAGAATGGGCTATTGTTGGCACAAAATCTGGGAAATCCATCCTCTGCATTCTTTGTGCTGCTTTAACCTGTCACTTAGAGTTCTAAAAACAGGTAGGGCTCTGCTTCTCCCTTTTTTAACTGAGGGATGTGAGAAGGACAGCAGCACAGGACACAGAAAAATGAGTAAAGAATTAGCACAGCAACAACTTCAGGCATTTGGGAAACATTCAGCCCATTTAGAAAAAAAATTCACATAGATGTGTGCTGCTTAACAACACTAGAAAATAAATTACAGAGAAGAGAGAAGCTGATATAATTGTTGTAAACAAAGCCAAGTATACAATTAGAGCTACTCAAGGCTTTTATTGTGATAAAGCCAGTTAATCCAACAAAATCCTTGCTCAATTCTTTTTAAAAACAAACACAAAAAAATCTCTGGCAGAGAAGCAAACCCCACAGAGGAGCTATGTTTTATCTCCAGTGAAATTTAGTAAGAGGGTAAAGAGCAAGTTAAGTATTTTCTGGAGAGCTTTTGTTGAGAAAAAAATAGTGACATCAAACCTTAACATCAAAACTAAGAATAAATAATAGCAGGGATGGAACAACCCTGCTTTTAAAATAAAGCCTGCACATTTCTGGTTTTTAGGCCATCTAATCAGCTTTGCTCTGCCCCCGTGGCTGCACCCTTGCTCTTCAGTATTGTGTCCCAAAAGGGTGCTGAAGCACTCAGTATCTGAAAAGCACATTTATCATTCTGCAGCCAGAGAAATATTGACGTGTCTGCTGCAGAAACCCCACTGCTGGGTGTCCTTCCTGCAGGCAAGGCAGGAACACCACAAGTCGGTGGGGTAAAACCAGCATAGACTAGGATATGGCTGGTTTATAAGCAGGTGAGTTGCCTGAGTGGCTCTGCAGAGGGAAGCACTGCAGTGAGATCCAGTAGCACACACAATTTAGGGTGTAGGGAGATGGCAGCGCTAAATGGGTGCTTGATACTGGGTTTTTACAACACCTGGCTCCAAGCAGAACAAATATATCCATCTTCCACTAGGAAGCATTATCCTAAATAGGGCCAGTTGCATCAAATTCATCAGCCAGGAGAGATGGGCTAACACTGGCAGTGCTACTGGGGGGCCTGCTGTGCAATCTGGAGATGGATGAGGTGCTATGGGGAGACAGGCAGCAAGGCAGTGGACACCTTTTCCCATTTCAGCACAAGGGAAATGCCTGGGGAGCACCAAAGATGCACTGCAGCACTGTTCCAAGCAGATGGTTGGTCCCAAATGCATTGCAGGATGCCAGGAAACCTCCAAGGACTGAACAGTCCCCGTGTCCAGAGGTGGAACCCAGCAGCTCTCCAGATCACCTCTCACACTAAGAGGGCAGCCACATTATGAGATGTGAAGGAAGAGGGTTTTTGGAATGGCACAGGGCCTGTGGGATGCTTAGTGGCAAACCAAAGGGAAGAAGGGGCAGGAGCAAGGTGGTGGTTCAGTGATTTGGGGAGGAGCAGAGGGGTTAGGGATTAAAAGGGGCAGTCATGTAAACAGTTTGCTGGTCAGTGCACTCCTCTGAGTATGCTCTGCACCCAGCCAGCACAGCCTGGCCTCTACCCCTGTTAAATGGCTTTCTAACCCTTCTCTAGGCAGGAGAGCCTGTGGGCACTTGCAAGTGTGAGGGTGTGAGTGCAGCAGCTGGAGCTGGCCATGGGGACAGGGTGTGACTGGAGTGAGTGTGGGTGATAGTGAGCTGAGATCCAGCTAGGACATGGCCTGGGAGGAAGGTGTGCCTGTGTGAGGGCATGTGGGTGTCTCTGGGGTCAGCTCTGGGTGTGACAGCACCTCTGTGTCCCTAAGGGCAAGGACACAGGTGCTGTGGGATCGCGGTTGCCATTCACTGAAGAGCTGCACTCTGTGATCCTTGTAGGTCCCTTCTGACTTGGAGGATTCTGTAGCTCTGTGATAAAGAAACATGGTCTCTGGGCATGTGCCTACTGTGAAAATGTTTTTGGTCTTACTACTGTTTGGAGCTGAGGGTGTAGAGCTGCAGCAGCCTCACATCTCCTAGGTAATTGAATCCAGCATGCTGTGTTTTCTTGGACAGTACCAAGTTTTAAGTACTTGGTTTGAGAATCTCTAAAAACTATGTAGTCCCTGGTGAAATAGCTTGAGCTGTTTCTTAAAGTCAGCCCTATTTCTTGAGCTGACAGGTTAACAAAGTAGACACATTTTAGATGTTTCTTCTCAGTCTGTGTATTCAAGATACAAAATAATCCAGGAGGATGTTGGCTTACTTCAATTTGAGAACTAAAAAAGAATTAAGCATAAACATATCCTGTGGCATACTGAGGTACAGCACAATTTCTTACCCTTCTTGTCATTTGGATAATGAGGACATTTATAGTCACAGCAGGAACACTGTCACAGGGTAAGTTTCCTTAATGCTCTGCCTGAAAAACACCAGGTGACTAAAGAAAAGAAAGCTTATTACAGCTTGAGAACTTCTGGATGCTGTGCTTGCAGCGTGCACATCCGTTGTTCATCAAACGTGAAATTTGGTGTGAACATGTTTTAGTGGCTCTTTCTCAAGGATGAATATGTCCTGCACATCCCAGGCCAGCTCAGATTGTTGAAGCTTTCAGCTCCCTGCCAGACTTTGCTGGCATCTCCATTGTCAGGTTATAATTCTGCCACTGGCAACACGGAGCTGTTGCTTTCCTGAAGGCCTCAGAGAAAATGTAACAAATGCTTTGCCTTCTCCAACATCAGCTCACTGTCCTGATGACCAGATATGGCTCTAAAGCCAGATTTTCTTAAGCTTTTCCACTCCTGAGAGCAGCAGAACTGGGAAAAAAAAAAAAAAAAAAAAAAAAAAAAAAAAAAAAAAAAAGAAAAAAAAAACACCAACANAAAAAAAAAAAAAAAAAGGAGAAGCAAAAGCTCCAAGTAGGATAATAGAGAAAAGCAGTAGTGAAAAAAAACCCAGCCAAACAGATTTCCTGGTCTCTTCTGGCAGAGAGCAGACATCCTGATAAACAGATGAGATAAACCTTAACCATTGTGTGCTTCATTCAGGTTGTCTCTGACATATTAAATACCTGCCCCCTGTCCTTGAAGGGGCCTCTGGGTTTCAAAGGGTACAAGAACAGGAAGCTGAGGAAGCCTTCCACACTGTTCAGGGCAGCCAGCTGGCTCATTGGGCCCTTGGTGGCATTGATGGGGTTGTGTTAACTGTGAGCCACTTTCTGGTATATGCAGCTGCCTGGCTTGGGTACTGCTTGAGGAGGAAGATGATGAGCTGCTTCTGGGAAAGGTGTCTTTTTTTGAGGCTCCAGCACTGTGTTTTCTCTTCACTGTTTATATACAAGTACTCTCCTAGCAGCTCTGAGAGGTTTTTAGGCCTTAAAAACTTGTTTTCTCTTGGGAAACACCTCTGGAAAGTTCCTGGGGACATCAGTTCTAAGCTTTTGTCCAAGCAGCAGCAACATATGGCTTTCCTGTGATCCTATCAATGTTTAACTCGGTCTTGTCCACCTTATTTGGTTTGATTAATTAATGGATAAGGTTTTTCATTTCCATAAAGTTTCACTTGCAATAATTTTCAGTAACCAGGCAAAGCCGCCTTCCCTGTACAGCCCACATACCCATCAGGAGAGTCTTCCACCCTTTACTGGCCTGAAGTCCTCTGAAAATCTGGCTTATTCTCAAACTTTTCCTTGAATACTGAGAATTTTCTTCTAAACTTTCTTCAGACCTCCCTTGCTTGCAGCCATCTCTGAAGGACTCCTGAATAATTCAACAGTACAAAGCTGCTGTCAGTATCCTCAGCTCAACACTGTCCAAAGTGAGCCACGCAGTGCCAGAGGCTCTACCATATCCTCACCTGCCCCTCCTGGGACACAAAGAACTCCCAGACCATTTCTTCCTCCATAAAAATACGTCCAACTTCTATTAATTGTAGCTGTGTTCTGTATCAAGCAGGCAATTAACTCCCAATAATCTCAGGCAGCAGCCACATTCCCCAAACTGTGAAGGTGATGCTGGAACTTGCAGTCAGCAGAGGCAGCCCTGTGTTGACATTAGGTACACATCCCTCTCTGTCATAAGCATATATTTATAAGCACATATGCATGCTGTTGATGAGCAGGTATCTCTCTAAAACTCACTTTTCTTATTAAAAGAAAAAAGCTTTTTTTAATAAAAAAAGTCCTTCCTGTGAAGCCTGTCTGGAGCCTTGTACTGGTCCTTGCTCTGTCCTTTTGGAGGACAGCAGTTGATAACAGCGCGCACGTGCACACACACACACACAAACACAAACACATACACACACACACGTACACACACATCTACATCTTATTCTTCCTCTAAGAGTGACAAAATGATGCTCTGAAGGACAGGAAGAAAAATTCACATATTCATCTCTCCTGAATTTATGAGCTGAATTTTGATCTTCGATTTATTGGTCAGCTCAAAAAATGTGGACTTTACTGCACTGCAACTCAGACTTCCAGCTTTTCTTTCTGCCCTGAAATTCATAATGCCTGGCTAATGAGCTTAGGCATGAATGTCAGGAGAGTAGCTGTAGTGCAAAAGACAGAAAAATCTTCAGTTTGTTTCTGGAACACACTTTTCTGCCTATGGTGAGAGAAAAAGATGCTTTGATTCAAAGCAAATGAGCCTTTCCAAATAAACTTGGCCAGGCATGCAATGGCATCTTCCTGTCACTGCAAAATAAATTCCTCCTGAAAAAAATCACTTTTGATAAATTACTCTCAAAGTAATTTTGCCAGGTCAGAATTTAAACAAGAAATTTCCTGTCTGCAACAGGACAAAAGTCAGGAAAAAATAGGGATGCATCCTCTCAGCTACAGGCAGCTGGGATTTTTCCAGCCTGGGTGCCCTTTCTTCACAGTGTGTTGTGCTCCCAAAGCCACCCCGAGCATGCTCCACACTCTGCTGCTGCCCCGGTTAACCAAGCAGAAGGCATGGAAAAACTGTGCTGTGAGTGAATCCTTGGAGTTGAGGCTCTGCACCAACTGAGCATGGCCCCTGCAAAAGCCACCTCCTCAAGAGTCAGAGCAGATATCCTCTGAAAAAACATACTCCAGCTTCACTTGGCTGGGCCACAGTCTGGCTGCTCTTTGGGGAGGGGTCAGCCCCCTCCCCTGCATTAAGCAGGCTGGGTGAAATGCCATGCTCTGTCTGATACAGATGACAGGGCTTGGCAAGCCAGGATAGGACCTTTAGGCCTTCAACTGAGAAGTCTTGGAGCTGGAAATAGGGCAGGCACCTCCCCGGGGACCAGGAGCTGCTCAAACTAGCGCAGAGAGCCATGAATTTTCTCTGTGCCCATGGGGGATGCAACCTGGCCAATCAGGGATAACATTTGCCTACCTGTGGTGTGTCGTGTTGCATAGATATGAGTGTCTATGAAGCTCAAACTGGCAGGAAAGCTTAAACTTCCCTCCCACACCATCAGGGATTTTTATTTTGGCATCTTGAGATCTCTTTTAATCTTGCACACCCTTGGGTGTACAAGTGTTGCTCCTGAGTGGCTGGTGCAGGAGGTGAGCCAAGCCCAGGTTTCCCAAGGTCCCCTGGACACTGCTGACATCCTTGCTACCATTCCTTGTCTCACAGCCTGCCAAGGGCTTGCTAAGCTCTGACCTCCCTCCATACACCCAGATATGTTAATTGCCATGGCAAGTTTATTCCCAGCCCAGAATTTATACCTATCCAAAATTCCTCCCCTTGGAATAAGCAAGTTATTACCCTTTTGGACATATCTGTGCAAGTTCAGCAGGGTCAGGAGGACAGCCTATTTGTCTGCTCCTATGACTTCTAGAGGAAGAGGACGCCAACATGATCAAGGTGTTTCTCTCCTAGAGCAAAGGGATCCTTCCCAGAGACCTACTCTCTGGTTAAGGCTCTCTAGGCTTTGAATTGGAATCTATCAAAAGCTCATCTGCCTCAAATGTTTGACATAACCCTGACCCATTAATCAAGCTATAATTTCCCTCTTTTTTCCAGTAATCTCACAAAGTGTATCTTCCCAAAGTATTGTTTGCTACCAACTCACCTATAACATATGCTCAATTTTCCTTTGGAATGAAGGCTCATTCCTACCCTGTGGCATTGCTGAAGGGTTTTCCAAAGCAGATGATACCATTGCCATCTTTTTCCAGACCCTCTGCAAACTTAAGCTCTGCAAGTCTTATTTGGCCCAGACCTCTTTGTTTCCAGTGTTTCTTCTTTCAATCCCATTCATCCACTAAAAAGCTTCATTTGGCTGTGCAAGTCTTCCTCTGCTTGGCAAATTAAAGCTATTTTGTCAAAGATTATTTATGAGTCTTGTAGTTCTTTGTCTTTCCCTCTCAATCCCCTTTGTTCCATCCCAATTGATATTTTAACCAACCTGCCCCATTCTTATGTGCTCTACTCAAGTTCCTGTGCTGTTGTTCTCTATCTCTCTGCCTAAATGTGCATGAGTGTGATGAAGTGCCTCCAAATGAATTTCAGAAATCAAGCTCAATTGTCATCTTTTTGACTAACAGTCAGTGATACCGCCTGACTGTTTATGAAGGGAAACAGAGCCAACCATGAGAAATAAAATTCAAGGAGAGGGACAGGAGAAGGAAAGAAAAAAAAGGAGGGAAGAAATAAATTAATGAAGAGTTAGAAAAGTCTGCAATCCCGCAGTGAGATAGAGAATCAGAGTCTATGAAAACTGGATGAATTATTGATGAAATAAAACTCTTAAGGGATTTATAGGCTAATTAATAACTGAGTTAATTCTTATTAAATGGCAAACCCTCTGATTATGCCACCCAGCACAGTCAGGATAAAAGCAGCTCTTCTTTCTGCAGCTCCTGGCTGTTTTAAAGGCTGCCAGGATTTGTCCCCAGAAGTTACTCAGAAATGTAGCTTTCAGATTCCCATCACACCTCTTTCGTTATCTGTTATTAATCTCGGCAGACAACAGAGGTGTTGCCCTGATGTGGAAAGTCCCAGCCACACGGCTACATGAGGTTAAAAAAAAAGTGCCTGACTTCAGTTTGCCTAATGAAAAACTGGGTTTTCTTTCACTCTTAAAAGTGAGTCTGTAGAAATTTACAGATGTGGGAAGCATCTGGCAATATGAGTCTGCTCAACTCACGGGGGAGAGTGCAAGAAATGAGCATTTTTTGATTTTGAGGTGGATAACTAGATATTGCATTGACCTTCTTAGGCAAAGGGGAAGATTGCATCACTTGAAATCTTGGATCTGACCTTTTCTGAAGTGGCATTCTTCAATTCAGTATGAAGTTGTCAGATTCAATCATACAGCCTTTAGATGGAAGGAAAAAAGCTAATTCTGCCTGTTCTTTGATCAGCTTGGAAGGTCATTGCAATCCCATGCTATTTTCTTGTCTCTGAGCAACGCACCGGTGAGGTTAACATGCTGAAGACATTCCAGCATGAATCAGCTTTCAGAGTCTCAGGAAGTGCCTCTTGAAGAGTTCTAGTGGGTTGACCCTGGCTGGGTGCCAGGTGCCCACCAAGCTGCTCCATCCCTCCCTTTCCCAGTTGGACAGGGGAGAGAATATGATGGAGAACAACCAGCAGGGTGATATAAGGCAGTTTTATTACAGTGAAAGAAAGAAACAAGTGAGAGTTTGCATGCCCATAAGCGAGGGGAAAAGTCAAGCTCTTCTTCCCATCAGCAGCGATGTTCGCACATGTCCTGGGAAGCAGGGAAGGTCCTGGGAAGCAGGGACTCAGCACATGCAATGGTTCCTCCAGAAGGCAAAGACTGAAGAATCACAAATGCCCCCTCTTCCTCCTCTCTCCCTTAGCTTAAATATCTGAGCTGACATCCAATGGTATGGAATATCCCTTTGGTTAATTTGGGTCAGCCGGCCTGGTTTTGTCCCCTCCCAGAATCTGGCCCACTCCCATCCCCTTTGATGGGTGAAGGAATGTCAGAGGGACAGCTCTGCTCAGCAGTAGTCAAGACACTGGTCTGTTACCAACACCCTTCCAGCTACCAACACAAAGCACAGCACTGGGAGGGCTGTGAACTCTGCTCCAGTCAGGTCCAATAAAATATCCACCCCTTATTCCATATGATTTGTGTCATACTCAGATCCCACATAATCTATGTATCTTCCAACTCCTCCACTGTATTTATTTCTAATTAATGGAATCCTTTCTTACCCACACATTCAGCTCAAACTGCAGTCTTAAACCATCCCTACACCGAACATACATTAACTACTACCAGGGCTCTTAGCAGATCCAGTAGTGTTGGCCAGCCAAGTGGCTTCTGCTAAGTTTGCATCCGAGTGCTTCCATGTCCCAATACCTTATGCTCTTAACATAGCTTTCATCAGCCCATTATATCTTTCAGTCTTCCCAGAGGCCTGTGGATGGTAGAGAATGTGATATATCTACCCTATGCAATGTTTCTCTGCCCAGGAGTTTATAAGCCACCAGAGCAATTCCACACCTCGCTGCTGTGAATCACATACTAAAGAATTATCATTAAAATCAACATACAATCTTCACTTAGAACAACAAAAAAAACCAACTGAACTAAACAAAAGAAAAGCTGCCCACACCAAATCAAAAAATAACATCATCATCACAACACAGAACAAAAATGGACAACTTACACAAAATCTGCTGCTGAACTCTTCACTACAGTTACAGCACAAATTCTTCACTATCATTCCACTTGATAACATGGTTTAATACTTGTTTTGCCCATTATTTCTCCCAAATTTATTCATTATTTATCTCAAAGGCCTCATGGCTCCCCAGCATCTCCACCAAAAACTGTCATGGTTTGACACTGGTCAAACTCCAGGCACCACTGAAAGTTGCTCACTCACCCTCCCCTGCCACAGCTGGGCAGAGGAGAGAGAAATTTAACAGAGGGTTCATGAGTAGAGATAAGGATGGGGAGAAAGACACTCCAAGGGCAAAACAGGCTCAACTTAGAGATATTAAGTGAATTTATTATTAACAAAATCAGAGCAGGATAATGAGAAGTAAAATAAGCCCTTAAAAACAGCTTTTCCCCTGAGCGCTCCCTCCTTCCCACTTACAGCACTGGCAGACAGGGCGTGTGGGTTTTGGGGTCAGTTCATCACCCAAGATTTTCTTCCACTTGGCTCAGGGAGAGGAGTCCTTCCCCTGCTGCACTGTGGGTCCCTTCCCATGGGAGACAGTTCTCAGTGAACTTCTCCAGCATGGTTCCAATCTCACAAGCAACAGTCTTCCCAAAACTTCTGCAATGTGAGTCCCTCCCATGGGCACACATCCCTCCCCAAAAAATGCTGTGACGTGGGTCTCTCTTTTCTACAGGGTGCAGTCCTCCAAGGACAGGCTGCTCCAGCCTGGAAGCAGGGGGCCTCTCTCCACTGGGTCTTCCACTGGATCACAGCCTCCTCCAGGCATCCAACTGCTCCAGCATGGACCCCTCCCCCATGGGCTGTGCATGGATCTCTGCATCCCCCATGGATCCCCATGGGCCGCAGGTGGATCTCTGCATTCGCTGTGGACCCATGGGGTGAGGGGCACAGCTGCTTCACCATGGTCTCACCACAGCCTACAGAGGAATCTCAGCTGTGCCTGGAGCACCTCCTCTCCCTCCTTCTTCACTGACCTTGGTGTCTCTGTGTTGTTTCCCTCACATCCTCCTTTCTCTGGCTGGAATTAATCTTGTTTTGAATTTTCTTCTTAAATATGTTATCACAAGGGGTTGCCATCATCTCTAGCTGGCCCAGCCCTGGCATGTCCATCTTCAGAGCCATCAAGGATTGCCTCTCCCAGACATGATGGAAGCTTCCAGCAGCTTCTCACAGGAGACACCTCTGTGCCCCCCCCACCCCCAGGCTGTGCAAAACCAACACAAGAGTAAATACATTTTTCATAGGGAAAGCAAATATGTGCTATCAGACTAGTAAGTGTTCTCAGAGGAAACAGACCCAGTTTGGGGTGCACAAGCCCTTCTTCAGAACTGAAAAGCAAAGCTGCCACCAAGACATTCTATCACTCCCCTCTTCAGCAGGACTGGAGGACAAGACAATATAGCAAAGGGATGACATGTGTCAAGATAAGGATAGAAGAGATAATTTACCAAGGATATTAAAAGGCTAAACAGACTCAGCTTGGGCAAAATTGGTTTAATTTATTGCCAATTAAGCAGAGTAAGATCATGAGAAATAAGAACAAATATAAACATATCTTGTCCCCACTCCTCCCTTCTTCCTGGGCTCAGTTTCACTCTCAACTTCTCACCTGCTCCCCCCAAACACTGCAGTGTGATGATGAATGGGAGTTATGGCCTGTTTGTAATTGCTCCCTCTCTACTGCTTCCTCAGCTTCTCCTGCTTTTGCCCTGCTCCAGCATGACGTCCCCTGCTCCAGTGTGTAACACGAGATACAGTCCTTCCCACGGACTGCAGCTCCTCATGGACTACTCCATGGACTACTACAGTGTGGGTCATTTCCACAGGGTACAGTCCTTCAGAATCTTCAGTGTGGGCTCCCTGTGGGGCCACAGGTCCTACCAGGAGCCAGCTGTAGCCTGGGCTTCCCATGGAGTCACAGCCTCCTCCATCAGGGCATACCCTATGAGCTGTAGATGGATACCTGCTCCACCATGGAAAAAGAGACAGCTATTCACAGACTCACAGAGATGCTGGTCAGAGGGGACAGGCTTGGAGGAGGATTCTCACCAAGTGCTAGGACAGGGCAGCTGTGGTTTTGGTTGAGTTTTGAAACACTCCAGGGAGGGTGATACCCTATCTTACCAATGAGTGTGTCTGCTCCAGAATCTGGGGAAGAAGTTTTTCCAATGCCCAACATGAACATCCCAAACTGCATCTGTGGCCTTTGCCTTTGTTCCACCACCTGGACCTGCCAAGCAGAGCTTGGCTTTGTTATCTTGGTACTTACCACCCAAACTATAGTTATCCACTCAAGCTATATTAGATGTCCCTTTGGCTCTTGCTTTTCCAGATTAATCCTGTCCACTGCCCTGCTCTGATCCTTGTGTTTCATGTACTCCAGGCCTGGATCATTTTGGTAGGACACAAATGGACCAGCACTCTGGGGTCTGATGTGATTGTGGAGATGGTACACGTCATAAACCAAATACCACATTTGCAAAAACCTGATTTTTCAGGTTCAGTAACCAGGAGAAAATTTCCAAGGTCTGCAGCAGATATGGAACAGTCCTTCAACCCACGTGTGCCAAGGCAGTCATTGTTCTGTGGGAAACAGCATTCCTTGCTGTAAGTTCAGATATAAAACCTAGGCAGAGCACAACTGGAAGCTGTGCAAGTGGCATCAGGCTTTATAATAAAGGCATCTGGGGTTTAAATTTTGCTCTTCCAGAATGAAATTATTTTGCTTTCTAATATTCCTGGTCCAACAACCGACTAGTGCTGGTGGACATCATGATCTCGCAGTAATCCTGAAATGAGGGCAGCATTTTTGCTGAAGTGGAGAATCTGCCAGACCTCTGATTTCTTCTTTATCCACCCTGCAGTAAAGTCAGCAGCAGCAGACAAAGCTACTTGCCTGCATCTTCTCCCCAACTTTTTGAAAATATAACCTGTGTTATATAGTTTTGAGTTAGCAACAAAGCTTTTGTTTCCTGTGACAAGAATGTGTAGAAAACTGCTCTTGAAATCCATGGCCTCCAAATCCTTTTAATGCTTTATAATCACAGTGCACAAGAGTAGCAGGAGAATCTGGTTAAAAAAATTAGCAAGAAACAATAATGAAGATTTTAAAAATGGAGCTCTGGTAAGCAGCTTAGAGAAGGACATTTATATCTTTTTGAAGTTGCACATTCACAGATTTATGCACTATTACAAAACTAATCAGGGTTCTGCAATGTTTAATATCACCTTTTGCCATTACTCATGGCTGCATAGCCTTTCATGTGTTCTGTTATTTTTTTATCAAGAATTTAATATTTTTATTTATTTTATGCAGTGCTTTTCTTTCCATCATGAGCATTTTAAATTTATTCCATGTTTAATTCACTGAGTAGTGAACTTATTTTCTTTGAGCATCCACTGCATTAAAACAATAGCCTTTATTCATTTAAAAAGTGAGAGTCCAGATGTCTCCAGCTAAACTGATGCTGTGTTTTGCACATACCTATAAAATCAGGGTATTAAAATACTCTAATCCCCTCCTCCCAAAGGAATTATACTTGTGTCACAACAACATAACTAGATTTAGATTCTATCTTGTTGTCTTCACTCAGGTTTTAAGTTCTCAGTCAGATCAGAGGGCTGGGGAAAATATTAGGAGTTAAGGTATTTGAACAGGGATTTAAGAACGGCTGAAAGGGGTTGGGTACACAGCTCTCATTACGCTCATATTCGGTACTGCAGGGAAGAATATTTTTACTATCCTCCACCTTCTCTCTCCTTCATGTTTTGGTTTAAAATACATTGGATGTATTTTAAGTTGACAGAACTCCATGTTAATGTTGCTATATTCTAGAACAAACAACTTGTCTCTGTCTTTCCACTTTAAAACTTCTCAGACCTTAATACATTTGGAAGTCAGAATTTGGAATTTGCTATACCACTCTTGCAATAAGCCTAACATGTACATTTAGATACATTTATACATCAGCTTTTCCATCTGCAGCACAAAAATTGACTTCCTGCTGCCTCACGATGATTTCACCCTAGTTCCCCCTACTTACTTTCCATCTTTCTTTATGCAAACTTTTGCATCTACGAAGATGCCACTGAGCAAAATGCAATCTATGTAAAGATAGATATTTTTATATATCCATGGTCCTTAGCTGAGAGCAGTGGCTCATTTTATACATGTAGCTGTAGAACTGCTGTATTTGTGTGATTATGTAATCGGCAGTAAGTTAAATTACTGTTTAGCTGTGTGTGTCCATACATTACCCTCAGCTTCAATAGCTCAAAAACCCAGAAGCCTTACAGAATGCTCCTAAAATCAGTATCTGTTCATGTATTTCCAAGTTCCTGCAGCCCCATGCACATCCCCTTGGCTTGGAGAAAATCCTGTTTGCAGCATCAGACTGAAAAACCTTCATTTTCTCCTTTGTACATCCTGAAGTAGAGCAAAAGTGTTGCTCCAGGAATATCTGGATTGCTCCTGATGCTGATAGATGTTCCACCTATCCATTCTGGAGCCTTACCAGGCTTGGATCTGGCACATGGGACAATGGTGCCTGTCAGGCACCCAAGTCCCTTGACCAATCTTACCCAAATTCAACAGTGGCCTCACAGATTTCATGCATCTCCGAATTTTGTGAAGCGACATGGACAGGGAATGAACAGCCTTCACCATGGCACCAGAAGGCCTGCACTGGAAGGTTGGCTCCTGAGAGACATCAGAGGGGACACAGGCCTCATCCCAGGCATGCTGCTAGGCATGGTTTGGGCTGTTTCAGTGGTGTTTTGGGTCTGGCTGAGTGGGAGTTCATTTTCTCACAGCAGACCTCCCAGTGCTGTGCTTTGCACTGGCAGCTAGAAAGGTACTGATAACACCCCAGTGTTTTGGCTACTCCTGGGTCGTTTGGGCATAGCACCCAGCGCTGCCTCTCCAATATTCCCCTCATCAGCAGGTGAAGGTTCAGCAAGGGACACAGGGAAGGGACACAGCCAGGCCAGCTGACCCAAATGAACCAAAGGGATATTCTATACCACATGGCATGAGCTCAGATTTAAAAGTGAAGGAAAGGAGGAGGAAGGGAGGGCCAATTTTTATCTACAATGTTTGCCTTCTGGAGCGAACATTACAGAGACTAAAGCCCTGCTTTCTGGGAAGTGTCTAAACATCACTCACTGATGGAAAGTAGAGAATAAACCTCTTTATTTTTCCTAGCTTGAGCATGTGCAAACTTTTGCTTTATTAAGCTGCCTTATCTCAACCTATAAGTCATTTTCCATCTTATTTTCCCTCCCCTGTCCAAGCTGGGGAGTGGTAAAGCAGCTTGGTTGGCACCTGGCATCAAGACCCACCACAAATGAGAACATAAATTGGGGAACATCATTCCTAAACCACAACACCTATCATTTTAATTCTTGAATATTCAATTAATTCCAAGAGCTAAGTTATGACATTTGAGGGGGTTTGCCCTCAGGAAATTTCTGAGTCAGCTGGAACCAATCACTCTGGATGCTGGTTTTGCACATGATGACAAACTGGCATGTGGGTCCATCTGTACTTGGCTTTAATTCTAGCAGGAACTTTTCATGATATTCCTATATGATTCCTATACCTGGGTTCAAAAAGCTATAGACCCTTCCTGCTCACAACAAGTTGTACAACCAAGATCCTAGAGGCAAAAATGGATAGATAGTGAAAGATGTTGATTTATTACTGGAGAAGCAGTTAGGATGAGGAAAGACAAGAGGTAACTGCATCCTCAAGTGCAGGCCAGGATGTAGAAAAACATGCTCCATTAGCAGCCATTCTCATTTACAGGCCCTTGTCCTTGTGACAGCTTCCAAGCTGAAAATTTTATCCATATGATCACAGGGAAAATGTATCCAACAGAGTTAACAAGAACAGAAATTGCCTATACTCTCATTACAGTAGCATTGCATTTCCCTGGTATATGTGTCCACCTGACAAATATGGCCTCTCTTCCCAGATATAAGCAGCACATCTGGTGGATATGTGTTTCTCTTAAAAACAATACACAAATGAAGTTACTTTAGAAAAAGTCCTGCATTTTAAATTTAAAAATTAAAAAATGCCTGGATTAAAATATTACTGATGTGCTGTGTGAACAGCCCGCGTGGACTGATGAGCCTGGCTAGGAGTCATGAGACTTCATTTGTAGTTGCTAATGTGAACAAAATGTTGACCTGTTCTCTCCAGCAGCTTCCTGCTCCTCTTTCTCTCTGCTTGTTATATTTAGGTCACACCATTTTCAGAGCCACAGATGCCTGTTACCAAACCTGTGGTGCAGTGAGGCCCTGGATGATCAGATGATTGCTAAAAAGAAATAAACCCTTAGAAGTCTGATGCCTTGGAAATATACATTAGCTGAAGCATTTCTCATTTGGATCATTGTAGCAGCTAAGCCTCTCCCTTTGTTACTTATCTCCAGTCTGGACTGATTGGCAAGTGACCTTCATCCATCCCTTCAGGTGTTTGGCAGGCCATGGGAATCCAGCGTGGGTCTGTGAGGTTGTGTACGAGGAGCATATCAGCTGAGCATATGCTGACACATGCCAGATTATTCCTCAGAAAGCCAGGTCTGGATGTGGGAGTCCTGTTGGATGACCCTGTGCCAGTGCTGAGGCACCCAGGGGGTTCAGGGTTTGTACCAGGCAAGCAGAGCAGACCCAGAGCACAGTTCTGCAGGGCAGGCTTCAGAAGAGAAGCATGTGGGGAGGAGGAACTATCAGCAGGAGGATCTCTGGGGTTTTGCAGACTTTGAGCTGATCCAAGGGGGAATTTCAGTGTTTCCCTTACCTCATTTCCCAAGAAACCTCTAAAATAGAGAAAATGAGAGAGACAGAGACAGAAGAAACCAAGGGTTTTGACTGGCACCTCCTCCCTCTGCTTCGGACCTTGTAAAACAAACTGAAGGCCCTGACACATCTGGGCTCTTTTATTTTTCCATCAAGATGTGTCCATTTCATTTATGTCACAGTTTTGAACACACTTGCATGCACAATGAACTGTGCTGTCTGCCAGTGGAGGAAATTGAATAAAGCAGAGCTGGCCAGGACATCATAAGGGCTGTTCCAAGACCTAGCAAAACCTGGCTGCATTTTCAGGTTATTTAATCTCCCCACTGTTTTATATTAAAGGGATAATGGTCACAGACAAGAACGCTGACACTTGTCAGGTAGTGATCAACTGGATTGTCTTGCAGGTCTGGCTGCAAATCAAGATATGGCTCTGAGGAGAAAAAGTCCCCAGATGCCTTCCCCACTCCTTCAGTGGGGCTTCAGTGTGCTCCACCCATGCCTTTGATAGAGCTTCTGCCACCTGTTAGTCAGAGGAGAGCTCAGGGCATTGCAGGCTCTTCTTGAAAAATGCTCATCGCTGGGCATGAGCATGAAAGAGTCCCTGTTGTGCCTACATGGGGAATGCACAGCTCCTTTGAATGGCTGGGGTAATGTGACAGAAACACTTGCTTGATCCCAGGCTGTGCTTTGGTTCAGGCTGACTAAGGAACAATAGGTCTCCCGCCCTGCAGTGAATCTGTGACCTGGAGAGCTCCTGGCTTGCATAGAGGAGAGTGAAGATGTAAAATGAAGGCACATCTCTCGTCGGTGCTGTTGATTAGCAGCCAATTACTTTACTCTGTAAATACTCCCATCAGGATGGGCCCAATCTGAGCTCTCCCCTTGAGCAAGTACATCTCACAAACTTCCCTGCAGCCAGGGAGGACTGGTTGCAGTTGGGATGGGGAGCTGGTCCTGGCACAAGGACACGGCTGGCAGGACTTGCATGCCCAGCAGCCTCCTGAACTGTGCAATATTTACTTCTAGGCTGCCATTGTTCCCTGTTTACTGGCACATGATGCTCTTGGGCTAGGTACCCAGTGGCAGTTACAGACTGAAAGGTAGAGGCAGATTTACTGGGATTGCTGAAAAAAATCCATTCTTTGTAGTTAATTTCCCTGCTGGCATCCTGTGTACTGATTGAATCCTGCTCCATGGCTTCCCCCAACAGTATGTGATTGTGCTTCTCTCACCAAGACAGGCACATTATTCACCAAAACACAATGTTCAACTAAATAAATTACTCAGAACTTTTTCAAGTAAGTGAAGTGAGTTTCACCCTCCCTTTTTTCCCTGCATTTACTGCAGTGCTAAGCAAAGGCATCCAGTAGCCTAAAGGGATATTCCAGATATTAATTTCCTAGCTTTGTAGTTGCACAGTTTCAATTTTGCAGTGGCTCTGAGCTGCTTTCCTAGCAGAATGCAGAAGGGAGCTCAGCCTGGATTTTGTGCACATTAATGGAGTGCAGAATTGAAAGGCTACAGTATTGTTCATGCCAGCAAAGAGCCTGGCCCTGCCTGAGATGGGCCCCTGATACCTTGGACATTGGCCCTCCTAGGGTTGATTTAACACTCACACAGATTTAGAGTCTAGGCTGGCATGAGCTATCCTACCTCTGCTACTCTACAGTGAAATCCTGATGTCCACAGCTTCAAATGGACCTTTAAATGCCTTTTATACCAAAAACCCACTACCAAGATCCTTTCTAAGAGTGATAGTGAAATGTCAGTGCAATGGAGCAATCTGAAAGGCTTCAAGAGTTTAAGTATGGTCCAGATGCTGGGATGATGAAGGAATACAATAAAAAAAAAAGAAGATAAAAAGCTAGGATTGTTTTCTAATATCTTTATTTGCTTTATCCAGATAAACCCAAATATACTGCTTCTCAAGCTTTGGTGATGCTCTGCTTTTTCACAGGAGAAAATTCTGCTTGGTAGGGCAGCCCTAACTCGCTATGGAGCCGAAGCAGAGACTCACAAAACCATGCTTGGTGATGACGTCCAGAATGATCTGTTCCATTGCCTTTCCAAGGATGGAGGTGAGACTGACTGGCCAATAATTTCCTATGTCCTCCTTCTTCCCTTGTTTGAAGATGGAAGTAGCATTGGCTTTTCTCCACTCATCGAGCAGCTCTTCTCTTCTCCATGATTTTTCAGAGTTGAGAGGAAGTAGAAGGGAACCATGCAATAAAACTCTGCAACCTTCTGCACAACAGCAAAGGAAAACTGAAGCTTGTCTTTGTCAGCTCCTCAGCTGATGGTCTGTGTGATGCCTCATCAGCCCTGCAAGTCGTCCTGCTGTCTTTTTGGTCATGAACATTCTCCATAACATCTCCTTTAGGCAGTACAGTCACAATCCAGTCACCTTCTCAGTATCTCAGTAAAGCTCTGAGAAGTTTCTAGAGCAAAGACAGCTGATGTAAGCACCAGCTAATTCAGGTGGTTCCAGTAATCACCAGCGAATCTTGGATGAGGAAGGTTTGCTGAGGAAGGTTTGAGAGATAAGATCCTACTGATCCGACCATCCAAAACTGTGCAGGATAAGATAAAGCCAATTTTTGTTCATCTCTGTCTTTAAAAAGATGATATAGCACAAGGCAAGAACATTGTTGTTATTGTTGTTATTGTTGCTGTTAAAATCAGAGGAGCTGCCCACAACCAACTAGGCAAGTTTAAAAGATGTGATCAGAAGTATCTGTCTGTGTCTCTGTCCTGGTTCAGGACAAATTTGGGAGGAAACTTTTAAACAGGGTTCCTCTATGAAACAGATTTAAGTAGTCTCTTCCCCAGCTGGTTTGGGGAAAATATTTCTTTGGAGAGAAGTGGAAAAAAACCTGTTTATTTAACAGGCAAAGCGCTTTCCAGCACAAAAATGACCAATACCAAATATCAAAACCTCTTGCTGCTCCGAAGAGATGACAGATTCAGAAGAGTCCCTTCTGTGGGTTGCAGCCTGGCTCACTCAGGCTATTCTCAGTCCCTCCAGCACTGGGAAATGCCACGACCCAGGCCAGGCCTGGGGTGGGACACAGATGTGAGCTCGTGGCGCTCCTCTGGGTTTTCAGTCCAGAGCAGGTTTGAACAATTCCAAGAAAAAGGAAAAAAAACACACAGTCCAGGGAGCTTCTCTGCCTCAGCTAGCCAGTAAAACCAACCAAAAGCAAAAGAGAGCACTCTCCTGCTGTCCACCACAGATAACACAGTCTGTGAGAAGGATGTGGGGGAGCAAGTGCAAGTGCAGTCTCTGATAACAAACTTTTCTCTTCCCCTTCATTCCTGGAACAAGTTTTAAAGCTGCAGAACTCAATATTTAACACCAACAGAACAGACAATTTGGGAATACAAGCATCATAAAGTTACCCTAAGACATTCCACCCCTTAACCCCATATAGTCAGCTTACTATTATATCTAATATATATATTCTAATTCTATAAACACATACATCATACATATATATATATACACAGTATACAGCTATATGTAGACAATGACAGTGACATCCAATAGTAATATTTATATATCATTCTCACCCAACAATTAGATTTTCATGAGGTACACATTGTTCCATCTTTAGGTATTATTTATCCACTATGTGCAACCTGGTCTCTGAGACAAGACGATCCCATGAATGGGTTTATCTGTATTTGAGGCAGAATTGATTTAAACTGCTTTTCTTAACAAACCTCTGACATGTACTACTGGGACTTTATTTCCATTTATTGTATGCAAGGACTCAGACTGGACAGGGTCTGTTTAGTTGGTGGAACCTTGGGTGTTAACTAACCAGGTGGCCTTTGCTAGATGCTGCTCTCAATTTTTTAAAGATCCCCCACCCAATGCTTTTAAGGTGGTTTTTAATAGTCCATTATATTTTAATTTTTTTACTTTTTGAGTTCTTTGTGGGCAGAACACTGTGTAAGGGAATTTTATTTTTCTCCTCCTTGAGGTGGTTTCTTTGGGAAGAAAGCAGTCAGCAATTGTGGCATTAAAGAGATCGGCTTTAGATCTCTGAGTAGAGATGAAAGGAAAGCATTTATTGTCTGCAAGCCACTGCTTCTGGTTTCCTTCAGAAGCAGCCAAGTAGCTCTGCACCAGTTACACTTATATCAATGTCTGCAAGACGTTCTTATGCAATAGGGTTGCACAGTTCCTTTTTTCAAAGAAGAGACAAAGTCTCAGGAAGAGCAGCAGAAAATATCAAATATATCAGCAGAGGATCTGATGCCTTCTTTTCGTGCTTTTCTCATTTCAGAAGGAAAAAGATACTGCAAATTTGAAAAATTCATAAGGAGAAGGCTTATAAAACATCAAGCCCCACCCCCATCCCATCCCAACCCATCCCCAAAATAAGCAGTAGCTGCTTCTGCTCAGACAATGCCTCCTAAGCTGTAAGATCAGCCTCCTGTGGTTCAGGGGTGCTTTGCAAGGTGGAACACTGCAAAGCACCAGGAAAATGTGGTTGTGTCTGTTCCATGCACTTTAGTTCTGCCTACAAAGCCAAAGGATGAAACTTAGGAACTTTCATTATTCATTTTATAAGAGAAAATTTGTGTGTTGCGTCCATTTCTCCTGCTGCAAGAATTTCACAGGAAAAATGAAACCCTTAAAATGGAATATAAGAGGATGACACTGTGCTCTCATATACAAAATAACTCAAAAGAACAAAACAACTCAAAAGAACAAAACTACAAAAGAAAGACATCTTTTGTATTTCAGGCTCTATCACAGGTGGCTTCTCAGTGGGACATCCTACTTGGACTAATTAATATCTGGACTGGCTGTACAGGGGAGCCAAGGCAGTGCTGTCTGATCACAGGTGGGGACTAAAAATGCTCACAAGTTTCAGAGAGAGCAGGGGAACAGCTATCAACCCCTTTAACTGCAAGGAGAGGGAATTTGTGTGTTGTATATGGCACAAACAGACATAACTCAACCTAATGTGCTGAAAGGTAGTGGCTCTGGCTATTTCTACTCATGGGACAAGTTCTCTGTGCCCAAAGGAGAAATACAAGGTTTGAGCTTTTTTTATTTTGTTTTTTGGTTGTTTGGTTTTTCTTTTTTTTGGTGTGTTTCCGTGTGGTTTCCCCCACAACCCCTAATTAACATCTACATTGTACTCTAGGCTGTGCAAAACCCAGATGCTAAGTTTGTATTCAGTTCTATACTGAAAGCAGCTCCAATTTAACTTTCAGGACATCTCAAGAGCTATAGTGAGGTCCTGGTGCAGGATACCAAGAGGGACGGCTTAGCCCCTGGCAGCATCCTGTCTTAAGACCAAAGGTGAAAAAGGAGCAAGAACTCCAGGCTGCTATTGCAGGTAGTAATTAAGGGAAGCAGTTGGGAAGGCACAGAAATTTTCCCAGTTCACATCTTTCAGCTGTTGTCAGAACTAAGTCCTAAATCAATATTATTGGTCCCTGAAGAAATCCTGGAGATAAATTAACATACCTTCCTAAATGTCAGGCTTTTCCATTCTTGTCAGTCCCTAGATAGAAACCATCCATTGCTGCTTCACTGCAGCAGTCCCCAGGAGCTGTCCCAGTGTTTCAGGTGCTCCCATATGCCATGTAACACAAATCGAACTTTACTCAAAATGAAAACAATTTTCATATCTTTATGTTTATAGAAAGGACAAAACATGCATTAATGTAACCCTCTCTGACAGAGCCTTACTCATGTCACCACCTTCAAGGGCATCCCTCTTCAGCCATGGAGATCCCTGTTGGCAGAGCTGAAGGTGATCCACGAGAGTGGATTGCCATGAAATTCCCTGGCAGCAATGATGGGTGTAGCTCTTTCCAGGCTCATGCAATATGATTTATATCACCTCTGCTGCTGCATGTTGTCTTCCTTGTCAAATACATGGCAATCAGTAGAGGATTTAAACAAACTGCAAAAATAAAGTGGGCTGGGAAAAGTATTTCCCTCATTTAGACCAGGAAAAGGAGGTCTTTGTTTTCTCAAGAAGTTTATTTAGGGAAAGATCTGGAGAAGAAAGGGAGCAGAACAGAAGCACCTCAAGTTGGGGAAGAAAAAGCCTCTAGATGTGACCTACTTTTTGATGCTGGGAAATGCTCTTTGCTACTTATCTGTTGCTCTCACTTTTTAGTATACTTTTTAGTATGCCTAATAGACACTCTGTTCATTTTGAACAAAACTCCTTTTGAAAAAGAAGTGATTCCTATGTGCATAGAGCTTTTCAGAGTTGAAGGTCTTAGGTGTTCTCATTGTCTTTTAATACATCTCAAGGTCACAGGGATATAATGAATAAGCAGGACTGAGCTGCATTTTATTGTTCATGGGAGTTCACTGTACGTGCAGCAATTTTCTCTGTTGGGGCTGGACTATTGTGTTGTGTAACGGGGAATTAAAGATAGGCCACAGAATGAAAGCAAGATGCCTCTCACCTGTACTGTCAGGATTTTATAACTACAAGCAGCTTGCTGAACTGCTCTGATGGGCTTGTTTTTCTGCTTTCCCATCTTTCTGCTTGTTTTCGGGAGGGTTTGATTTTTTTAGCCTGTGTTGGAACCCAGAAGCTAGGGAGTTTTGAACTTTCTGTGCTTTCTGACACCAACTCCGAAGAGAACACTGCTTTTGACCTGAGGTCTTGGAGAAGGCTTCCAAATTTGAGTGATGGAGTTAGAGTCACAGGTGTGTACTTAGAATAGAAGTGTGTAATTTCACATGGTGAAGGGTTTGGAATTTGGGGTTTTTAGAATATTGTAATAGGTATGGGACAAGATGGAGCTTTTTGGGCATTGTCTCTCCTTTTTGTTCCTTCTTCTTCATGCTTTCAGGTAGTAGTTTTTGGTTAGATAGTACTGCACTCCGGGTCACAAGTATTTGGTTATTGAGTCAAAAGTATAAATAATATAGGTGTTAGTTCTTTATTGGACTGTTTAGCTTTAAAAGACCTTGTAACTAGCTAAATTCACCTCCATTTTGCTCACTTTTAGCTGGTAACTACAAGTGTTGAAAAACTTGGTACTTCAGATAAGATTTAATAAACAACCAAGTCCGAACAAGAAATTCATCTCCTTCGTGTTTCAATCCTGACTATGAATAAAGGCAAAAGAAAATTAAGACAGCCACTAATTAGATGGTGCATCTAACCCATTACAAGCCTGGAGTTTAGAGTGTGTTTGCATGAAAGGGAGACAGAGGAATACTCTGATTTATAACTTTACAAGAGGATTCTAGCCTGCTTGCTCTGCACACGCGAGGCAGGATGGCTGCATGCTGCCAATGGCCTCCCAAGCATCATTGTCCCTTGGATCTGTGCTGCCAGGCAGGATTCTGTGTCCCAGGACTCTCCTGACACAGCCACAACATCAGCCACAGTCACGTGTGTTCTTTTAACACTGTTCCACCACTGTTCCTTCGCTTTTTCCACAGGTTTCTTCATTTGCCCAGTCCAGCCTGAGAACATAGAGACCAGGCAGAGAACAAAGAAGAGTTTGGAGGGGGAAGTGGGTCAGTCAACAAAAAAACCCACCACCCTACTCTCATCTCAAGAAGCTCTGAATTGTAGAAGAGACAGTTGGAGATTGGCATGGATATCTTCTGGACAAAACCAGCCACAGTAGATTTTTCCATGTCTTTGTTCTAAAAACTGATTTAATTTGTGCAGTACAAAAATACTTTATAAGGATCTTTAAAAGCGCCAAGAAGGAAGACAGAGCTCAGCTGGAAGAAAAATGAAACTCTGGTACAAAGCAAGGAACCCAGAAAATAAATGGATCCAAAGGAATCAGCCTCGAATGACTGCATAGCACTCCTTTAGTGGAAAAATGGTGACTGCTTTATTGTTAAACAGTCCATATTTCTTGTGGGAAGTAATCATGCAGAGTAGTAACACTAATGTAAATAGAACTTCTCTCCAGAAATTGTTTCTGAGAATGCCAGCAGTCTTAAAATAGTTGCTTGCTCCCTCCAAATAGACACCACTGAACTTACAAGTTGATGTAATTTCAGCAATGGGCCTGTAACTTTCCTCTGCAGTCATGCTGTTGAATTAGCAAGTAAGAGGCAAATAGAATGCAGAGAAGACAGAGTTACTGAACATCTTCTTTGCATCAGTCTTCCTTGACAGGATCAGCCCTCAGGGATCTCTGATCCAGGAGACCAGGGTAAAGGATTGGTGGAAGGATGATTTCCCCTTGGTCAAAGAGAATTGGGTTAGAGATCACCCAGGTAAACTTGACATCCACAAATACATGGGCCTTGATGGGATTTTTGAGAGGATGTGGTGACTGGGAGAGGTGCCTGAGGACTGGCAGGAAGCAAATGTCATTCCAGTCTTCAAAATGGGCAAGAAGGAGAACCCAGGGAATCACCAGTCAGTCAGTCTCACCTCAGCCCCTGGAAAGGTGATGGAACATCTCATTTTGAGGCCATTTCTATCCACGCAGAGAAGGACAAGAAGGTGATCAGTAGCAGTCAGCATGGATTCACTAAAGTCACTTTAGGCTTGGCCAACCTGGTTGCCATCTACAATGAAAGGCCTACCTGGATGGATGAGGGGAGAGCAGTGAGTACTTTTTATCTGTACTTCATATGGGCTTTTGACACTCTTACATGGGCAAGCTCAGGAAGCCCTGTCTACATGAGTGGATGGCAAGGTGGATTGAGAACTGGCTGAACAGCAGATCCTGGAGGCTCATGGTCAGTGGCACAGGGGCCATGGGAAGCCTGTTATTAGTGTTGTCCTCCACATTTCTATACTGGGCCCAGTATTGTTTAACTTATTCATCAATGACTTGGATGAAGGGGCAGATGCCTGCTCAGCAAGTTCACTGGTGACACAAAGCTGGGAGCAGTGGCTGATACCCCAGAGTGCTGTGAGCCCTTCTGAGGGACCTTGACAGGCTGAGAGATGGACAGGGAAGAACCTCCTGGAATTCAACATGGGCAAATGCAGGGTCCTGCACCTGGGGAGGAACAGCCCCAGGCACCAGCACAGGCTGGGGGTGACCTGCTGGGCAGCAGCTCTGCAGAGAACACCTGGGGGTGCTGGTGGACAACAAGCTGCCCATGGGCCAGCAGTGCCCTGGGGGACAACTGTGGGATCCTGGGGTGCATTAGGAACTGCTTTGCCAGCAGGTCAGGGACATAATCCTGCCCCTCTGCTCAGCCCTGGTGAGGCCAGTCTGGAGTGCTGTGTCCAGTTCTGGGATCCTCAGGACAAGAGAGACAAGGAGCTCCTGGAGGGGGTCCAGCAGAGGGTGACAAAGTTGATGAAGGCACTGGAGCACCTCAGTTCTGAGGAAAGGTTGAGGGAGCTGAGGCTGTTCATCCTGGAGAAGAGACACTGAGAGGGAACCTCATCAATGTCTGTCAGTGACTGCAGAGAGGGGTCAGAGCATGGACCAGGCTCTGCTCAGCAGTGCTGGGCAATGGCACAAGAGGACACGGGCAGGAACTGAGGCTCAGGAAGTTCCACCTAAACATGAGGAAGAACTTCTTCCCTGTGCAGTGCCTGATCACTGGGACAGATTGCCCAGAGAAGCTGGAGAGTGTCCCTCGCTGGGGACATTCAAGAACCATCTGGACACCATCCTGTGCCATGTGCTGTGCAATGACCCTGCTTGAGCAGGGAGGTTGGACCAGATGACCCATGGTGGTCAACCT
Organism: Toxostoma redivivum; assembly: GCA_013397375.1. Lineage (NCBI taxonomy): Eukaryota > Metazoa > Chordata > Aves > Passeriformes > Mimidae > Toxostoma > Toxostoma redivivum. The sequence continues at coordinate 150,609 of VXBI01006141.1, forward strand.
GACCCATCCTGGGATTCTGTGATTCTGTGATTCAGATCTAACACAGTAAGGCAAGTAGGGTTGAATTTTGCTTTCACAAAGATGAGATGTCATGGCCAGGCATTACTGCTACCAGAGAAGAGTTGGGAGGATGGAAGGAAGAAGAAGTTAAGATAGAATTTTGGCAGAGATCCCAAATTGCTGCTACTAGAAGATATTGGGGATATTATCAGAAGTCTCCATGGATGTTTTGAAAACTTTTTTTTCTCAAAATTTTTCTGTAGCCTTTACTTTTACTCTAAGTGAATGACATTTAAACTTTCTGAGTTGAGTTTGTTTCCCTCTTTCCCATATGGATTTTTGTTTTCCTTTTGTGTGTGCTTCCCCTGAAACACTAATCTTAAAGATTAGGATTTTAGTTAAAAGTTAGTTATTTACTAGAATTAATTAAGAAGCAAATAGGTAGATAGGCCTTGCTGAAAACAGTTAAAAGTTAGAAGGAAAATCGAGCTTGAGATAGTTATCTAAAATTTAAATAATTGATTGTCTGTCATCTTATGTTTGCTCAGCTGTGCTTATAATGAGAAAAGACGAAACTAGGAAGCGGACTCAAAGGAACATAGACAATGCAACCAGAAACCCATTCTTTGAAGAACCTGGACTATACCCAGAAATCATTTGTATTGTCATTGATAGAAAAGGTCAAAAGTTTAGGGGGAGGAAGATTCATTTTACTTCCTCCCTCTAAGACCCCTCCCCACAAAAATGACCCCAGACTTAAATTAAGAAGCCAATCACACATGCTTAATAGCTATTCAAGCTAATTACCATAGGAAGCGGGGAATAGGAGGGGCTGTGATTATGAATATGGATCTGTTTGAAGCTTTTGTCAATAAATAGACTCTGTGATCACCTGTGATTTTGCAGTGCATATTAGAGGATGACCTCACGCTGCTGCCCAGTGCTGAATAAACATACACTTTCTAACTTTAAATTGTTAGGGAGTCTTTTGTCCGTCACAGTTGAGTATCGGTATTAGACCAATACTCATATTTTGGTAAATCACCCCAAATTGGTATCTCACTAATTCAAAAGCCAAGGTACCTTTACAACACAGCTCACAATTTAGTTCATATCCTTAAAGTTAATTATTTTGTGTAAGATCATTCATATAATCTTTGGTACTTCCATTAAGACATAGTGGCTTTAAAATGAGGCATGGTTATTCATCTGCTTATCTCAAACCTACAGAGAATTACATAATTTATTAGCAGTAGTGGTAATGAATGCTTTCCTATTTCCCATGAAAGTCATGATTTCCATCTCTTCCTTCTCTTCCACTGAACCCCAGAGTTGAACAGAGTTACTTACTTTCCTCTGTGATCCTGCAGAGTGACCCCAGGAAGCTGCCAGGAGCCAGAATGGAATCCCACTGACCCCTCCCTAGGCACTGAGATCTGGCTGTTTCCAGGTGGCTCCCGACTGAGGGATAGCAAAGGTGAGCACCAGTGGCCATCACTCAGTTCTGCTGAGATCAGAGTCTGGGCTGGACTTTCAGCACAGAAGATTTCCCAAGTGTTTAATGAAAGCTGACAATTAATACAACTAAATTGTTCTCTGCAGGGGTTGTGGTGTGGCTCAGAACAAAACTGACCGATGTATAAATTATACCTACATATTCCCCAATTCATATGATTTTTTAGACTCAGCTGATCAGAGCATGGTAACAACACCAAGGTCACAGGTTTGATCCCTGTACAGGCATTCACTTCAGAGCTGGACTTGATGATCTTTGTGGGTCCCTTCCAACTTGGCATATTCTGTTATTCTCCACTTTATACCATCAACTCTGTGATGAAACACTGCATCTGAATTGTTTCATTTCACACCTGGCTTCCTCTTTATATGAATGTTATTTTATGCATTTAAATTTCAAAGGAAGCTAAATAGAAGGTAGCGTAGCAAAGAAAACCTTGCAGCCTCGTTTATCAGTGTCACTTAAGGTGATGCTGTCTTTGCTGAGTCAGAAAGCTGCCCCTTGATTTATGACTGCCTGCTTTTTGGAAGAAGCTTTTCTCAACCACAGGACCTAAGGCCTAAAGAAACTTTCTAGTCACCTGCCCTGACAATCTACATGCTGCAGGCTGTCTTGTGTTCATGCAGTACTGTGGTGCTGGGGGTTGTCTGCAGCAAGCCAACAACGTGGCATTTGAGGGGCTCAGCTCTGTTAGTGCCTGCTAACAAGCTTTTGTGCAGTGTGTGTAGGCAGCTTTAATTGCTTCTGCTCAAAGCTGGGCAAAGCAAAACTATTTCCTTTCAAGGTCATCTCGAGGATGCTGCTGAGTTTCCAGGCTGGATGCTAGCTAAGATTTGTTCAAAGAAAAAATGTGTTTAACTTCATCCAGGCTTTTTTTTTTTTTTTTTTTTTTTTTTTTTTTTTTTTTTTTTTTTTTTTTTTGGCTCCCAATAGGCTTTGGTAGAAAAGAGGGAACCAGAAAATAGTGTTGTTGAAAGATACCTCTGCTCTTAGTCATGCTGGGAACAAAAGATTGGCTTTTCTGGGAAAGCAGCAGCCTGGGTTAGTAAAATAAGAAAAACTTTCTTGAGATTTAAGTCTCTTCCCACCAAAGGTCATTTCTACACAGTTATTCACTTAGAGGTATCAATTAGCCAAAACAGAGGTGGATTTGAGCCAGATGCTAAGAACTAACCCCTGCTCATGTGGTTTACTGACTGCGGTAGTGAGCCTGCTGATTTACAGGAGTGTAGTTAAAAGGAGATCCAGGACTTAATGAGGTGCTTTAAAGCAAGGAGTTATATATGAGAGTCTCATGAGTTGAAGGTGAGGGTGCAGCCTCCAGGCAGCTGAGAATAGGTGAATAGTAGAAATAAGCTCTGGAATCAGTGGCTTAGTAAGGCACTTGCTCATGCTAGGCTGGTCTGGCTCCTCTGGAACTGGGACCAGTTGGTCCCAGATGGAGTGTTTTACTGGAGACCAGCCCCTTTGGACAGTTAGGGAAGTCACTGCATCTGACTCCCACCACATCTTTTCTTGTTTTGATGCAGTTTTTACAATCCAGGTAATATCAACTGACAGCTGTTCTCACCCTAACTTTAAGGGAAATGGAAGGATGCTGTCAGCATAAAAATTCTGTGGGAAAGTATAGCGGTTCTTGCTTACTTGGGCTGGTAAACTCTTAAATGCTGAACTTGGACAGTGCATCTGCTTATTTATTATGGAAATCAACAAAGAAAACTATATGTATGATTTCCAACCAGACCTTGTCAGTCCAGCAACATTATTCATGTTTGTCTCCGTTCTGTTGCTTTACAGTCAATAAAATGGGGTGTTTTACATTTTCAGTGTAAGCTACAGTTATTGCTCCTAACAGTTTGCCCTTTAGACAGGTGATTTTTCAAATAATCCAAATTACTGGAATACTAAATGTCTCTCAGAAGAGGACCAGACCACTCAGGAATATCGGGAATCATGTATACACTTTGTAGGTGCTTTATTAGTTACCACATGAAATCCCTGAGAAATCCATGGATCCTTGGGATTGGATGGCAAACCACTTCCCCAGATAGAGAAGATGAGGGAAGCTGCCTGTGTAACCCAGTTGAGGAGAAGTAAAGCTGTTGGAATAATATCATCTACTAAGAAAACTGAACCTTATGCTGTTTGTCAAATGCTCACCCTCTGTTATGGTGATTTTCAAACAAGCTTGCTTCAAAGGTCAGAATTTTATGCTGAACTTTCAGATGTGGTTATTTTTGCTCATTAGACATGAGATTAAATTATTTCTTAGTTGCTTTCTGTCATGTTATGGATGAGCACTGTAAGCAGTACTAATGAAGCTGTATCTCTTATCTTGTAGTACGTACAACTAATCACCAATTAAAATTAAGATAGGCTGAATTTCAATGTTTGAAACAGTGGACGGGATTTAATAAAAAATGACATGGGGGTAGTTGCAACAACTTCACTTTTTTTCATATATTCAGATTTGGGAACAGGCTGCAGGTAAACCTTTTTGGTAGAGCCACTGAATTTTCTTAAGGATGTTCTTTCATGTTTGAACCTCACATGCTTTCAAGCCTAATCAACAAGAAGATTTAGTCAGTGAAACAGATAGCAGCTAACAAGCTCTGAGAGATGTTCATGTGTTAGAAAAACAAATTACTTGTGGGTAGAATTGCCTTGTTAAGGTTTAGGGCTAGACATGCTTCAGTGATCTCAGACCCAAGGGGAGGTTACCTAGGCTTGGGAAGAAGGATGTACCACTGATAGTGAACACAAAGAATGCAGAATTTATGGGCACCAAGGACATTTAGCAGAACTCCCAAGATAAGGCAGAAAGTAATAAAGCAACTGTGCTGAATCAGCTCTGCTGGGTAGAAGGTAATTCTTGCAGGGGAAGATCACAGCCACCAACTCAACAGAGCACTGACCTGAGAAGCCCAGCTCAGAAGAGGAGAAAGCCTGTGCATGGGGACTAATTAGCATGAGAAGCGAGAGAGTCATTAACCAAAGATAGAATACTAATTAACAAGAGAACTATGTAACTTGTAGCCTGTTGGGGGTTGAATAATTTTTTCTTTCTTTCTTTTCCTTTCTGTGGAATTTTTTTCCCATTGTTATATGAAGGACTTGTGGCTACAACTTCGTAATAGTTGTCTCTCGCAGGAAGGTGAGTGAAGAGAGGATGGGCAAAGGGAACCGGAGAAAAGGAACGGGTGGGGCCAGACAGAGGGAGCTCTCTGGCAGGCTAGCACGTGGAGTGGAGAAAAAAGACAGCCGGGGCTCCGGGTCTGGCATCTCCTTCCCCCGCGGGTTTCAACGCCGGAGACCACACTTCCCTGCTGTTTGGACCTCACCCTGCCGCCTTCCCATCCTATCCTACTGTTCACTGCTGAGCAGCAGCAGCACAGCCGGCGCCGTGAACAGGAGCGGCCCCCCCACCTCCCGCTCACCCCTGAGCTGCCGCCATCAGCCCGGACTCTGCAGCTGCGCGGGACCGGCTCTGCCCACAGCACCGGGAACTGAGCTCGGGAAAAAGGAGCCTGTGGCCAAAGGGGACTATAACTGAGCTGTACTGTTCTGTTTTGTTGTCAATTTCTAAAGTTGTGGTTGTTTTTATGCTGTTTGCCTGGTTAGATATATTAGTAAAGAACTGTTATTCCTATCCCCATATCTTCAAATTATAGCCATTGAAAAGGAGTGGGCTGCGGTCTCCATCTCGGGAAAAGGGGTTCTTGCCTCTCCTTGGCAAATACCTGTCTCTCAAACCGAGACATAGCCTATCCCCTTTGTTTGCTAAAATGTATAAATAGTAAAAAGTTTTAATAGCTGGTGTGCTTGATTTGTGGAATACCACAGAGCACCCAGGCCTGCGCAACTCTGAAATAAATAATCTATGTCTCTATCAAGTGTGTAATTATTGGTTTATTGCACACCAGTTAATGAATCTGATTTTTGTGGACAACACGGGAGAACAGACTGTGGGGGTATTTTATTTTCCTTATTTTATTTAATGATGACTGACTGACCAAACTCAGGTTTGTTAGAGAAACTCTTATTCTTCTCGGTTTGGATCCTACATTTATTCCTACAATGCTTTAGATATATATTGTATAGAGGAAAACCAATGGAAATACCTTGGCAACACATTTATTATAAAGAATTAGGTCACTGTTATATTTTTTACCAGTCTTTCTGTGGAATGAATGTAATGTTTCCTGAAAACTAAATATAGCAATGTGCACTGAACACTAATGTGTAGATTTCACTGAGTAAAAGTATTATAGAAAGATCTTCAGAAAGCCTCCAGGGGTTCTGTAAGGATTTTAAAGATAAATTGTTGATTACATGTAAAATATTGCAGACCAGTTAAGGAGAGTGGTCAGAATTAGTCAGTGTGTCTTGTGTTTCTGTAAATGTTTTAAAGGATAATGAGTCAGAAATATTTAAACTGGAAGTGTCCTGCTTGGACTAGTGCGGAATATGCCACTCAAGGTAGAATTAATGACTTAATTATCCCTGTTTTTCCAAAAATGCTCTCATCGAGGACTTGCTTTGAAGCTTCTTGCTTCATGGGTGTGCAGGACTCACCAAGATATTATTAGTTCAGACCCAGAATGAGGATGCTGAGGGAAGGCAATTCTGCCATAGTTTGAAATACAGTGGCATGAAGCCTAACACTGAAATATTGTAGGCTTTGCCTGATTTTGCACCCTCTGATGTGTGGTATAATTCGTAGGAAGGCAGAGCCTAGGCATCTGCTAAATCTACATTATCATGTAGATATAGTTGACTAGAAACAAGCTGGAAGATCTTTCATGAGCCTGATCACACTGTAGAGACAGTGCTGTCAATATTGTAGTCCCATGTGTGTGACAGGTTTGTTACCTTGTGCTGATGAGGAAACTCAGTTCCACAATGTTTTCAAAAACTTGTTGTATACCGCCCAGCCAGGCCTGACTAAAATGTCTCGTCTTTGCCTGCCCCAAGATGGGCATAAACAGAAGTAAATTCAGACACGTTCCTTGCTTTGAGACATGTCCTTGAAAAGATCTAGAATTTTATTGTTCCCCCCTGAAGTCCACCGATTGAATTCTTAAGGCTCAACACTTTCTTTTCATTTTGGGGAAAAGGGAGGGTGGGTGAACAATTGATCCTGTTATATTAGCAGCAGAAAGATAGAGGGAAAGTCCTGTCCCCTGGCAGTGCCCGGGTGTCCCAGAGAGCTGCTGGGTTTTTTGCCAGCAGGAATTGGGACAGCCCTTCCCCCTGACCTCTACGAACAGAGCAATGTAAGTGCTGTGGCTGGGCTTTGGGAGATCTAGGAAACTGCAGATTACCCAGCATTATCCACCAAACACTGTAGCTAACCAGCTGCTTCTACAGGCAAAAAAGCCAGAACCTGACATACCCCACACTTCTCATTTTGTTGCTGTTGTTGCTTTTTTTTCCTTGTCTTGGTTTTGTGGGGTCTTTTTTTCCCTCACATCGCTGAAATTCATCTGGTGCCCAGATGTTTGCTGGCAGAGGTGCACAGAACCACTCAGTAAACTGGCTCAGGAATGGCCAAGGTGCAACACAAAATCTGTGGATCAAGGCAAAGGCTGTGCAGACCAGCCCCTGCCCCTCTGGAATGAGCAGCAGAGCACAGGAATGAGCGCAGGCTGTAGGCAAGGCAGGGTAGGGGTGCATGGGGAGCTCTCTGGCTGCTCATCTGGACTAATGAGCTTATCCTGTTAGTTCCCTCTTCAGAAAGCTCACACTGGCAGAATTAGCTCTGGAGGAAAAGGGGGACAGTGATTTTAAGTGTCCTAAGAGACTTCTAAAAGCACAAGTCCTGTATGAGCACAGAAAGCTGCAAATGTTTTGATGTTAATTGAAGGATGTTTCAGCCTGATTTAATTTGTTCATTGCCCTGCTGACAAATTATGTAGCTCTGTGATATGGTGGGTGCCTTTACACACTTTATCCTAATTATTGATAAGTAAGTGTGAGCAGTAACAGTGCCTAGCCCTTAATGGGGGAGGGAGGGGGTGGGGAGGAAAGCAAGCAGTTTGAATCATCAGGACTTCTTTGACTGTGAACTGGTGGTAAGAAGATCATGTTATTTAAGGGCTGGGAAAGCAGGCATCTTAGAGGATTTATCCTGTCGAATGCCTGAGACTAAAACCCCCTCCTGCCTAGAACCTTCATTGCCAACTCATCAGTTGCTGAAAAGCAACCACAGAGCTCTCATAAAGTCAGGTCATTTTGGAAATTTGACTGTGGAGCAGGGATCTTTGTATGACTCTTATCTGATTGTGGTGGTTTGATATAGGGTGTATGCCATGTGCCCACCAAAGCCACTCTATCCCTCCCTTCCTCAGCTGAACAGGGGAGAGAAAATACAATGAAAGGCTCATGAGTTGAGATAAGGGCAGGGAGAGATAATTCACCAGTTAGTGTCACGGGCAAAGCAGTCTCAACTTGGGGAAATTACTTTAATTTACTACCAATCAAAATCAGAGTCAGATAATGAGAAGTAAAACAAATCCTAAAAATATCATTCCTCCAACCCTCCTTCCTTCCCAGGCATAACTTAATTTCTGATTCTCTGCCTCCTCCCTGCCAGCAGCACAGGAAAATGGAGAATGAACAGTCAGTTCATCAAGTGTTTCTGCCACTGCTTCCTCCTCGGGGAGAGATGTTCTTCCCCTGTGGCAGTGTGGGGTCGCTCCCATGGGAGACAGTCCTCTACCATTTTCTCCAACATGAGTCCTTCCCATGGGCTACACTTGTTCACAAACTGCTCCAGTGAGGGTCCCTTCCACAGAGGCATTCCTTCAGGTTGTAGAAATCAAATATGAATATTTTTGGTGGTAGCAGAGCAGGGAGAAGAAGACAACATGGGCTAGGTCCAGGTCTTCAGTTAGAGGCTTCGAAATCATGTTGTAAAATTTAGGAGCAGCCAAGATCTCTTCTCTGAGGAATTCCTGTCCCTGTTTCAGCTCTCTGCTCACTTCTGTGCAGGTGTTTGGCCTGGGAAGGATTTGGTCTTGTGGTGTGGCACATCAGAATGTGGTACATAATCTGTGTTGTAATTTGGTTTCCAGTTCTGGCTGCTCCTTTGTCAAGTCAGTTTTTGGCAAGTGGAGCAGTTGCATGTTCTGTTTTCAGAGTGATTTAGTATGAGCAGAGTTTTAAAAAATCCCAAAGGTGCTAATGTTAGGCAGTTGCATATTCTTCATACAAAACTATCCTTCTGGGCAGTCTTCCAGGATCTAGCTAATTTCTTAAAGAGAATTTTGGTGCTTTGCAATGTGCTGTGTGAGCCTAGCATGTAGCAGAATACCTAATACTCATTCCAGCCACTGGACACTATGGTGATAAGGAATGCTAAGAATTTTTTTTAAATATATCCTTGATTTATAAAAGTATAACACTTATTGCAAGATCAAGAGCTGGAAGTAGATCAAATCTTGTCCTTTGCTGAATTACAAAATTAAGCTAATGTTCTACCAATCTCCCAATTTTTTGGATGGGATGGAAAATGTTTTGCAAACTGGAAGAGTTATGAAAGTGGAGGTAGTGGGGTTTCCGATCTAATTCTGTAACAGGGGTATATAATAAAGGAGAAGCAGAAATGGATGCTGTTGAATTTGTGCATAAGGGTTAGTGAGGCTCTTTCTCAAATGTGCTGCAATTGCATGAAATAGTTGAAGATGAAAAATAAGGTTTTCAGCCAGGACCCAAGTACCCTGTCATATTGTGACAGTTAAAAGAGGTAAATAAACTTCTTATGAAATATGAAAGTGCAAATTAACAAGAAACCGGAATACTCTGAAAGATGGCCTGAAGCTTTTGATGAAGGAATGCCTAGGGTTCGATTTTAATTGTATTGTTATTATTCACCACAGTAGAATGTACATGTAGGTTTCTGAAACTTCCTCTGGACCCACTTGAACAGGTCTGTGCCTTTTTTTATGCTGGGGCCTCCAGAGCTGGATGCAGCATTCCAGGTGGGATCTCACCAGAGCAGAGCAGTGGGGCAGGATCACCCCACTAGCCATGGGTAGGTGTCTGTTGTGGAGTGTTTGTCCTCAACAGGCAACCCAAGCCAGACCTGTTTGAGACGGTGTTTGGTAACCTCTCTACGGCTCCATCTTTGGTTTTTTCCCCATGTTTTAGAGCTGCCTCTGGAAGCTGAGTATGATACAGCAGTTCTTGTCTCCATGTCATGCCTGCACAGCTATCACTTCGAGCGTGCTTGGCAGGGTGATGAGATTGATGGTGAGGAGAGATGTGAGTGAGTCCTTTACTGCTCTCCCAGCCTGAATAAATGCACTGAGCATGCTGCAGCTGGCACTCTGCAGCAGGATTGCTGAATCAGCCACCCAGGGTACCCCTGCCAGGACATTGCTAGAAGCAAACCTTGTATTTTCCTGCAGTGGTGCAGAGGGACTTCGAGGTTTAATGGGATAACATTAATTAGCACAGCTCCCCAGCTTTAACAGTACTGTAGTTTCCTATCGGAATGAGACTTGCATGATCATTATCTCTGTCTGATTTTTCTTCCACTCTCAGTGATTCCTGACCCTGGCTGACAAATTTGATAGATCTAATGAATGAGCAACATTCCCAGAGTTGTTAAATTTCCTACAAATACTGGGAAAATTGTTGGTCAAAGTAACAGTCCTGATTGACTCAGAAGTTTGGTGCCTCAGCTTGCAGTTGACCCAAATAAGCATCAAGACAAGCTGAAAGGAAAGATTAGCAGAAAATGTCTTGTGGAACACAGAGAGAATTTGTGAGTATTGCAGTGGGGAAAATAGAAAGGAAAAGGTTCAAGAATGCAAACATGCTGGGAGAAATCCCACTAATTGGCAAACTGGCTTGTTAAGCAACCAGAACGGGGAGGAGAACTCCCTATAAAAATTTGCACCTTTCCTGTTGGTTCATTGTCCAAGTACCTTCTAGTCCTCAGTGTGTAGTCAGCCTCTATCTTGTGGGACTTGTCCTCTCTTCATATGTCCAGTACCACCAGAGATGAGACAAACACAGCAGAAACTGGGATCTACAGAAGAGTGACCCTGTGCTATCAGTTTTGTTGTGGCTGTCCTTGTTTCACAGCACATCTAAATACTGCTAAAATGGAACTTGTGCTGGGGGAGCATTCCCTAGGAGGAGGATCTGAAGGGGTTGTTTGGCACCTGTCAAAATTGGTGAAGTCCTGCTAGGGCAAAGGTGCTGGTGTTTTTTCACATGTATGAGGAGGCTGAAAAGGGATGTCTGTGAGAATCTGCCAGGCACTGTTTATCAGCAGTGAGACAGAGATTGGATCCACAACATTTAAATGGCCACAGGGTCACTACAAGCTCCAAAGAAAACACGTACCCCCTGTTTTGGGGGGGTTTGTTCTCTTTCCCAGCATGGGAGATCCTGTTTGGAATACACTGAGGGGCTTATGGAGATGTGTCTGGGTGACCACAGAATAAAAAGTCACACAGCAAGTGGGAGGCTTGTGGCTGGAAATGCAAAATTATACATGATCTATGCAAACCCTGATCACTTCTGGTGCTTTGTTGCTGTGGGATGCATCAGGATTTTGCCAGCCTTTGGCCACAGTAGGGTAGGAGGATGACTCATGCCTAAAGCATGATCAGGTTTTGAATTAAAAATTTAAGTCACAGATTGACCTTTGGATGTTTTTTTAAAGCAAATCTGTTTCAAAACTCTCTTTGAAGAAAGACTAATTGAGAGATACCCCAAGCCACTCTGTGACTATTAATACTGGTTGTGAGAATCTGTCAATCCTCCAAGTTAAGAGATTAGGGAGAGAAAAGACATATCTCTCCTGCTTTAACAAGACCTCTGTCTAAAATCTCCTGGGCAGCTTCTAGGAACTTCATCAAAGCTATGCAAATTCAGGTTGGGTGCTGAACACATATCTTCCGTACCAAGTAACTGTCCTGGGAAAGCATCCTCTAAGTTCCTTCAGCTCTTGATGCCTTTAAATTATTACAACTGTATAGCTTCCTTCTGGCAAGTTATTTATTTTAGCACAGGCAGGGTTGGGCGATGACCTATGGTTGGTTATAGAAAAGGGCAAACTTGATGATCTCCTGGTCTGTGCTGAAATGAAATCCTTTTGCATAAATGAGACTTTTCTTCAACTTTTGTTTGCAAGTAAAAAAGCATTAGTATTAATTAGCATTAGTCTCTTCCTTTTTAGTACTTTCCTTCTAATATTTTCATGAAAGATTCATCTCTGCTTTTATGAACAATATTAAAATAGGCCTGTTAGCATCTACCACAAACAACAATCTTTTAAAATTGAATTTTGAGAGTACTAAAATCATCCATCCACTTCCTTGGGAAAGAGAAGAAACAAACAAAGAACTGCAGCCACACTGGCCACTGGAGGTATTCCACTGCAAAATTCATCCTTCAGATGCTGTTCAGCTTTCTGCCCGGGGGATTGTTATGGTGTGAGTGTGCATATTGCAGCGCTGCTGTGTATCCTGGCGGCACAAAACTTTGCAGCAGGTAACAAGGAAAGCAAACCAGTAGAGTGCATCTTCCTGCATTGAAAAACACAGGTAGTGAGGCCCCTTAGAATTGCAATTATGATGGGTATTGTTGGGCAATACACATGATATGAGACATGCTGGAACTTACTGGAAAGCTGTCAAAAATATTTGAATTCTCTCTGGTGATTTGAACCAGTCTGAGTCCTGAGACCTTGCAGGGATGAGTGTAACTACTTGTTTGGGGTCTGTTAACACACGTACTCCATTTGAATTGCAAACCCCAAAGCACTGTTGATTATTCACACTCCCAACAAGGGTGCTTTTGCTTTGGGGGATTAAATGAAATACCATTTCGAGAAATTGAGGGGAGGGGAGTATTAAATGCCTCTCTAAGACATCAGTCACTTGAGGCCTATGGCTGCCAGAGTATGTGGGCGTGGTACATGACTATTGACTGGGGCTTCTAAATTTGTCCCCAGGTGATCATCACTCTTGCTCTTAAGGCTATTTTTGCATAAGGCCGCTAATGATTAGACTGATTTTTAAACAACACAGCTCTGAATGACTATAGTTTTCTACCAGAGCACTGGAACCTAATTTGGAAGTTGTAATTGTTGCCTTTCTTCTCTTTCTTTCTTGGGGTGGGGCGGGGTGGGCTGGGAAAGGAGGGCGTGCTGTGTTAGGCGGACACTTTTTTGTGTGTGTGAGCTTCTCGCTCTGGATGGTTTCCTAGTGAACCTTCTTCGGCTCAAAGCTATTTCTTTGGATAACTAAATTTACATTGGTGCATCAGAGAAATGAACTCGGGCTGACTCCTTCAGCCAGTCTGCACCTTTGATAGGGACAATTACACACAGTGCTTAGGAGTGAGATGTTCTCAAAATAGGGCTAAGATTGTGCTGTCAGGGGTGCAGGACACTTTCTGATTTCACACAGTGGCAGTGCAGCAATAGAGGTTTTTCCTTATTATGCACAAAGGGTAGCAGTAGTAATCCATTGCTTACTAATTCTCTTGGGTTATCCTTCTCCCTAATTCGTCTACTGGAGGTGGAATGCTTGGAAAGGAAGCTAATTTTTCCGTAAAAGTTCATATAGCCATTTGTAGCCTGGACACCTCTTGCCACGCAGAAAAAAAAAAGAGTGATGTTTTGTAAAGCATCAGTTGGGAAGGAGAGAGAAATCCCAAAGCTTCTGGCAATCTGCTGCTGCAGGGAAGTATTGGCATTGTCTGAGCCCATTCCATGTGCTGCTCTTTCTTCAGGTGTTGTCTCCCATGTACCTCAATTCTTTGCTAGTTGTGTGATAAAAGATAAGATCATCTGCTAAGATGTCCTTAGAACTCTTAGTTTCCTTGCTTGCTGCCCTGCTGCTTGTCATTCTGCTCTCGTTGCTGCTTTGGTATCCAGTATGGAGAATACTTCTGTTTCCTCTTTTCCATGTGCTTTAACTGCTTCCCTTTTACTCTCCCTCTTGTGCTTCTGAGTTTGTTGGTGAAGATCCATCTAGACCTGTCCTGTACACCTCTCTCTCTCTCTCTCTCTCTAGACCTGTCCTGTATACCTCTTCTGAAAAAAATTGTCTTCGATCTGTGGCACTTTTCCTTGCCGCTATTGAAGAAGAAATCAACAGTTTGCAGGAGTCTGAGTGTTTTGCTCCATTCCAGGTACTAATGGAGCATTTAGTGAGTGTTGAGAGACTTGAGATGAGGTTCAGCAATTTCTCTGAGGCTGCTTAGGCTCTCTAAATCACACACAGTGTGTGAATCAAAATGCTGTCTGCAGGCTGGTTTAACTCTAAAAATTACGAAGATGTACGTGTGGGCCCAAAGGAGAGAAGAGAAGGGTGTAGTTACAACCCAAACATACCATGTAAGCAGGCAGTAAATACATTTCAGAGACTTGGAATGTATGGTTCAGGGAACTGACAGCCCATCAGCTGATGGTGGTTGATGACCATCTATAGGATAGATATCAGTTTTAGTACAGCTTAATCTGCAACCTATTGCTGCTTCTTAGGTTCCCCAAATAGAGAGAAACGTGTAGGACATCCCTACAATCTCATAGGCCCAGGCTTTAAATTCTCTGGGTTTAGAACTGCTGCTCTGGACTGATTAGTGCTCAGCACGATGGAACTCTGTATTCCCTCTTGCCTGGTTAAATTTGGCTCCTAAGTCTTTGCCACTCAGTTCTTGATTGAGATGAAATCTTTCACACTTCCTCAGCTGGATACAACTCTTCTCTCCTCCTCATGGACATTTTAGCATTGCAAATAACCCATTTTATCATGGGCTACAGAATGCAAAAGCTTTTAGAGAAACCTCACCAAACAAATTAGTAGCAATTGTAAATTACGGTAATTACACCGTTCATGACTGGAGAGACCAGCTGAAATCTTGGCACAGTCTGTGCAAAAAATATTAAGCTACCTAAAATCCTGGGCAGCTGCAGAATGATGTGAAAACACACTTTTATCACCTTGTTGATGTGTCAGTTCTGGTATTAACTCGGACTGTTCGATGCAGTATTTTGCCACCTCCTGCTGCTGTTATTCATCTTTACTATGAAAGCTCAGTATTCTATTTTGAAAAATACTGTGACTCACCACCTTGATAAAGATAATCCTTATTCTGCTGTGTGGTACTACAGCTCTCTCAAGAGAAATTGCATTTAAGAGGAGAGCTGAAACTAGTGCATCTACAGGAGACCAATATAAAACTGGAGTTTTATTTTAGCTATTGATTTTTTTCACGGTTTCTTTTAACCCAGAAATGAATATGTCAAAAAAAAAAAAAAAAAAGACAAACCTCAAAAAAACCCAACAAAACAACAACAAAAAAAACACCAAAACCCCAAACCAAACCAAAACAGAAACAAAAATGTGAGAGTTTTGCAGGGAGAACTTCTAGCTCTGCTTGTTTTCTCAGAAGAAAGAAGAAATATTTTACTTTCAGACCCACATTGTGTTGATCTTTGGTACCAAAAGAAAGAATAGCTTTAGGAAGGGTGAACATATTGCTGTTGGGGGTGAAAGGACAACATGCACAGCGAAATATTTGATAGTGTATAGTTGTCCTTCTAAAATAAGGTCATCTGTCTAGTGGGTGAAAACAATCAAAAGTAAAACTTGTGGGTTGGGATACAAAGAGTTTAATAATTTAAGACTAATTGATATATCAGATGATGATGATAATGATGATGATGATTATTAATAACAAATGTGATGCTCAGTACAATTGCTACCCATCTGCTTATCAATGACAGACCCCATCCTTGAACCCTTCTGGGTTCACCCCTTCTGGGTGACTTCCTCAGTTGATATACTGGGCATGATGTTCTCAGGTGTGGAATATCCCTCTGGCCAGTTTGGGTCACCTTTCCTGGTTATGCTCCCTCACACCTTTTCTTTTGTGCACCTCCTCACTGAGGTGACATGAGATGACAGAAAAAATAGAGGTCTTGACCTAGGCTAAACATGATTTAGCAGAACCCAAAACATCAATGTGTTATCAACTTTATTCTCACACTGAATCCAAAATACAGCACTGTACCTGCTACTGAGATGAAATTAATTCTATTCCAACCAAAACCAGGACATCACTGTAGGTCTCTTCTACTGAAATATTCCGTTCTATCCTGTCCTGTTCTATTCTAGCCTGTTCTCCTGTTTCTGTTGTGCCTTCTTTTCTCCTCTCCCCATCCTTTTACTGAGCAGTGCTTTTGGTCCTATCTCTGCTGGAGAAGATTATTAAAAGCTCACAGGGGCCTAATGTAGAGTTCACTGCTGTTAATGTCATTTACCACAGCCAGTGGCCATTGAAAGGCCAGTGAACCTGAAACAGGTGAAATATATTTGTGCCTCGTGCCTCAGAGCAAAGACAAAGGCTTTGATCTTTTCCTTGATAGACAAAAAGCATGGGCAGACTAAGGCACGTGGCAAACCTTAAAATATAACAATGTATTCTGAGTCTTTCTCCAGCAATCTCCAGAGATGTCCTTTGAGAGAATATAGCCTTAATTCCCACTGTGTTTATGTCACTGTTTAACTCTTGATGGCAGCTCAGTACCATCTAACCACTCACTCACTCACTCACTTACTCACTCACTCACTCCCCCACCACAACTCCCCACCCTGCCCCAGGTGGGGAGGAGAATTGGGAAAAAAAAGGTAAACTTTGTGGGCTGAGATAAGAACAGTTCAATAACTGAAAAAAGATAAAAGACACTGCCAGTAATAGTAACAATAATAATAATAATCATAATGAAAGGGAGGGATAGAGAGAGAGAGAGAGAGGAATAAACCCCAGGAGAAGCAAGTGATGCACAACACAATTGCTCAGCTCTCACTGGCTGATGCCCAAACCATCCCTGAGCAGTGATCAGCAGCCCCCAACCAACTCCCCCAGTTTATATACTGGGTGTGGTATGGAATATCCCTTTGGATTGTCCCAGCTGTGCTAATTCATGGCTTCTGGTTCAGCTCCTCATTGGCAGAGCAGGGAACACTGAAAAATCCTTGACTTAGGGTAGGCACTATGTAGCAACAACTAAAACATCAGAGTGTTACTAGCATTATTCTCATCCTAAATCCAAAACACAGCACTGTACCTGCTACTGCTGATTCCAGGACAGGATTCACCTCTTATTCCATACTATTTACATCATGCCATGTCCCACATTTCCCAGTACTCCATCACCTTTCCTATTTTTTGATAGATAGACACATAGAAATCAGAAAATCTGGGCCTGCCAAGCTATAAGCAGTTCACCCTTATGCTGAACAATCCAATTCCACCTGAGCCACGTTTCCTTTCCCTAAAAAGAAATTTAAAACTCTACCCTTTTTCTTAAATCTATCTTGATCCTTTGATTCCAGTAAAGCAATTTGATTTTTAAGGAAGATTTTTTACAACTGGGAATGTGTTCCACTCTGATTTTGTGTTTGTGATAATGTTCTGTAGGAGAAGGAGAATCATTTGGAGAATGAAAGTGACTGAGTAAGAGAGATGGTGTGAGAGAGAACACGGTTAGTGCCTGATGCAAATCCACTGGGACTACTGGGACACTGTATCTGGAGAAACTGGGAACAGCAAAGACTGCCAAGCAGCAGAGAGATTCTCTGGGAGAGTTTTAATGTAGGAAATCAGTCCAGGAGACAAACAGAGATGAGACAGACTATCTGCTTAAAAGGCAATTTGCAAGGATAGTTTCTCCTTTCTGGGACAGCTTCCTACATCACAACTCCTTCCAGAGCTGAGGCTGCTCTGGCCTAATTGTTGTGATCATCCTGCTTTCAGGAGTGGAGATAATCCGAGTTTCTTGAAGTGGTGCTTGTGTAAGTCTTATCCATCAGACTTACCAGAGGAAAGTAATTATGGGATTTTGTTCCTGCCCTTGGGGTGTTAAAGAGAATGAGACTCCCTGCTGGTGATGTTAGGCCAAGATTTTGGGGTTTTGGAGTTTCTCCAAGACCTGCTTAATATCCCCTGGGCAAAGCATGGGAGTGAGAGCAAAGCTGGCCTATGCCTGAAGAGTCAGGAAAGTAAGGAAAAACAGAAGGACATACACTGGCATCTCCTTCAGACATCATCCAAGAATCCCTGAACTGAGTGCCTCTGCTGTGAAACTTGCCTCTATTTTATGGTCTTGTCTTGCCCATGGTCAGAGCAGCACTGACTCTTTTTACTGTGACAATTTCTTCTATAAATCTCATACACTGTCATACCTTGCTGTCTGCCAGAAATGGAGGACTCTGGGCTACTAGATGCTGTGGAGCAGAAGATATTGTATGGAAAATTGTGTGCAGCTGCTTTCTCCCTTACCCACGTTTTTCCTACTCACTTTTAAGCTTTCTTAAAGTTTTGCTTTATCTCTTTTCCTTGTCCTTTTCTGTTTAGACAAGCATCACTTGCACCCTCTCCAATGAGGAAATTTTCCATATGTTGCTGTTTCACTTATTCCTGAGGGCAGTTGCTTATGTGGAGCCTGGTGGTCTTGACTTCCCTTTGATCCCTAATGCAGCCTGTCACCATTTGGAATAAGCAGAGGCCTTTTAGAGTAGTGGGTGTGGCTGTTAGATGCAAGTGTGCTGTCATTATTAGAAGCTGGTCTCCACCAGGAGAGACATTTCTCAGCTAGATACTTGACAACACTGCAAGATTTTCCACTATTTTAGTTAAAAGCAGTGTATTTATTCTTACAGTACTGCCTTGAAACATTGGGGTGGGATGTTCTTTGCCATTTTCTTGGGGAAGGAATTACAGCTGTAGCCTGTTTGCCATTTCTTGCAGAGCCCCACGAGATTTTTAGTTCAGCCTGGGGAAGGTTTGTCCTGCAGCTTGCAAATCCTTCACGTTGGGAAGCCCACAGGGAAGGCATGTCTATGTGATGTAACCCAGGTGCCAGGAGCACTGAACCACTCAGGGAACTCATGCTGGAGGAGAAAACACTCTCACTTGTCACACACAGTCCTGAAAGACTGGCAGCCAAAGCATGGCAGACAAATGCAACAGCAAGTTGTATCCAGGATGGGCAAATATACTGGCCTCAAATCTGTAAACAGTGCTCCAAAACTGCCAAATCCCATCCAATGCAGGCATGTTTGTGGAGGCAACCCATTAACATATTTCTGCCTTTGACATTGGATGCTCAGAGATCCCAAGTGCGTGCAGATTTTTTCGGTGTAGATACAGTGAAGCTTTTAATTTTTTTAGTTTAACAGTCTCTTCCGTTGCATGTGGAAACTCACAAAAGCAATCTAGGAAAAAGGAACAATTTAAAATTAAGCCACATGTCTCTGCAGACCTTCTTGTTCCATGTCCAAGCTCTGCCTTCAGTATGTTTTATCTCCACTATCTACCATGTCTCTGGGCAGCAGCTTCTGCTGATCTGCTGTCCATGGGGTGTCAGACAGGGATGGGTACTGACAGCTACGTTTTGGAAAGCTTCTTCAAACAGCTCTGCCTCTCCATCCCCACGGGTGAGCTTCTTTGTTTATTTAACAATTAAAAACCATCAATGACCCAAGTTATTTGGTGCCAGTGCTTGACTAGCCTGAGGACATGCTCATGGGTGGATTTACCAGGCAAGCTACAGCCACCCAGAAAAATGTCGAGTCGCTTTTGGGAAGTGCTTGATAAAGGCAACTAAATCAGAACATCTATTATGGAGCAGACCAGTGCTCATCTTTCATGCAGAGTTTCAACATCTGTGCACATCAGCTGTGACTTTTGTTCACCAAAGCACAATATGAGATATTTTTTAGGGTAGAAAATTCTGTTTAATATGTTTCACAATTTATTTGAAGTCCAGCACAGAAGAATTTTCCTTGTGCTGAGCTCTGACTAAATCTACCTTGCTTTTCTCAGGTGAAATTCTTGCAAGGAAGGAGAGCACTTTGAAATCAGAAAACATTGCTCTGTTTTGTCTTCCAGCAGGCATTCCATTGTGCTTTATTTATATTTTTAATGCAAAGCCATTTTTATGCATCAAAACTGGCAGTTAAATTAATATACAGTATATAAATGCATTATAGAAAAACAAGAACTCTGGCAGCTGCTTTAGAGAAGTGATTAAAATTTAAAAGGTGGTTTTCCAGTAGAAAAAACCAAAATAAACTAATATTTACCATGGCTACACAACTAATGGAGTGTGGAAATTATTTTATTAATTTTCTGGTATTTCAAAGGGTGGGATTGTTTGGGGTTTTTTTCATGATAGCTACAAAAGATCTGTTTCTTTACAGAAAAGATGATTACTCTGTAAGTTAACAGCACTTTCTGTGTTAAACCTAGTTGCTCTGGCAACTGCCTTCCATCCAGAAGATAATATTCAAGAAATAATTCTCTCTCTCTCCACTTTTGGGCCTACATCCTTGTAAGTCAACTCTGTTTACTCCTCTCAATCCTCCTGGTATTTCTTCTTGAAAGAAACGGTACAGAGGTGTTGTTCCATCAGACAAGCTTTCCAAGGAGAGCACAGCAAAAGCTTTATCTAACTCCTAAAAAAATGCACTTGAGTTCATCAAAGCTTCCTCTGGGAGGTACCAATATCATAAGCAGCGGAAAAGAGAAAGAACTTTTCCAGAGTCCTGGTGAAGAAGGCACAGGGTTGGGACACAAAACTACTCACAAGGCATCTGGATCTCTGACCTGGCCCTTCTAAGACTTTTACATCCCTCTTATCAGGACTTCCCTGTGCAACTCTTGTGAGACCTCCACAAATCCCACTTTCTAAATTGGAATTTTGCTGAAATTATTGACTGCTGCATTTCAGAGATGTATAGAAACTTCTTGATCTTTACTTATAATATATAAAATATAATTTATAATATATGGCTTCCCCACTACAAGGTTAGTTCACCTAAACTTACCCTCTTGAATGAACTGGGCTGCAGACCAGGCCATGCTCTGGGCTGTTGACCTGATAAAGATCACCTGCCTCTTCAAACAGCTGGGAGAAACTGCACCCCAGAACTGTGACCACCTGAGAACCATTTCTTTTTTTTTTAATTGACTTAGCACCAAAGAAACAGTGATTTTCTTGTTAACTGGATAGCAAGGAAATAAATACTTGAGATGTGCTAATTGGTTGTGCTAAGATGTCTATTGACTGAACAATTAGGATGTTATTTCAAGAGGATGCTTGTGTGAGATGGCTGTGAGCTGGATTTGGTCTGTCCAAACTGTTTCCTGAATAAGGGAAGTAGAAATATTGAAACAGTGGAAGATAGAACCCTGTATAGCCCCTATATGTCTGAATGAAATGTCTCCCACCCCATTTTGCCTACTGTTTTACTTATTGCAAGAGGCTGTGAGTACAAGAGAAAAAACAAGGCCCTGGAATGTAAGAACAGTTCTTTAATCTTGCTAATCAAAGGATATTAGTGATGCCTTCTGCTTTTGCATATGGTCCTTGTAATAATTTTGGTAGAGCAAAACCCACAACTGTGGCTAGATCTTATGTCTTCAAGCTAAACTGACTGTCTCATAATTGAATATTACTTCAGTCTGTTCTAATATCTAGGTTTATTCCTTCAAGGCTGGGAACTAATTACATTCAGTTTTAACCTTAGTCTAAACAGCTTTCTCTGATAGGCCTTGAAAGTGCTAAATTCCAGAGGCTGCTATTTACTTTTTCCAGCAGTTCAGATATAAAATTGTAGTGAGGTACAATTGCAGGTACTATTTCTGAGGAATTTAAACTAGTGCTTTCCTTTTAAATTTAAAATCATGCTGTGAGCTGAAGTGTAAAAAACCAAGAAAATATAAAATATTTAGCTGACTCAATGTTACACAATGCAGTGAAAGAATGCAATCTGAATGAGCAAATGGAATCTTTTCTAGGCCTTCTGCAGACCATTTTTCACAGTCCCCTTGGGCCTGGGGTTCCTGCAGTGAGGAATTCCTGGGCCTGTCTACCTGGCCCAGAAATTTCTCACATTTCTTTACATGGCCACTATGGCAATGTGGAGACCGTTGTAGTTAGTCTGCCACTAGAAAAATTGGAGTCTCTTACTAACTTATGCTCGTCTCTGCACCTTGTAGGATTTGAGGTGCTTGCTGCTTCCATCCCAGGGGTAAAAGAGGTGCTCTTCAACCTCCTGTTGCCCCCCCAAGTCTGAACAACATTCCCATTCATCTCCCTGAGGGAACTGCTGCTCCAGGCGGCACATTCAGGAAAGTGCCACACACTGTGATTCAGTCTTCTTGAGCAGCTCTGAAGCTCTCAGTATGTGTGGCACCTTCCAGAAGTGAAGTAGGGTTTGTTTGCAGCTTTTCTTGTTGGCAGCACTGTGGTCATGCCCTGCTGGATCACGCAGGAGAACTTGACGGGCCTGCTGGGCAATTCTGCCTTCTCTCACTCTTGGGAATCTGTGATGAGACCATCATTATTCACCTCTAAGCAATCCCTGTTCTTTACCAGCGTGCCTCATGCCTATTTCACAGGTAATAAAATACAGACATGTTGTTTCATGGGCTGCAGGGACCTCTCAGGTCCATGTCCTCATGGTCACCCCAGTTTCCAGCCCCTGTAGCTTGTCCAGGGTCGAGTCACAGATTCATTAGCCCCTCCAAGGCTAGCTTTCGCCTGCAAAACTATAGGAGGTGGTAGAGTTCTTTTGGGCTGTGACTGAATTCTTAGGTACTGCCAAATGCCAACAGCTGAGGAACAAGGCCTGTCTGTGAAGAAACACTTGCAGGGTGACCCATTTTCCCTCACCTCTAACACTGGCTATACCAGAGGAGCCACTTGAAACTCTGAGAAACTAAAATATGCTAAATGCTCTTTTGTTAGATAGAAATCTCTCTCCCAAGCAGAGATTACCTAGAGAGTGAGCTGCTCCAGGCAAATTAACATTATAGAAATAATAAACCAAGTTTAAACCTATTTCTATTCATCTGGCAAATGCTTTCACACTAATAATGGAAAGGGCAGCAGTATTATATAGTAATGGCCTCCTTTCCATTGTTCTGTGGAACTGCACTTCATTAAAAGGTAACCTTTCTCCTGTCCCTAAATAGTAAACTATAGCAGTAACTATATAAAAGCACTTCAATATTTTATAGCAGCTAAGGCTGCCTGCTATCTATAATTACAGTCAATACTTGGACTGAAGAGAAATGACTTCATTTTCTTAATGTTTCATACATGGAAAAACAATCAGGCTTTTCCTGTATTTCTAATTGCATTGACTGGCTCCAGACGAGTGTTCTTTTCCAAATTATTACCAGGCCCTGGAAAAAGTAGCACTGAGGTAAAAGCTTCTCACAACTTAATGCCAGTCCTTGTTACAGCTTATTTCTGCAAGCCTTGGTCCCAAGTCTCATTTAGTCTAGCTCCAAATTCATAAACATTAAACCTTGATTAAACTCTGCCTGGAAATCAATGAACCTGGGAGCTCCCTATGGTCTGATGCCAGCTCTGTGTGGCACTACTTGGAGTTTTGGTACTGAAAGGACAAGTAAGGGAGGGGTGGAGAGAATTTTCTGGTTGATGCTGCTTGGATGAGAGGAGTTGAAACAAAGGCACTGTTAACTCGACGAGTCACACTTTCTTAGTTCTGTCCCCAAAAGCCCTACCAGAAATCTAGAAAAAATATAATTCTCAGGCACCCTTGCCAAGCAAGCCTAGTACTTTATTTTCCTGGAGATTCACAACCTACTAAAAGCAGCACTTGTTTTTTCACAAACTAGATGCTTTTGATTGTGTGCAACAGAGAAACTACATCTGCAGATGACTGCCTTCTGTTGATGTCCCTCTCATCTCTCTCATGAAGGCAGGCAGATGTATGTCCCTGTGCTTAAGGTTGCTTCCAGCTGATAGAGCTGCAGTGTGGGCTGTGGAATGCAAGGTAGTGAAGTATGGACACACTGATACAGTGAGCACATCTACCTGGAAAGATGTGGCATCTTCTACAGCCTATGGGTGACTATTCAGGAACAGGGCTGTGTGCCTGGCCATGACAATGCAGAACAGTTCAGACATGTGCATTGAAAAGATAAGCTTGCTAATAGATATTGTGCCAAAATGCACAAGACTTGTCTCCAGGAATGTCACCAATTTGCTTGTTCATTGCTGCAATTACTATGTGCCTGGGACGCTGGTTGGGTAGTCCAATGAATAGAGATTATTTATGCACAGAAGATGCTCTAACTGCAAGGATTGCCAAAATACCTCCTGTACAGCTGTGTCCTTGCTAGGAGTCTAATTTGGTTAATGTGGCTGAGCACATTCTAGAGCAGAAATTTCCTGGATATGTTACCACTGTGCTGGAATTAGAGCACAGCTGATATGACACCTTTCATTGTAAGCAAAGAAGAGGTGTTGACCTGAGAAAGAAATTATTTCACTGTCTTGCCAGATATACTCACTCCAGTTCAGACTATCATGTATTAGTATGTGAAAGTTGATGGAGCTGGTGTGTCTTGAAAGACAGGTGTCTGCCAAGAAAGGCGGGAGCCTCTTTTAAAAATGGAGAATGCAAACCCCATCCCTCTAAATTATTATAATTTTGAAATTAAGGGGATTTCAAGCAAAGATATGTGAATAGGAATAACAATTCTTTACTAGGAAAATTAAAATAGAAATACAGTATTACAGAGAACAAACCCAAAAATACTGACAGAGTCAGAATACAGCCTGACACCCGGTCAGGGTGTTGGTAGCAGTCTGATTAAATGGTGGCTGCATCCTCCTGGATGACAGATGTGGTTCAGTTGAAGCAGTGGTCCTGGAGAAGGGTGCTGTTTTCCTCCAAAGGCTCAGTGATGATGAGGAAAGGTCCAGTTTTTCCTCTGGAATCCAGTGGGAAAAGGCTGCCTTGGTGTTCCAAATCTCAGTTTTTATCTCGGTAGGAAAGGCTTGGCTCCTCTCCCTAGCTGGAGCATTTCCCAATGGGGTGACGTAATTTTATCAGTCATGCAGTGGCACTCAATGGCCCATTAACAGACGATATCTTCCTAGAGGACAGATGGATTGTGGAAAAGATAAAGATGACTTCCTTGCCTGGTTTTAACAGATGGCCCATTAGCAGAGAATAATCTCCCTCAAAGATAAGGGTCACTGCCCCACCCGGCCTCAACAGATGGTGATAGAATACATACCTCCGGTCACATCCTGCATTGCAACATGATGGCTGTGGGCCTCTGATCTGTGGGGGCTATCAGAACTGGTGTACCAACTGCTGAAGCTGGGGCAGGAAGCGATACCAACGCAGAAGCTGCCTCACAGTCACTGTGATTTGCAGAATTTCAGGATTCATTCTGAAAGTCTTCCCACTTCCCACCTCCTCATTACAGTTACTCAGTCAAAGAATGGGTGTCTTGGTTCTAAAGACAGGTATTTGCTAAAAGAGATAGGGGCCCCTTTTTGAAAAGGAGAGTATAAACCCCCCCTCCCTTCACTTTACTATGATTTTGAAATTAAAGGGCTCTCAGGCGAAGATATGGGGGTAGGAATAACAGTTCTTTACTGATACATATATATATATGTAACAAAGGAAACAAAACACAACAACAATAACTATGAGATCATCAACAACAGAGCAGAAAACCCAGTAACAGTTCTCTCGGTTGTGGACACCTTTCCTCTGTGGTGCAGTTCCCGTTCTGGCGCTGCCTGACAGCTCGCGGTGAGCAGGGAGGAGATGCGGTGGAGGGGCATTGTGGTGAACGGCGTCTGTGTTCCAGACGGGAAAGGGCGGAGAGGAGATGCTGCTCATGGATCCCGATGCTCCAGAAGGATGTGCTGTAGTCGGCAGGAGATGCAGAGGAAAGAGAGAGAGTGTCCTAGCAGGGAGATTGCAAGATCCCACAGCCAAGGAAGGCAGCTCTCCCGCAAATGGCAGAGCAGAGTTTCTAGCAATCGTCTTTCTCTGAGCCAGAGCCTGAGAGAGCAGGCCCCTACCCCACCTCTCCTTTTCTGATGTTCCCCCTCTCCTCCCCCCTGCGAAAGAAACTGTAACCTTAGCTATCTGAGCTTCTGGATGTAGCCCCAAATACTTAGCATAACAAGGGGAAAAATTCCACAGAAAGAAAAGGGAAAAATTCAACCCCCAACAATCGGTTATCTGAAAAACTCTGTGTTTCTTTTGCAGTTTGGTTTATTGTTGCATCCAGGTTCCCTTTTTCATTCCTCATTTCCCATAAAATGCTAAGCAAAAGTAAATTTTATGCCCATACAAGTAAGTGTCTAGGAGTCCCTTCCAGAGAAAAAGCCACATCTGTGAGTAAGATCAGCCGTTCTTCAAAATCATTATGAAATTTTGAGTAGGGGATTCAAGTATTATTTTGAAATAGAAAAAAACTAGAATTTTCTTTCAGTTACTTGAGGAAAAAAAAAACCACTTTGAGCAAGTGTTCCTTTAGTATTTTTTCCTTGTTCTTGGAAGTGCTTTTATACAAAAGAGAAAATTAATTAGGATGCAGAATGTAGGATCTTGTTTATGAGAACATATTTGTTGAAAGTTTACGAGGACCGAATATTGCAGTAATTGATGTGTGCTTGTATTTCAGTTTCTCATGGATGCCATCTGCTCCTGTTAAATTGCTCTGTTGTTTTATATCTTGTGTTGCGCTGGTTTATTTTTCTTATGATTTTGTGATTACTGTTGTTGGGAAGGGGAGGGAGTGGGAGAGAAGGAAGTGTGGACAAGTTGGAGGAAGGATGAAATATCTGTGAAAGCACGAGCACAGGATCACTTGATTAATTCAGTTTGTCTACGTGCTTTACAATAGGGACTGGCAGCATGTGACTAGAAGGATGGATGCATGATTTTTGAACATAGTTGGCTAATGTTAAGAATGACAGAGAATATCTGCTGGGCTGTTAGTGAAAAACATGAATCTTTTTATCCCCTGTAAAAATGGACCACATTTTCATAGCTGCAAAAAGCCCGTGTGGTGTGTTAATTTAATTTCATTCTTCCTGAAAAGGCTATATTTGGACAATGCCACTGCTCTGCCTGCTCATGATCCCCATCCCTCAGCAAGCTCTGCGTTCATGGGTAGTGATGTTTTTCCTTTTCTCCCACGTCCTTGTGTAAAGGAGGAGTAACCAACTGCCTGGAACGCAGATCAAGGAGCTCCAGATCTTCTGTCCCTAGGAGTTATCTTTCCATCCTAAGGGCTCAGTTCCCTTCCTGATGTCAAGGAATTCTTTCTTCATGAGCCTGACCTCATTTAGCCCAGCAATGACCCAGCTTCCCATGGGCAACACTGCCTTTGTACATGGTGATCCCATTTCCATGCTCCTCCTTTGCTGGCTGTCCACACTCCTTCCCCAGCTTCCAGCCCAGGACTCTGCTGTCAGAGCGGGTTTCATCTCTTTGATCACAGATTTCCCCCTCCAGCCCTCAGGTCCTCACCAGCGAGTGTTAACCCTGCTTTTGGGCCATCTGCTTGTGTCTCTGTACTGGTTTGAAAAAAAGCAAAACCAGTGAGACTTCAAGTCAGTAATACAATTTTAATAGGAAAAAATAGAATATATGCAATAATACAAAATAAAACCACTGACAGAGTCAGAATACAACCTGACACCCTGCCAGTCAGGGTGTTGGTGCAGTCCAATTAAATGATGGCTGCAGTCCTCCTGGATGACAGATGTAGTTCTGTTGAAGCATTGCTCCTGTAGAAGGTGCAGTTTTCCTCCAAAGGTCCAGCGATGATGTGGAAAAGCCTGGTTTTCTCCTCTGGAATCCAGGGGAAAAGGCTGCTTTGGTGTTCTAAATCTCTGTTTTTATTTAGGTAGGAAAGGCATGGCTCCTCCCCGTGACTGGAGCATCTCCCAATGGGATGATGTAATCTTATATGTCAGGCAGTGGGGCTTAATGGCCCATTAACAGAAGATATCTCCCATAGAGATAAGGATCAGCCCTTCTCTTGTTTCAACAGATGGTGATAGAATACATTTTGAATTGTAAACCAGGACAGTCTCACTCCACTTGGACAGCAGCAGATCTATTGCAAAACTGCATTCTGTTCCAAAAGCCACGCACTTCCCTCCCCATGGTGGCCTTGGGGACAGCTGGCTGGTGCAGGGACAGCCAGGGCCACTCCAGGGCTGGCCATGACACGACACATGTTGATGGGTTGAGTGGCCACCACCTCCAAGGGGAGAGGAAATATTTTCTTTGCAGATGGGAAGAAAAAAATTTTTCAATCAAGATATTTAGATGTCATAGGAGGCTTGTGAACATAACAGAGCAAAACCCTATGTTTTAGAGGGCTGTATATTGCTTTGGAGAGACAGAAATTATTTGGTAGGATTTAAAATCTCTCTCCTTTTTTATGACACTTCTTGGATATTAGAGCCCTTTTACTGCCCACACATTTGTATATTAAGAAGGTTTTTGACTAGAAATTGAATTGGCAAAGCTTTGATAGAAAACTAAAGGTGGAGGAAAAAATATAAATTCTACTCTTAGGAGAGCTGGTCGAGAATGTTTCAGCCTTTCTTGAGGGTTGGAAACTGCACTCAATTTTAAAAGCCAGTATTTCCCACATGATATTTCTGCTTTGCCAAAAAAAAGAACAAAACAAAACAAAACAAAACAAAAAAAAAACAAAGAAAAGAAATTCAAGGTAGAAAATAAGAATAAAACAATAATAACATTATTTTCTCTGGGCTCACTCACCAAACAGGATCTGCCATGATGACTTTTCTCTGGTGAGAAGGATGTGATATACTCTGGAAAACCTCCTGGACTTAAATCAAAACTGATTTTTAAAACGCTGTAGTGATCTCAAAAATAGAGGTTCTTTTTTTGGTTTGGTTTGGTTAAGTTTGGTTTGATTTTTTTCCCAGGACAGAGGAGCCAGAGGAAATGACTGAAAAGAGAAACAACACTTTCCTCCCATAATTGGGACTGAGTCATTTCTCTGTTGGATGATG
Source organism: Toxostoma redivivum (assembly GCA_013397375.1). Taxonomy (NCBI): domain Eukaryota; kingdom Metazoa; phylum Chordata; class Aves; order Passeriformes; family Mimidae; genus Toxostoma; species Toxostoma redivivum. The sequence goes on from VXBI01006141.1 coordinate 179,006, forward strand.
AGGCAGAAACTCAATTATGGCAGAAGACAGACTGCGATGAGGTTCATCTGGCAACAGAACTTTCATACTTGGAAAGCCAAAGTCCAAGTACAGATTGGACTGGGAAATGAATTTTAAATCAGGCCTTCCCACCCAGGCATTCCTTGTGTCTCATTTATAAGATTCATCTGGTAATTTACAGGTGTTCTGCTTGGGGGGAAACAAATCTTCCTTCTCTGCTCATCCTTGGCTGGTTGGTTGGCTCCAAAGTGTCCTGCCAAATGTAGGAGCTATGGTGTGTGCTCAGCTGCCCAGACAACACTACTGTGGTGTAGGAGAGAGCTCAGTGACTTGAACAGTGCTGTCTTTAGCGTTAACTTGTCCCTTTGTCAGCTGCAAAGGCTTTGGAATCCCCCCAGCTGTGTCCTGCAACAGCTAAGGGAAAGGCTTTTGTAACTTCTTCTTGTGTTTGTTAAATAAATGTCTTCCCAGGAGTGTTCTGGACAGGGAGCCTTGCCACAATATCTTATCCTGCACTTAGCCCTGCCTGCTAAATGAGAGAGTTGTCTCCATATTTCAGCTTTCTGAAATTTCTTCTAGTCCCTGGAGGAAAAAAAGATCAAAAAATCAAACATTTTGATCAATTTGCAGGGTTTTAGGATGTACTTTGTATAAGAGTTTCATTGGGTTTCAACTATGATTTCTCTGCTCAGTTTTTGCCAAATGCTCAAGCTCTTTGTTTAGTTGCTTTGACCAAAAAAAAGGTGTTTATGTAATTGATTCACTGAATCAATACTCTGATGGCTTTAATCTTCCTTACAGTGATAATATTCTGTGTTCCTGACCCTCAGGGTACCTGAAACACACGGGTGATTACTGCTCTACCTTGTCCAAAATGCCTTTCTGGTGGAGTTGTCCCTGTGACAGGGTGGTCTGTTGGGAATGAATTCACAGATGTTCTTATGGCAGAGGGCTGGGACACAAAGAAATGATGAATCAAAGCTCTTGGTCACTGACAAAACAACAAGGTCAGTTTATTTGGAGTACTGCACAATCTTGTCCATGGTGCCACAAATGCAGACCCAAAAAAGCTGTATTTGAGTTCTCTCAACTTTAGGGAATTTACTTCTTTCTCAAATGTTTATCACTCCCTCAGCAGGGAGATAGAGATTGCACTGGTTTTAAAACAAATAACTGAAACACACTAATTTTTTACTTTATCTAGGGGAGTTAGTAGATGAAGTAGGGAAGATGCACATCTCTGAGTGTGAGTAGATGGGAGCTGTGATGTCTACTCAACCCTTGGAGTGGGTGAAGATGGTATATGATGTCTGGAAAACTTCTCATCCCATGCCCTGTTACTAACAGCTCACTCTACACAGAAGGCCTCAGGAGTGGGAGTAAATGTCACATCTTCTAGTGGAAAGCATCTCCTCACTTCCAGAACAGATTGAGCTCATTTTGGTAACACCTGCCATAGCCAAAGAAAACCCACTGGAGTAACGTAGCCACCGCCGGACCACGTGTCATGTTCCGGCTCTTGGAAAGCAGCCACTGTCCAGGGCAAAGAAGCCCTGTGTCCTGCAGACTTTGCTCCCTGAAGGGGCTGGCATAACCAAAGGAACGTGCCAGGCAGAGGTGCTCCTAGGATTTAAATGTGTCTGGGCGGAGAAACTCATTTTGCTCAGCACTTGTCAAAGCCCCCCTGGAATCTGTCCCCTCTGCAAAACATCCTGAATCTGCCTCTCAATTAGGAGGGCTCACACCTTTTCTTTGAGGGTGGTTTTGAGGGATATTGTAACTCTTAAAGTCTCTATTGTCTGCCAAAATGAGCGATGAGGTTTGTTTTCTTAAAAAAAAAAAAAGTAACTGTTTGTCTAGAAATCTTCACCACTTAACTTTTTTTTTTTTTGTCTTGTAACTATTGGGAACACTGGCATGGCCATACTGCAATCAGCTGATTATTTCCATTGCTTTTGAGAGAAATTATGAGCCAATTAAGCAGCCTTCCTTCTGGTCATGACTTTACTGTTTTACGGCAAGAACCTCTTTCTGGTACTTAGGATATGCTATTTCTAGTGAAATATGTTAAACTCAGAGCATATTTTTTTATCAGGGAGACCTTCAAATTAGTAAAATAATTGGACAGGTGTGCTCAATTTTCAACAGCAAAACATCCTGGTCTGAGTCACTAAGAAACAGAGATGCTACAAAAAGACATTTAAGACTCTGTGTGTTCTTTTCTTGTAACAATGATACGTGATTTTTTTTTAGCTATCCTTCAAAGTTTTTTCTTTTCTCCCTTGTTTCTTCTCCAATATATATTTTCAAAAGTCTAGCTACCACTAAAGAATTTCTTTTTTTATATATATTTCCTTCAAAGAAGACCAAGGAAGATATCCAGAGATATTGCATTCAATTGAAATCATGTATTAATTCTTCTCAGAGAGAAGACTTTTCTGCAAAAAGTCTCTTGTGTCCATTATTTAAACCCCAATGTTTTTCTTTCCCATCTCTTGGACTATTTATCCTTTTGGATATTTGTGAAAAATTGAGGAGGAATTCCCTTGGATACATTGATGTGCATCCCAAGCTTTAGTAGATTTTTTTGTTTAGGGTTCTCTCACTTCCAGCCTTTTTAGGACATAGTCACTTTTAGCATCCTTGAGTCTTCTTTGAAAATTAGATTGGGTGTTTAGAGAAGCTGTAGCACACTTGGTGAGGTACTGGGTTGTCAGGTCCAGGAAGGTTTCAAGATCTGGTTAGACAGATCCATGGCAGACCTGATCCAGTGTTGGCAATGGTCCTGGCCCAAAGGTAAGGCACGTCTGGAACACCAGGCTTCCTGATGTCCCATCCAACCCAGAGACAGGGAAAAAGCACTGTGAGAATCTAAAGGTGGATGTCAGCATCAGAGGTGGGTGGTTGTTCCCTGCCCTTATCAGGAATACATTGGAAAACAGGCTGGAAAGGATTGTTCTTTGTCACCCTCAACATCTACAGCCCAAAAAGGTCTTTGACAACACCTACAGGCCCAAATGCTAAGTCCACCATAAACAGCTTATCCAAACATGTTTTATTTTGGAAACTACTGTTCAATAGCAAATCAAAATGGTAAAAATCTGGGACTTGATAGCAGTTAAGGGTTTCTGGGTGAGACAATTTTCCTTTTAAGTTAGGCTGAGCTCTTTTCCGTACTGCTCATACCCAGGCTGTTCAGGCTGCACCTTCTGAGCTATGGCTCATACAATAGCACATGCTCTGCAGCATCCAGGAGAGACAATGACTGGGTGAAATCCAGGGCAGTTATCTGGCCAGATAAGCTTTACACATTTCACATTACTGCAATTAGGAAACAAGCACAAAAACTGAACCCTGGCAAAGGAAAAGTTGCCAGAACACACACTGATATTTTTGCCTTGCAGCTTCTCAGACTTTGTCACTAGGAGAATCACTTCTCCTTATTTTTTTTCCTCCCTGATGGATTTTTTTCCTTTTTT